>JBBGZY010002037.1:0-523216 GCA_037952925.1 Lithobates clamitans | reverse complement strand
ATATAACACACATACACCTCCCTCTGTATATAACACACATACACCCCCCTCTGTATATAACACACATACACCTCCTCTGTATATAACACACATACACCTCCCTCTGTATATAACACACATACACCTCCCTCCTCTGTATATAACACACATACACCTCCTCTGTATATAACACACATACACCCCCCTCTGTATATAACACACATACATCTCCTCTGTATATAACACACATACACCTCCCTCTGTATATAACACACATACACCCCCCTCTGTATATAACACACATACACCCCCCTCTGTATATAACACACATACACCTCCCTCTGTATATAACACACATACACCTCCCTCTGTATATAACACACATACACCTCCCTCTGTATATAACACACATACACCTCCCTCCTCTGTATATAACACACATACACCTCCCTCTGTATATAACACACATACACCTCCTCTGTATATAACACACATACACCTCCTCTGTATATAACACACATACACCTCCCTCTGTATATAACACACATACACCTCCTCTGTATATAACACACATACACCTCCCTCTGTATATAACACACATACACCTCCCTCTGTATATAACACACATACACCTCCCTCTGTATATAACACACATACACCTCCTCTGTATATAACACACATACACCTCCCTCTGTATATAACACACATACACCTCCTCTGTATATAACACACATACACCTCCCCCCTCTGTATATAACACACATACACCCCCCTCTGTATATAACACACATACACCTCCCTCCTCTGTATATAACACACATACACCTCCCTCTGTATATAACACACATACACCTCCTCTGTATATAACACACATACACCTCCCTCTGTATATAACACACATACACCTCCTCTGTATATAACACACATACACCTCCCTCTGTATATAACACACATACACCTCCCTCTGTATATAACACACATACACCTCCCTCTGTATATAACACACATACACCTCCTCTGTATATAACACACATACACCTCCCTCTGTATATAACACACATACACCTCCTCTGTATATAACACACATACACCTCCCCCCTCTGTATATAACACACATACACCCCCCTCTGTATATAACACACATACACCTCCCTCCTCTGTATATAACACACATACACCTCCCTCTGTATATAACACACATACACCTCCTCTGTATATAACACACATACACCTCCCTCTGTATATAACACACATACACCTCCTCTGTATATAACACACATACACCTCCCTCTGTATATAACACACATACACCTCCCTCTGTATATAACACACATACACCTCCCTCTGTATATAACACACATACACCTCCCTCTGTATATAACACACTGTGACAAACCTAGCCGGAAAAGAGGCTTTGGAGGGGACTGAATGCCAGCCTCCTGCAAACCAATGTTCTATTGTGTTTGTCTGCCTTGGATCACAGGATGTGTATTGCATTGAAGGGAGGGGGGATTCTTCCAGCAGCTCTTCCTGCTAACACTGTGTACTGATGAGACGTTAAACACACCTGACCTGTGTGTCCATTGTCATTGGACAGTTTAACCCGCCCTCTTTTTCAAGGGTGGGGGGAAAGAGTCTCTGAGTTATTTTATGTGTTGTGTCTATGTTGTATAAAAAATGAGTTGATTCCTGCTTGGAACCTGAAGACAGAGCCTTGTCTCGTTTTTGGGGTGGATTATTTGTATGGGTTCCTTGTTTGGCTGATTGGAGTGTTCGGTAGCTGCCTTTGTGTTTGAGTTTGTAATGTCCTAAACGACTTTAACCCCTTTCATACTCGAGGTGTCGTTACACTAGTGGCAAGCAGCGGGATCATTCCCACAGCCCACAAGGACAGCTACAACCGGAGACCGGCCAACAACCATAAGAAGAGGGACATTATCGAAGAACTAGTCGAAATGGATAGAGCGGAAAGACCCAGCATAACCGAAAGACCCAGCGTAACAGACAGGACACCCGAAGAGGCAAGTTTTGATCGGGCTGTTAAAATAAGACTGGCACATTATGGCCCTAACCCTACAGCGGAGATCATAGACTGAGTTATAGCGGCTGTGGATGCAAATTGGCTACAGCAAAGAGGTGCTGCAGCAGCGGGAGTCACAACAGCACCTACTGAAAGGAGAAAGGTACATTTTGCTGCTTTTAAAAATTTAATTGAAGCAGAAGGGGAGATTGATGGGTACCTTGCCGATTTTGAACGGCAATGTGCCCTACACCGGGTGCCCACAGAGGAATGGGTTACCATTTTGTCTGGGAAATTGTCCGGCCGGGCCAGTGAAGCGTTTAGGGCCATCCCAGACAAGGATATTATGAACTATGGGCTGGTAAAAGAAGCACTTTTGGGCAGGTATGCCGTCACACCAGAAGCATACCGGAGGCGGTTTCGAGAGACGAGCAAGCAAACTGGAGACTCATATACCGAGTGGGCATGCCGCCTACACCACACGGCATCCCACTGGGTCGCTGGATGCCAAGCAGTATCCGGGGAAGAGGTGCTGCAGCTGTTCCTGCTGGAGCACTTCTTTGACAAGCTGTTCCCAGAAGTCAGAGAGTGGGTCCGGGACCGAAAACCTTGCACCTTGTCTGAAGCAGCTCGCCTTGCAGACGAATACACAAACAAGACAACAGCTCGGGTGGATTATCGATCAGCGGCACCCCCTCCAGCGGGTGCCTACAAACCACAGTTGTACCGCCCTACAGCACCACCTCCAGTGGCCACTTATTCTCGGCAGCCCAGGTTCAACTCCCAAGACTACTCACAACCCCTCAGGTGTTTCGGGTGTAAACAGTAGGGATGAGCCGAACACCCCCCGGTTCGGTTCGCACCAGAACCCGCGAACGGACCGCAAGTTCGCACGAACGTTAGAACCCCATTGACGTCTATGGGACTCGAACGTTCGAAATCAAAAGTGCTCATTTTAAAGGCTAATTTGCATGGTATTGTCCTAAAAAGGGTGTGGGGACCCGGGTCCTACCCCAGGGGACATGTATCAATGCAAAAAAAACTTTTAAAAACGGCCGTTTTTTCGGGAGCAGTGATTTTAATGATGCTTAAAGTAAAAAAAAAAAAGTGAAATATTCCTTTAAATATCGTACCTGGGGGGTGTCTATAGTATGCCTGTAAAGTGACGCGTGTTTCCCATGTTTAGAACAGTCCCTGCACCAAATGTCATTTTTAAAGGAAAAAATCTCATTTAAAACTGCTTGCGGGTTTAATGTAATATCGGGTCCTGGCAATATGGATGAAAATCAGTGAGACAAACGGCATGGGTACCCCCCAGTCCATTACCAGGCCCTTTGGGTCTTGTATGGATATTAAGGGGAACCCCGCACCCAAATTAAAATAAGGAAAGGTCCCTATATACTCTGAACAGCAGTATACAGGCGGTGCAAACAAGACAGGGACTGTAGGTTTGTTGTTAAGTAGAATCTGTTTGTAATTTTGAACATTTTTAACGTGTTTAGCTCCAGCCAAAAAATCTTTTCTAAGCTTTTTGGAAAACATAGGGAAGGGTTATCACCCCTGTGACATTTGTTTTGCGTCTTTCCTCCTCTTCAGAAGATTTCACCTCACTTTTTTGTCCCAATGAAAAATGTTTTTTGAAAATTTGGGTTTTTTTGTGGAACAAGGATTGGAAAGCATCAGTGGAAAGGAGAAATTGTTTTCCCATATTAACTCTTACAGGAGAGAATTTCCCTTCCTAGGGGTAGATTTCATCTCACTTCCTGTTGTCTCCTTCCGTTTGCAAGTAGGAGTCATTTGTAAGTTAGATGTTTAAAAGTAGTGCCTGCCCTATATACTCAGCAGAAATTTGGGCCTTAGGTGTTGCTGTGGCCAAAACACTGTAAGCCCTCACAGGGCCCTGCTGTGAAATATTAGATCAAGAATTGTAATTACATGCCCCTGTTTAACAGGAGCTGAAAAATTAGGCCTTAGGCACTGGTGCTGGTGCCACAACACTGCAACCCCTCACAGACACTCTAGTTGGAACGCAGGAACGAGCCCTGCTGCAAAGTATTGCATCAAAAATTGTAATTACACGCCCCTGTTAGACAGGGGCAGAAAAATTGGGTCTTAGGCACTGGTGCTGGTGCCACAACACTGCAACCCCTCACAGACACTCTAGTTGGAACGCAGGAACGAGCCCTGCTGCAAAGTATTGCATCAAAAATTGTAATTACACGCCCCTGTTAGACAGGGGCAGAAAAATTGGGCCTTAGGCACTGGTGCTGGTGCCACAACACTGCAACCCCTCACAGACACTCTAGTTGGAATGCAGGAACGAGCCCTGCTGCAAAGCATTACATCAAAAATTGTAATTACACGCCCCTGTTAAACAGGGGCTGAAAAATTGTGCCTTAGGCACTGGTGGCTGCGCCCAGAACCAAAAATGTTCTTACAAGCTATCAGCGTGATGATTGAGGAGGAAGAGGATAATTACTCAGGGATAGTCACTCAGCATCAGCATAGGCAGTCTTTGAAGGGATCTGAAAAAAATTATTCAGTTACATCAGCATCAGGTGCTTGGTAGCTGGTGGTGATCCAAGACTGATTTATTTTTATGAAGGTCAGCCGATCGACCGAGTCAGTGGACAGACGCACCCTGTGATCGGTTACCACGCCTCCAGCAGCACTGAATGTGCGTTCCGAAAGAACGCTGGATGCAGGACAGGCCAGTAGCTCAATTGCATACTGTGCAAGCTCTGGCCAGTGATCCATCCTCAAGACCCAGTAACCCAGAGGATTTTCGGTGGGAAAGGTGTCCAAGTCTGATCTTGCCCCTAGGTATTCCTGCACCATGTAAAACAGACGCTGGCGATGGTTGCTGGAACCGATCATACCTTGGGGCTGCGGACCAAAAAATTGTCTGAACGCATCGGTCAGACGGCCACCTTCTCCACCGCTCCTTCTTTGACTGACCGAAGCCTCAGCAACACGTTGTCCAGAAACAGGAGTTTGTAACCTCCCAGTCTCTGGGAACGCGTTGCACAGACCTTTCTGCAAGGCCTCCCGAAGATGTTTCATCCTCTGCTCCCTCTGCGATGGCAAGATAAGGTCCGCAACCTTACCCTTGTAACGTGGATCAAGGAGGGTTGCCAGCCAGTATTGGTCCTTCTCCTTGATACCACGAATACGAGGATCCTTACGCAGGCTTTGCAGGATCAGGGAGGCCATGCAGCGTAGGTTTGCTGAGGCATTCGGTCCGGAGTCCTCTGGGTCACTAAGGACAACAACGTCCGCAGCCACCTCCTCCCAGCCACGTACAAGCCCATGTGTTCCTTGGGACTGATCCCTTAAAGACTGCTGATGCTGAGTGCCAGGCTCCACCTCCATACTGACACAATCTTCCTCCTCCTCCTCCTCGTCCTCTTCCTGTGTGATCGGCGGGCACGCAGGAACACTGTCTGGATAAAGGGGGCCTTGAGAGCTAAGGAAGTCCTCCTCTTCCTGCCTCTGTTCTGCCTCAAGTGCCCTGTCCATTATTCCACGCAGCGTGTGCTCCAACAGGTGGACAAGGGGGACAGTGTCACTGATGCATGCACTGTCAGTGCTCACCATCCTCGTGGCCTCCTCGAATGGTGACAGGACAGTGCATGCATCCCTGATCATGGCCCACTGGCGTGGGGAAAAAAAACCAAGGTCCCCTGACCCTGTCCTGGTGCCATAGTCGCACAGGTACTCATTGATGGCCCTCTGCTGCGTGTGCAGCCGCTGCAGCATGGCCAATGTCGAGTTCCACCTGGTGGGCATGTCACAGATTAGGCGGTTCTTGGGCAGGTTAAACTCCTTTTTGGAGGTCCGTCAGCCGAGCACTGGCATTATATGACCGGCGGAAATGCACACAGACTTTCCTGGCCTGCCTCAGGACATCCTGTAAGCCCGGGTACCTGCCCAAGAACCGCTGCACCACCAAGTTAAGGACGTGAGCCAAACAGGGCACATGGGTCAGTTGTCCCTGTCGGAGGGCAGAGAGGAGGTTGGTGCCATTGTCGCAAACCACCATTCCTGCCTTAAGTTGGCGTGGCGTCAACCACCTCTGAACCTGCCCCTGCAGAGCTGACAGAACCTCTGCCCCAGTGTGGCTCCTGTCCCCCAAGCACACCAGCTCAAGCACCGCATGGCATCTTTTGGCCTGCGTACTTGCGTAGCCCCTTGAACGCCTACGGAGCACCGCTGGTTCCGAGGAAGAGGCCATGGAGGAAGAAGAAGAGGAGGGGGTGGAGGAGAGAGGTGTGTCACAATCAGCATTTTGGAGGCGTGGTGGCGGAACAACCTCCAACACTACTGCACCTTGTCCTGCATCCTTCCCAGCTGCCAGCAGAGTCACCCAATGCGCCGTGAAACTTAAGTAATGTCCCTGTCCATGCCTGCTGGACCATGAGTCAGCGGTAATATGCACCTTACCGCTGACCGCCCTGTCCAGCGAGGCATGGACATTGCCTTCCACATGCCTGTAGAGAGCCGGAATCGCCTTCCGTGAGAAAAAGTGGCGTTTGGGTACCTGCCACTGAGGAACCGCACATTCCACAAACTCACGGAAGGGGGCAGAGTCTACCAACTGAAAAGGCAGCAGTTGAAGTGCTAGCAATTTTGCCAAGCTAGCATTCAACCGCTGGGCATGTGGATGGCTGGGAGCAAACTTCTTTCGGCGGTGGAGCAGCTGGGGCAGGGAAATTTGCCTGGTACAATCTGACGTCGGTGTACCAAAAGCAGATTGCCCACAAGTACTTGGCTGTGACACACCTAATTCTACACCTTCATTCCTCTCACTGCAGGTCTCAGAGAGGACTGAAGGTCTAGTGTGGTTGGAAATCTCAGCTGATGAGGAGCAAGGAGAGATCCTCTTTGTTCTTTGGTGTGGGTCTTTTAGATATGCTTGCCAACGAACTGCATGGCAGGTCAACATATGTCTGGTCAAGCATGTGGTACCCAAGCGGGAGATGTTTTGGCCACGCGAGATACGCTTGAGACATATGTTGCAAATAGCAGCGGTGCGATCTGATGCACTCGTTTCAAAAAAGGCCCACACCAAAGAACTTTTTGAATAACGCGCAGAGACTGCAGCGCCCTGCACATGTGGAGCTTTGGGGTGTGATGCAGTCAATGTGCTGCCCTTAGGCTGGCCCCTGGAGGGCATCCTGCCTCGTTGGTGATGTGCCGCCTCCTCCTCCTCCTCCTCCTCCTCCTCTCTCCTATCAGGCACCCACGTTGAGTCAGTGACCTCATCATCCCCTCCCTCCTCATCACTGGAGCAAACCTGGCAGTATGCTGCAGCAGGGGGAGCATGACTGCCAGATTGCTGTCCTTCTTGGGCACCCCCTCTGTCCGTGCTCATGTTACTGCCTTCATCGAGCTCAGTATCATCATCAGAGCCTTCCAAACGCTGGGCATCCTCCTGGAGCATGTACCCAACACTGTGGTCAAACAGTTCGAGGGAATCCTCAGGAGGACATGGTGGAGCTAGGGAAGGAGTCACTGATGACATTGAGCTGAGGGAAGAGGCCGCTGCTTTGCCAGACAAAGCACCCTGGGCATGGGTGAGAGAGGATGAGGAGGATGAGGACGGCTTGGTCATCCACTCGACCAAGTTTTCTGCATGTTGCGGCTCAACACGGCCAGCTGCCGAAAAAAAGGCCAAGCGTGTCCCATGGCCACGGGCTGATGAGGATGCACCGTCTCCACGACCAGCACTAGACACAGAGCCTGCTTGCCCTCTCTTATTGGCTTGTGACTGTCTGCCTCTCCTTCTTGGCCTTCCAGACATACTAATGGCCTGTAGCTGCACTAAGCTGGGATAGAACACCTGTAATTTTCTTCAGGTAGCTTTATATACTGTAACCAGACAAGCCTGCCTGTCAGTAGGAAGATAACAGGAACGGATCTAGCTGAACACTGTGAGCAGGACGCACTGACTGCACTAAATGTAAATAGCAGGAACAGATCTAGCTGAACACTGTGAGCAGGACGCACTGACTGCACTAAATGTAAATAGCAGGAACAGATCTAGCTGAACACTGTGAGCAGGACGCACTGACTGCACTAAATGTAAATAGCAGGAACGGATCTAGCTGAACACTGTGAGCAGGACGCACTGACTGCACTAAATGTAAATAGCAGGAACGGATCTAGCTGAACACTGTGAGCAGGACGCACTGCACTAAATGTAAATAGCAGGAACAGATCTAGCTGAACACTGTGAGCAGGACGAACTGCACTAAATGTAAATAGCAGGAACAGATCTAGCTGAACACTGTGAGCAGGACGCACTGCACTAAATGTAAATAGCAGGAACGGATCTAGCTGAACACTGTGAGCAGGACGAACTGCACTAAATGTAAATAGCAGGAACAGATCTAGCTGAACACTGTGAGCAGGACGCACTGCACTAAATGTAAATAGCAGGAACAGATCTAGCTGAACACTGTGAGCAGGACGCACTGCACTAAATGTAAATAGCAGGAACAGATCTAGCTGAACACTGTGAGCAGGACGCACTGCACTAAATGTAAATAGCAGGAACAGATCTAGCTGAACACTGTGAGCAGGACGCACTGCACTAAATGTAAATAGCAGGAACGGATCTAGCTGAACACTGTGAGCAGGACGAACTGCACTAAATGTAAATAGCAGGAACAGATCTAGCTGAACACTGTGAGCAGGACGCACTGCACTAAATGTAAATAGCAGGAACAGATCTAGCTGAACACTGTGAGCAGGACGCACTGCACTAAATGTAAATAGCAGGAACAGATCTAGCTGAACACTGTGAGCAGGACGCACTGCACTAAATGTAAATAGCAGGAACGGATCTAGCTGAACACTGTGAGCAGGACGCACTGCACTAAATGTAAATAGCAGGAACAGATCTAGCTGAACACTGTGAGCAGGACGCACTGCACTAAATGTAAATAGCAGGAACAGATCTAGCTGAACACTGTGAGCAGGACGCACTGCACTAAATGTAAATAGCAGGAACGGATCTAGCTGAACACTGTGAGCAGGACGCACTGACTGCACTAAATGTAAATAGCAGGAACGGATCTAGCTGAACACTGTGAGCAGGACGCACTGACTGCACTAAATGTAAATAGCAGGAACAGATCTAGCTGAACACTGTGAGCAGGACGCACTGACTGCACTAAATGTAAATAGCAGGAACAGATCTAGCTGAACACTGTGAGCAGGACGCACTGCACTCAATGTAAATAGCAGGAACGGATCTAGCTGAACACTGTGAGCAGGACGAACTGCACTAAATGTAAATAGCAGGAACAGATCTAGCTGAACACTGTGAGCAGGACGCACTGCACTAAATGTAAATAGCAGGAATGGATCTAGCTGAACACTGTGAGCAGGACGCACTGACTGCACTAAATGTAAATAGCAGGAACGGATCTAGCTGAACACTGTGAGCAGGACGCACTGCATTAAATGTAAATAGCAGGAACAGATCTAGCCTAATCTAGCTAACTCAAATCAAATGACACTGTCTGTCTCTCTCTCTATCAGCACACCGGAACACACTACACAGGGCCGCCGTGCAGGCGGCCTTATATAGTGTGGGGCGTGTACTAAATCCCCTGAGCCATAATTGGCCAAAGCCACCCTGGCTTTGGCCAATTACAGCTCTCTCTACTGACGGCGCTGTGATTGGCCAAGCATGCGGGTCATAGTGCATGCTTGGCCAATCATCAGCCAGCAATGCACTGCGATGCCGCAGTGAATTATGGGCCGTGACGCGCCACACGAATTTGGCGCGAACGGCCCATAACGTTCGCAATTCGACGGACGGTCGAACAGCCGATGTTCGAGTCGAACATGGGTTCGACTCGAACACGAAGCTCATCCCTAGTAAACAGCTAGGGCACAAAAAGCCAGACTGTCCGTTGAATCCAGCCAGGCAGTCCCAGTCGTGGAGAAAGCCAGCAGGGGGTGAATCCCCGCACATCCATGCCTGCGGCTCACTGCATTGAGGAGGAAGAACGTTGGGGCGTCCTGCATGAGGCTGATCTAGTACAAGCAGCTAACCAGGACAACCGGCAGCAACACAGGCAGACCGTCCGGGTTAATGGAAAGGTAGCCAATGGCCTACGTGATACTGGTGCCACCATGACCCTACTACGGAAGAACCTCATCCCAGAGAGCCAACACACCGGGGACACTGTAGTCGTAAGGGTAGCGGGAGGCACCATTTTCCGGCTACCCGTTGCCCGTGTTCACCTGGATTGTGGGGTTGGTTCGGGACACGTGAATGTGGGGGTGATGAAGGATTTGCCAGCGGATGTACTACTGGGGAATGATTTGGCCCCCCTCATTTCTGCTTACGCCCCGATAGGCCCCACTGAAGCCAACCCAGTGACTACCCGTGCCCAGATCCCCAACAGCATGATGGTGTGAGCCCAGTCACCCTGTCTTCTCTCCAGTGGCTGAAAAGACTACAGGGAGAAGGGCCAGTCCAGGCCTCTCCCCAACGGCAGGCGTGTTCTCCGAGAGAGGCAGAGGTCGGCTGGGTAAGTAATGATCTGTTTGGAACAATTTTTGTTTGGGGTACTGTGTGGATACAGGCATTAGAGGACTAGAACTACTGACTAACTTCAGAGTCAACCCGTCTGGGGTCTCCTCCTGTGTTAGTCTCCTGCCGAAAGGGGAGAAATGTGACAAACCTAGCCGGAAAAGAGGCTTTTGGAGGGGACTGAATGCCAGCCTCCTGCAAACCAATGTTCTATTATGTTTGTCTGCCTTGGATCACAGGATGTGTATTGCATTGGAGGGTTTGTGTTTGTCTGCCTTGGATCACAGGATGTGTATTGCATTGAAGGGAGGGGGGATTCTTCCAGCAGCTCTTCCTGCTAACACTGTGTACTGATGAGACGTTAAACACACCTGACCTGTGTGTCCATTGTCATTGGACAGTTTAACCCGCCCTCTTTTCCAAGGGTGGGGGGAAAGAGTCTCTGAGTTATTTTATCTGTTGTGTCCATGTGTGATAATAAATGAGTTGATTCCTGCTTGAAACCTGAAGACAGAGCCTTGTCTCGTTTTTGGGTTGGATTATTTGTATGGGTTCCTTGTTCGGCTGATTGGAGTGTTCGGTAGCTGCCTTTGTGTTTGGGTTTGAAATGTCCTAAACGACTTTAACCCCTTTCATACTCGGGGTGTCGTTACACACACATACACCTCCCTCTGTATATAACACACATACACCTCCTCTGTATATAACACACATACACCTCCCTCTGTATATAACACACATACACCTCCCTCTGTATATAACACACATACACCTCCTCTCTATATAACACACATACACCTCCTCTCTATATAACACACATACACCTCCTCTGTATATAACACACATACACCTCCTCTGTATATAACACACATACACCTCCCTCTGTATATAACACACATACACCTCCTCTCTATATAACACACATACACCTCCTCTCTATATAACACACATACACCTCCCTCTGTATATAACACACATACACCCCCCTCTGTATATAACACACATACACCTCCCTCTGTATATAACACACATACACCTCCCTCTGTATATAACACACATACACCTCCCTCTGTATATAACACACATACACCTCCCTCTGTATATAACACACATACACCTCCCTCTGTATATAACACACATACACCTCCCTCTGTATATAACACACATACACCTCCCTCTGTATATAACACACATACACCTCCCTCTGTATATAACACACATACACCTCCCTCTGTATATAACACACATACACCTCCCTCTGTATATAACACACATACACCTCCCTCTGTATATAACACACATACACCTCCCTCTGTATATAACACACATACACCTCCCTCCTCTGTATATAACACACATACACCTCCCTCTGTATATAACACACATACACCTCCCTCTGTATATAACACACATACACCTCCCTCTGTATATAACACACATACACCTCCTCTCTATATAACACACATACACCTCCTCTCTATATAACACACATACACCTCCTCTGTATATAACACACATACACCTCCTCTGTATATAACACACATACACCTCCCTCTGTATATAACACACATACACCTCCTCTCTATATAACACACATACACCTCCTCTCTATATAACACACATACACCTCCCTCTGTATATAACACACATACACCCCCCTCTGTATATAACACACATACACCTCCCTCTGTATATAACACACATACACCTCCCTCTGTATATAACACACATACACCCCCCTCTGTATATAACACACATACATCTCCCTCTGTATATAACACACATACACCTCCCTCTGTATATAACACACATACACCTCCCTCCTCTGTATATAACACACATACACCCCCCTCTGTATATAACACACATACACCCCCCTCTGTATATAACACACATACACCTCCCTCTGTATATAACACACATACACCTCCTCTGTATATAACACACATACACCTCCTCTGTATATAACACACATACACCTCCCTCTGTATATAACACACATACACCTCCTCTGTATATAACACACATACACCTCCCTCCTCTGTATATAACACACATACACCCCCCTCTGTATATAACACACATACACCCTCCCTCTGTATATAACACACATACACCTCCCTCTGTATATAACACACATACACCTCCCTCTGTATATAACACACATACACCTCCTCTGTATATAACACACATACACCTCCCTCTGTATATAACACACATACACCTCCCTCTGTATATAACACACATACACCTCCTCTGTATATAACACACATACACCTCCCTCTGTATATAACACACATACACCTCCCTCTGTATATAACACACATACACCTCCCTCTGTATATAACACACATACACCTCCCTCTGTATATAACACACATACACCTCCTCTGTATATAACACACATACACCTCCCTCCTCTGTATATAACACACATACACCCCCCTCTGTATATAACACACATACACCCTCCCTCTGTATATAACACACATACACCTCCCTCTGTATATAACACACATACACCTCCCTCTGTATATAACACACATACACCTCCCTCTGTATATAACACACATACACCTCCCTCTGTATATAACACACATACACCTCCCTCTGTATATAACACACATACACCCCCTCTGTATATAACACACATACACCTCCTCTGTATATAACACACATACACCTCCCTCTGTATATAACACACATACACCTCCCTCTGTATATAACACACATACACCTCCCTCTGTATATAACACACATACACCTCCTCTGTATATAACACACATACACCCCCCTCTGTATATAACACACATACACCTCCTCTGTATATAACACACATACACCTCCCTCTGTATATAACACACATACACCCCCCTCTGTATATAACACACATACACCTCCTCTGTATATAACACACATACACCCCCCTCTGTATATAACACACATACACCTCCTCTGTATATAACACACATACACCTCCTCTGTATATAACACACATACACCTCCTCTGTATATAACACACATACACCTCCCTCTGTATATAACACACATACACCTCCCTCTGTATATAACACACATACACCTCCTCTGTATATAACACACATACACCCCCCTCTGTATATAACACACATACACCTCCCTCCTCTGTATATAACACACATACACCTCCCTCTGTATATAACACACATACACCTCCTCTGTATATAACACACATACACCTCCTCTGTATATAACACACATACACCCCCCTCTGTATATAACACACATACACCTCCCTCTGTATATAACACACATACACCTCCTCTGTATATAACACACATACACCTCCCCTCTGTATATAACACACATACACCTCCCTCTGTATATAACACACATACACCTCCCTCTGTATATAACACACATACACCCCCCTCTGTATATAACACACATACACCCCCCCCCCTCTGTATATAACACACATACACCTCCCTCTGTATATAACACACATACACCCCCCTCTGTATATAACACACATACACCTCCTCTGTATATAACACACATACACCTCCTCTGTATATAACACACATACACCCCCCTCTGTATATAACACACATACACCTCCCTCTGTATATAACACACATACACCTCCTCTGTATATAACACACATACACCTCCCCTCTGTATATAACACACATACACCTCCCTCTGTATATAACACACATACACCTCCCTCTGTATATAACACACATACACCTCCTCTGTATATAACACACATACACCTCCCTCTGTATATAACACACATACACCTCCTCTGTATATAACACACATACACCTCCTCTGTATATAACACACATACACCTCCCTCTGTATATAACACACATACACCCCCCTCTGTATATAACACACATACACCTCCCTCTGTATATAACACACATACACCTCCTCTGTATATAACACACATACACCTCCCTCTGTATATAACACACATACACCTCCCTCTGTATATAACACACATACACCCCCCTCTGTATATAACACACATACACCTCCTCTGTATATAACACACATACACCCCCCTCTGTATATAACACACATACACCTCCTCTGTATATAACACACATACACCTCCTCTGTATATAACACACATACACCTCCCTCTGTATATAACACACATACACCTCCCTCTGTATATAACACACATACACCTCCCTCTGTATATAACACACATACACCTCCCTCTGTATATAACACACATACACCTCCTCTGTATATAACACACATACACCCCCCTCTGTATATAACACACATACACCTCCCTCTGTATATAACACACATACACCTCCCTCTGTATATAACACACATACACCTCCTCTGTATATGGTATGTATTGATCTTACCCCTGTGGTCCCCCGTGGGTACTGGTTTTATGGTGTACACCATTCCAGGTGACGGTGTCGGTGGCGCCGGTTATAAGAGAATCTCCCACAGTGAAGATCAGTCGCTGATCGAAGGCTCTCTGGAGCAGACGTAGGATCTCATTCCCCTCCTTGTTATCCGGTAAATAAGCCGTACGGGAAGCACCTGTAAAAGGTTTCCCAGGACGAGGATGATTCTCCTGGATAATGAGATAATGGGAGTCATGAGTCTGTTCCTCCCCTCCCCCTCATATACAACATCACCCACCTTTCCTTCCATCCCCCACTGTTATGTTCAGCTGCTGAGCCCTGTGTAAGCTCCAACTTATCAGAGCTTACACAGGACTCACTCCCTGCCCCCATGTGACAGTGCTAGGCCAATCGAAGAGCACCACAGCTGTCACATGGGGGAGGGGGGAGGGGTCACATGCTCATCCATACAAAAGTTTCTTCAGCTCCTGCAGACAGAGAGTGAAGGAAAGGGGAGTACTTACTGGGGGGGGGGGGATTTTTTCATTTTACCCTGAATGGATAACACCAAACATCACTGGAACTCTACAGAATCCATCCTTGTCACTGCTGAAGACAAGAGAATTATATCATTAGATCTGAGGTTTGCACTCACCTTCTGGATGCCCGATGGGATGTTATAGTTGATCTCTATGGTTCCATATCCAGGATATCCCGGTAAGTAGGGGTATATCTTCGTGTTCACCGTCATAGTTCCATCAGGTTGGTCTCCTATTACTTTTCCATATATGACTCCACATATTGGACACACAGGTTTATGGGCCGTGGCTTGCTTAAAACAGTCCTTACAGTATGTATGCTTACACTTCTCTAATATCACCTTATCTTCTATCTCACACAGACAGATAGGACACTTGTCTGGCTCCTCCACTTTCTTTGTAGCAGCTGAGGAACCACTTCGGGGAATTCTGGGAATTCTGACAGCCAACTGCTGCAACATCTTCATTCTTTCTTCATCACCGGACAACCGCCGGATCCTGGCAAGATCTTCTCTTCCGATATCCTGAACTGTCACCGGCACAGTGATCTCTATGATATGATTTCCTCTTCCCAGAACTCTTCTCTGATCTGTGTGAAGGAAAGAAAATCAGAGAAGATGACGGGAGGTGATGAGACTGTCCAACCTTCTCATTACTAAACATTTCTCCATAGACCTCCAATTATTATCTCTCCACTGAATGCCAATTATCAGTACATGTATGTGACGGGAGTCACTTTGGGCACCGGGGGGAGGGGTGAGATCACAATGTATGTTATATATTACATACTCCATAAAATATATATTATGCTTTATATTAAAAACTGAGGACCGCCGTGTTCTGTATATTACATAGTGAGGACCGTCATGTTCTTTATATTACATAGTGAGGACCGCCGTGTTCTGTATATTACATAGAGAGGACCGCCGTGTTCTGTATATTACATAGTGAGGACCGCCATGTTCTTTATATTACATAGCGAGGACCGCCGTGTTCTGTATATTACATAGAGAGGACCGCCGTGTTCTGTATATTACATAGTGAGGACCGCCGTGTTCTGTATATTACATAGTGAGGACCGTCATGTTCTGTATATTACATAGTGAGGACCGCCGTGTTCTGTATATTACATAGTGAGGACCGCCGTGTTCTGTATATTACATAGTGGGGACCGCTATGTTCTGTATATTACATAGTGAGGACCGCCATGTTCTGTATATTACATAGTGAGGACCGCCGTGTTCTGTATATTACATAGTGAGGACCGCCGTGTTCTGTATATTACATAGTGAGGACCGCCGTGTTCTGTATATTATATAGTGAGGACCGCCGTGTTCTGTATATTACATAGTGAGGACTGCCGTGTTCTGTATATATTACATAGTGAGGACCGTCATGTTCTGTATATATTACATAGTGAGGACCGCCGTATTGTACAGAGCCACTGATAGGACAGTAGAACCGGTCCTGTTATATTGGGCCCGGGCCTCATCAGCTAAGCGGGGGGCCGGGGCACCTTTATTGTTCTTTCTGCCTGAATGAATACATTGATATTATTAGACCACACCCCCACTCCAACTTACATACCGGGGCTTAAATGACATTTCTCTGGGCCCCATCATGTCAGTAGAGGAAGTGGGAGCAGAGGAGGGGCTATATTGTTTCAGTGGCGGGGGATAAAGTCAGTGCCCCCATTTTCTTGGGGGGGGGTTGAGGGGCCCCATCAGGAAGGGCCCCATGATTTCTAACAGCAGCCCTGAACATGTACTCTATCCTGTTCATAAAAGTCCTCGGAGCTCTGGATCTTCTGCACTCTTATGGATGTACAATAAAGTGGACACTGTTTGGTATTTCTGTATTTCTTCCTGTTTAACAATGTGGCACATTTTCTTGACTCGATACCTCCCAACCATCCCGGATCCTGCGGGACTGTCCCAAGATTTCAACTTAATCCCAACATCCCGAAGGAATTCCAGAGCTCATTGGGGTGCAGTGAGTTGAATATCCTGTGTTTCCACCCTGCAATACAGGTTCCACCCATCACCGCTGCCCACCATTGTCAGCATGAGGGTTCCAATACATTTGTGAAGGCAATAAAGAACTGTGGTTGGTTGCTAGGACCACCCGACATCCTAACAGCCAGTCACATGCTTGCTCCTCCCTTAACATTCAGAGGAGGACAGAACTTCCTCCTCCAGACTCACTGCTAGCACCCCTCCTCCCAGTTTTACCCTATAACTTTGGGCTGCACTGAAAGTGAATGAAGTGGTACGGGGGGGGGGGGGGTAAGAAAACTCTGGAGGCCCTGAAATCATGTAGAAGGCTCTCAGGACCCTGATGTAAAAAGGGGGGCTCTGGGGACTGTGATGTAAGGAGGGGGCGCTCGGGGGACCCCGATGTAAGGAGGGGGCGCTCGGGGGACCCTGATGTAAGGAGGGGGCGCTCGGGGGACCCTGATGTAAGGAGGGGGGGCTCTGGGGACCCTGATGTAAAGGCCAAGGAATTGAGCTGGTAGGGGGTGGGCATGCAGATTAGTGCTGGATTATTTTATTGGGAGGGGGGACTGGAGATATTTCCCCCCTACACAGTACATTACATGACCCTGACTCCTGCCCTCTTCATTTTGTACTCCTGAACCCTACTGTGCATTACACACTCCGAAACCTGCTTTTTGTGCTTTATGTATCCTTTAATTCGACACTGACTGCACCACTCTGCGCATTATATACTGCTGAGCCCTGCACTCTGCGCATTATATACTGCTGAGCCCTGCACTCTGCGCATTATATACTGCTGAGCCCTGCACTCTGCGCATTATATACTGCTGAGCCCTGCACTCTGCGCATTATATACTGCTGAGCCCTGCACTCTGCGCATTATATACTGCTGAGCCCGGCATTATATACTGCTGAGCCCTGCACTCTGCGCATTATATACTGCTGAGCCCTGCACTCTGCGCATTATATACTGCTGAGCCCTGCACTCTGCGCATTATATACTGCTGAGCCCTGCACTCTGCGCATTATATACTGCTGAGCCCTGCACTCTGCGCATTATATACTGCTGAACCCGGCATTATATACTGCTGAACCCTGCACTCTGCGCAATTTTATACTGCTGAACCCTGCACTCTGGATTACACACTCCTGCACTATATTGTACATTCCATACTTCTCACCAAAATCTTCATTGTCTTTTCAGTTGCTGGTTGCTTTGCAGTCCCTGACCATTTTAATGAATTCTTCTTTAAGGTCGGCTCAAACAAAGTTATAAATCTGTCTATTTGTGCAGAAAATTATATATATATATATATATATATATATATATATATATATATATATATATTCTCATATAATATATCATATATAACGGAAGAATCTAATTTTTCTTTCTGATTGTGCTGAGGTTTATGTGTGTCTGGGAGACTCTCGCTTGTATCACAGCAATCAAAGTATGTTTTACAGGTACAAGGAAGCCTGGGTTTTGTTTAACGGTGCCCATTAAGCCCCTCCCACTGTTAACAAGCACAGGCACTCTTCACCACAGCGCACTACAAGTACCGCAGGCCCCTCAACCTTCATACAGTATTAAATCTGAACCCAAAAATGTCATATATTGCAACTTACCAATCATTAGAGGTGGCGGCTGCATTTGTTTTTATTTTTTTTTTTAGGCTTTTTCCTTTCTGTTTTCACCTGGTGTTCTAGCCAGTAACACACCTCCTGTGTTAGAGCGCCCCACTCTGGAGGAAGGAGCACAGGAGAGACACCTTTGGACAGCAGTATTGTCAGTCTGGGGGGAGGGGAGTGTTAGATGGAGTAGCACATTTAGATACACTAACAGATTGAAGCCAAACTCCAACTCACACTTTATAATCAGTTACAGTTTTTATCATGTTGGGATAAAGGTTTTACATGAATAAAAGTGGATCATTGTAAGCATCCCTGTCAGTGGTAAATGGTTTGTCTCATCCCTGTAACTGATACACTGTATATGAAGGAGAACGTTCTCTCTTGGCTGCAATGTAATAAATGTTTCCTTTTGGTTTATTACGCTTTTTATGTCCCTCATTCTCAGGTTGTAAAGTCGGGAGGTATGATGAACTTTGTACAGTCCCAATGTCCTGAGGGCTCCATGTTCCTCTATATTCAGCTTTGCTGCTGCACTCTGTTTGCACAAGGACTCAATTGGCTGCTGGTACTCTATAAAGTACAGATATTTTCCTCTGTGTATAGGTAAAAAGTGGTTAGGACATGACTAAGAGTGTGGCCCCACATCAAAAATATAAACAAAAGAAAAAAAAAAAACATGGACATAGATTTTAAATTGATAGCCACAAGTAGAGCCAAGATTAAAAAGAGAGCACTTAATTGAATAAAAATCCACATTTAACATCGCGTACAAAACATTAAAAACACAAGTTGAAATACATATCAACATTGTGTGGCGTTGTCCCACCTAGGTGGTGAGAGCTATAGGAACACTTGAGAAACCCTGTAGGTATGCCCACAGATATGATGGACTCTGAAGCTGGTATATGCAGAAGGTCTTACATATCGGGGCCCCACAGGAAATCAATGAACTGAGGGATCACTACGCGTTTCGCATTTCGCTTCCTAAGGAGATCATATTGGTATATAAGTTGCAGAAGAAAAAAGAGAAACAGGAAATGCCCAAAAACCTGTCACAAGAGGGGGACAGAGAAACAACCTGCAGATGGCTTCAAGGCAGGAGTGCTTCAGGTATGTTTCAGAGGGACTTGTCATAAGGTGAGAAACATCCACACCTTGAATATACTCTATACATGGTGTGTAACCAAAAGGAACGGGACCTGGTGAGAAGTCAAAACGTTTGTACAAGATGTTGTATCGCCATCCTGTCTAAGAGACAAGTCTCCAAAGACTGAAGTGTCCACTGGCTTATAATGTTCACTCCTTGTACCTATGCCGATCCTGGCTGTAGACTGACCCTCCGAGTTAAGAGAAAAGCGCACTACTCAGGTCAGGACTGCCAATTCATATCATGTCCATTTATTATATGTAGCACCCCCTGGGTATACTGGGAGCAGAGAGGGGACTTACATTCACCCCAGGGCTGAGTCCATGGCTATAATGGGAAGTTGACCAATATGGGCGCCAGTCACGTTAGTATTTTTCAAAGCTTTAATGAAAAACTTCTAAGAAGTAGCAGTAAAAGAGGTTGAGGGAGAGTTGCAGATACCTTTTTTTGTAGCAGATCACTTAGGCCCCTTTCACACTGGGGCGGTGGGGGCGTCAGCAGTAAAACAACGCTATTTTTAGCGCTATTTTACCGTCGTTTTTGCAGCTGTATTCGGCCGCTAGCGGTGCGGTTTTAACCCCTGCTGGCGGCCAAAAAAGGGTTAAACCCGCTCGTACAGCGTGGCTATAGCCGCGGTATTACCGCGGTATAGCCGCACTGTCCCATTGATTTCAATGGGCAGGAGCGGTGAAGGAGCGGTGAACACACCGCTCCAAAGATGCGGCTTGCAGGACTTTTTTTACCGTCCTGCCAGCGCACCGCTTCAGTGTGAAAGCCCTCGGGCTTTCACACAGAACAAACAGCGGAGGCTGTTTAGGGGCGGTTTGCAGGCGGTATTTTTAACGCAATAACGCCTGCAAACCGCCCCAGTGTGAAAGGGGCCTTACAGACTCTTCAGAATAAAGGACACACACAGCTTTCTCTTAGTAGATCTTGTATGACTGGGTAGATCTCTGCCACAGATCTAGCAACCAGCAAGATGTCTGGATAAGTTTCTCTCACAAACTTAGCAGACAGTTAGTTACTTTGATTGGATCGTAGAACAGCTTCCAGTACCAGAACCTTTAAGCCATCCAGCAGTACTGGAAGGATAATTTAGATATAGAACAGCTTCTTCTCAGTACCAGAACCTTTAAGCCGACCCGGCAGTACTGTGAGGGTAGGTTAGATGTAGGTGCATCCTATAAGCAAGTCACCAGGCCCTTCTGAGAGACCAGACTTCATCCTGGTTCTCTCCAGCAAGGGTCCTCCCCTGGATCTCCTCAGCTTGGCTTGGCTTCTTCCTATCAGGCAAGACAGCCTAAAAGGACCACCTGAGAAGTAGTAGACCCCAGACAGGCTACTGGGCCTACTTGCACAGCTTGCAGCAACATAGCCTCCAGGCATGGAGGGCCACGAGGTAAGAACTGACTAAGCACATGGCATCTGTCCCATAAATACCCTCTCCCAGAATGCACAGCAGCCAGGAACCATCTCCTGGGCTGTTTCTGGAAAAGAATATGTATTACAGCTTAACCCTATTGTTATTCTCACACTGCCCTGTGGTACCAGTGACACCTACTGGCAACGGTGGGAAATGCACAACACAGTCAAGATTAGAACAGAATCCATAAACTATGTACAATCAATCTGAGCTGGTTACAGCTCAGCCAAAAACTAAATTTACATTATAGCCCCATATTTTAGGAACAGGGGGTTACATATATAATAAAAAAATTTTAAAAAATGTAATTTATTATTAATGGAAATGGTATGATTTATCTTAACTCGGAGGGTCAGTCTACAGCCAGGATCGGCATAGGTACAAGGAGTGAACATTATAAGCCAGTGGACACTTCAGTCTTTGGAGACTTGTCTCTTAGAGAGGATGGCGATACAACATCTTGTACAAACATTTTGACATCTCCCCAGGTCCCGTTCCTTTTGGTTATACTCCTTGAATATACTCTATACAAGGTGTGGATGTTTCTCACCTTATGACAAGTCCCTCCTTTTTGGCTGAAACATACCTGAAGCACTCCTGCCTTGAAGCCATCTGCACGCTGTTTCTCTGTCCCCTCTTATGACGTGTTTTTGGGCATTTCCTGTTTCTCTTTTTCTTCTGCAACTTGGTACCAATAGGATCTCCTGAGGAAGCGATATGCGAAACGCGTAGTGATCCCTCGGTACATTTTCTGTTGGGCCCTGATATGTAAGACCTTCTGAATATACCAGCTTCAGAGTCCATCATATCTGTGGGCATACCTACAGGGTTTCTCAAGTGTTCATATAGGTCTCGCCACCTAGGTGGGACAACACCACACAATGTTGATATGTATTTCAAATGTGTTTTTAATATGTTTTGTACATAATATTAAATAAATGTGGATTTTTATTGAATTGAGTGCTCTCTTTTTCATTGTCTACAACATCTACTTGTGGCTACCAATTTAAAGTCCATGATCATCCTTGGTTCTTTTTCTCTGTGTTTTTCTCTTTGTATAGGTGTCCAACATTCTGAAGGACCAGTACCCCCACTGCATTACCTGGATTCCAAAACAACCAGATTCCAGCTTTCAATCCTTCCGTACAAATGATAAAAGGTGAGGGCTCTTTTACACTGGCTTCAATACAAGGCTTCGGGCAGGCTTTTTTAATGCTCTCTGAACGCCAGTCAAAGCTTCAGTCACTAAATAAATTGGGTAGCTTACAGTCCTGTTTACACCTTGCGTTTGTTTTGCTTCAAAAATTATACTGCATGTTGCCTTAGTGGTGCTTCAAAGCATCCTCAAAGCCTCCATAAAAGTCTATGACAAAGGTCGCTTGAAGCACCTACAGATTTTGAGAGGCTTGAATTCAGCTTTAGCTCCGCTTTGTGTTGGGGAAATTGCAGGTAAGAGATATCATCACACACATCTGTCAAGCTTTAAAAAAGCATCACCGAAGCATCAAAAAAGCATCATCAGGGTACCACCGAAGCATCAAAAACACATCAAAAAAGCATGTTGAAGCGGTAGGCGCTTTTATGTATGTTGAAGTCAAAGCGTGTAAATGAGTCCTAAAAGCTAACATCTAACTGGTTACTTCTCTGGTCTATATGCCATGTCAAGTCATTTATGTTGGTCAGTGTTGGTATCTTCTGGGGTGGCAGATAATGGGACTCACCCAGGGGCAGATCAGGGGGGGGGGGGGGGGAGCAACGGGGCAATTGCCCCCTCCGAGAAATTCCTGATTGGCAGGCCAGTCAGCGGATGAGTGAGCAGACAGGAGGGCGAGTGTGTGGGCTAACGAGCGGGCAGGCCAGTCAGCGGGGCTCGGCAGGTGAGAGAGCCTGAGCGGGCTGGTCGGCGGATGAGTGGGGGGGTGTCGCCAGGTGAGTGTGCGGGCAGACATCGAGTGAGGAGGCAGGCCGGTCCGCAGGTGAGCAGAGAGACTGGCCAGTCAGTGAGCCGGCATGCAGGGAGCAGAGAGATGACATCATCTCACCGCCCGCCCTGCATCACTGCAGTTCCGCCCTTACTGTACAGCCGCGGGCAGCAGAGAGATTACATCATCTCTCTGCTGCCTGCCTTCCCTCTGACAATCTGCACCTTAGCAGGCCAACGACAATAAGCAACGTGTGGCAGGTGACATGGCAAGTGACAATCCGCAGCTTGTGGCAGGCAAGTGACAATCCGCAGCTTGTGGCAGGTGACATGGCAAGTGACAATCAGCATCTGGTGGCAGGGACGTGGCAAGTGACAAGCTGCATCTGAAGGCAGGTCGACGTGGAAAGTGACACACTCGGGGCTCCCACTGATTCTGCATTATGGCGAGGTGAATGATTTCATTTTATATTACAATGTAATAATAGAAATAATGAGCTTCAATCATCCTGACACCATAACAACCATGGTGCAGTGATGATGAAAGCGTCAACACCAGCCATTTCCCCAATAAATTGCCCGCAAAAAAACATTTTCTGGCAGTGCCCCTCCCGAGACTAGACTCTGGATCCGCCCCTGGACTCACCATCCTGATTCTGGAAGATGGCGCAGTATGTCTGTCCATCCACCCTGGTCACATCGCACTCTCCTCCGCCAGACTTAGAATTGGATCCAAAATATTTCAGCAGTTTTAGCGACAAATCTTTCTCTGAAGGTAAAGTTCTCACCAGGATGGGGTGTCCCCTGTCCATCAATTTCTCCTCTTCCTCCTGATCAGGATATCCCTCCTCCCCAATATCATATCCTGGAGAATGCCATATACCTGACTGTCCAGCCCTCTGCCCCCCCACTGTCTGTCCCAACCAAACTTGGGCTTTCTTACTAGACATTAGATCTGCTTTAAAAATTCCCCCGCTATTTCTAGAACTGTTTCCTCTGCTACATCTAGTATCTGTCTCTTGCAGTACCAGGCTGCCCTCCTCTCTATCCTCTCTGTGCCAGGCTGCCCTCCTCTCTATCCTCTCTGTGCCAGGCTGCCCTCCTCTCTATCCTCTCTGTGCCAGGCTGCCCTCCTCTCTATCCTCTCTGTGCCAGGCTGCCCTCCTCTCTATCCTCTCTGTGCCAGGCTGCCCTCCTCTCTATCCTCTCTGTGCCAGGCTGCCCTCCTCTCTATCCTCTCTGTGCCAGGCTGCCCTCCTCTCTATGCCAGGCTGCCTTCCTCTCTATCCTCTCTGTGCCAGGCTGCCCTCCTCTCTATCCTCTCTGTGCCAGGCTGCCCTCCTCTCTATCCTCTCTGTGCCAGGCTGCCCTCCTCTCTATCCTCTCTGTGCCAGGCTGCCCTCCTCTCTATCCTCTCTGTGCCAGGCTGCCCTCCTCTCTACCCTCTCTGTGCCAGGCTGCCCTCCTCTCTATCCTCTCTGTGCCAGGCTGCCCTCCTCTCTATCCTCTCTGTGCCAGGCTGTCCTCCTCTCTATCCTCCCTGTACCAGGCTGCCCTCCTCTCTATCCTCTCTGTGCCAGGCTGCCCTCCTCTCTATCCTCTCTGAACCAGGCTGTCCTCTCTATCCTCCCTGTGCCAGGCTGCCCTCCTCTCTATCCTCCCTGTGCCAGGCTGTCCTCCTCTCTATCCTCCCTGTGCCAGGCTGTCCTCCTCTCTATCCTCTCTGTGCCAGGCTGCACTCCTCTCTATCCTCTCTGTGCCAGGCTGCCCTCCTCTCTATCCTCTCTGTGCCAGGCTGTCCTCCTCTCTATCGGTGTTGCTTTACTTTCTATTTCCAGTAAAGGGAGGGGTTGGAGGAGACTAGAAACAGAAAGTAAATTCCTCCTTCAAGTCACCCGATCTTCCTCCACACCTAGATCACCCGAACTGAGCACTGAGAGTGACCCTTTACCCCCATCCCACCCTAAGATCACAGAATCCCCCTGATTATTATCCTCCAGGGTATACAGACCCCCTGAATTCTCCTCTCTGGTGATCTCTGGGTGTCACTGATAGATAAAGTAATACAAAGTGTTTGACAATTTGTTTCTAAAAGTTTCAAAATATTTACATAGAAACATCCCAAAGTACAACTTCTGTTATCATATACAGGGGGGGGGCAGTGGAGTGCAGAGAAGGGTGTAGCGTCACATATGGCGAACCATCTCATTTCGACACCCGCTGGAGTGCGCATGAGCGCCGCCGCCATATGCGTTCCAACACTTTTACGACAAAACTCCACCCCTAAGTCCAGGTTCAAGCCCCACCATTCAAGTGGACACAGAGTCAGATTATAATTATGCCGAGCGAAGCAAGGCCATGCCCGAAGCGTGGCGAGCAAAGCAAGGGGTGTGGAGTTTTGTCGTAAAAGTGTTTGAACGCATATGGCGGCGTCGCGCATGCGCACTCCAGCGGGTACAAAAATGTGATGGGTCGCCATACGTGACGCCACAAGGGCAACCAAACTGATAAAAGGTATGGAGGAGCTCAGCTATGAGGAAAGATTAGAGGAACTGAATTTATTCCCTCGAGAGAAGAGGAGATTAAGGGGGGATATGATCTCCATGTATAAATACATAAGGGGGGATATGATCTCCATGTATAAATACATAAGGGGGGGATATGATCTCCATGTATAAATACATAAGGGGGGATATGATCTCCATATATAAATACATAAGGGGGGGATATGATCTCCATATATAAATATATAAGGGGGGATATGATCTCCGTGTATAAATACATAAGGGGGGATATGATCTCCATATATAAATACATAAGGGGGGATATGATCTCCATATATAAATACATAAGGGGGGATATGATGACCATGTATAAATACATAAGGGGGGATATGATCTCCATGTATAAATACATAAGGGGGGATATGATCTCCATGTATAAATACATAAGGGGGGGATATGATCTCCATGTATAAATACATAAGGGGGGGGATATGATCTCCATGTATAAATACATAAGGGGGGATATGATGACCATGTATAAATACATAAGGGGGGATATGATCTCCATGTATAAATACATAAGGGGGGATATGATCTCCATGTATAAATACATAAGGGGGGGATATGATCTCCATGTATAAATACATAAGGGGGGGGATATGATCTCCATGTATAAATACATAAGGGGGATATGACCTATAGGTATAAATACATAAGGGGGGATATGATCTCCATGTATAAATACATAAGAGGGGATATGATCACCATGTATAAATACATAAGGGGGGATATGATCTCCATGTATAAATACATAAGGCGGGATATGATCTCCATGTATAAATACATAAGGGGGGATATGATGACCATGTATAAATACATAAGGGGGGATATGATCTCCATGTATAAATATATAAGGCGGGATATGATCTCCATGTATAAATACATAAGGGGGGATATGATCTCCATGTATAAATACATAAGGGGGGGGATATGATCACCATGTACAAATACATAAGGGGGGATATGATAATCATGTATAAATACATAAGGGGGATATGATCACCATGTACAAATATATAAGGGGTCCATATAGGGAACTTGGTGTTGAGTTATTCACTTTACAGTCAACACAGAGGACAAGGGGGCACTCTTTACGTCTGGAGGAAAAGAGATTTCATCTCCAAATACGGAAAGGTTTCTTCACAGTAAGAGCTGTGATAATGTGGAATAGACTCCCTCCAGAAGTGGTTCTGACCAGATCAGTAGATTGCTATAAGAAAGGTCTGGATACTTTCCTAAATGTACAGAATATAACTGGGTACTGACATTTATAGGGAAAGGTGATTCAGGGAAAATCCAATTGCCTCTCGGGGGATCAGGAAGGAATTTTTTCCCTGCTGTAGCAAATTGTTTTTTTGCCTTCTTCTGGATCAGGGGTCTCCAAACTTTTCACTTCAAGGGGCACATAGTATATTTTTCACATACTCGCGGGCCATAAAAAAAAAGCATTTATAAATAAATCTGTAGCAGTGGAATAGAATAAAATTTGTCTGGCTGCATGGAGAACCTGTGTCCTCTGCCCATACCTAAATGCCAGAGCCCTTTCACACTGTGCCAGCGGTAAAGTGGCGCTATTTTTAGCACCGCTTTACCGTCGTTTTAGCCGCGCTATTCGGCCACTAGTGGGGCAGTTTTAACCTCCCACTAGCGGCCAAAAATGTGGTTAAATCTGCCCGCAAAAGGCCGCCGCAGCAGCGTTTTGCTGGCGGTATAGCAGCGCTGCCCCATTGATTTCAATGGGGAGCAGCGGTGGAGGAGTGGTGAGTTCACCGCTCCAAAGAAGCTGCTGGCAGGACTTTTTCTGACACCCTGCCAGCGCACCGCTCCCTCGGGCTCTCACACTGGAGTGAATGGAGCCGCTTTTTTCCCAGGTGCTATTTTTAGCGCTGTAGTGCCTAAAAAACGCCCCCAGTGTGAAAAGGGTCATAGCCTCATGCCTTACATCTGTCTTCCCATCAGAGTCTCCCTGTCCCTCTTTCCTCTGCAAATTGATGTCCCCATCATAGCCACCACACAGGACAAACAAGATATTTGGGGGGGGGGGGGCACACCCTAAAAGATGGTGCAGCCATAAGACCATACAATAGAAGAAAATATTGCAGCGCACACATGCAAAAAAAGACATTTACCTCCAGCAAAGCTAGTTTAAAACACCTAAATAGATAACAACCAAAACCTGGGGAATGCCCAGGAAAAAACTCCAAGCCTACTTACCACCAGCTCGCGGACAACCAATTAGCCTGTCTAACAGTACGCATTAAAAACAGGGGTTCAGTCCACACGCATTTACAAACGCATGAGAGCCACGTCACGGCACCCTGTAATCTGTGGTCCTAACACTAAAAATTTGTGTGTCCCCACAGTAGTTTAAAACACCTAAACATTTAAAAAAAAACATTATCAAAAATATGGGGATTTGGTCACACTATATTGCTATACACTTACTGCGACAAAGTGCCCCATGATTAGTGGGTCCTACACTATCCATGGATTGGGGGATCCTCCTTCTCTGAACCATGGGAGCCATACACTCTTCTATATGGGAGAATCTTGAGGTCTCCACCCATCACACAGGTGGACACTAATGAGAGGTACTGATGAGGGGGTGGGGTGCTCCTCACCCAAAAGGATTTGTTCAGAATCCATACAATACAAGATATTTGGGGGGCACACCCTAAAAGATGCATTAAAGATGGTGCAGCCATAAGACCGTACAGTAGAAGAAAATATTACAGCGCACACATGCAAAAAAGACATTTACCTCCAGCAAGGCTTATTAACCACCTCAATACCGGGGCACTTCCACCCCCTTCCTGCCCAGGCCATTTTTCAGCTTTCATCGCTGTCGCACTTTGAATGACAATTGCGCGGTCATACAACACTGTACACATATGACATGTTTATTATTTTTTCCCCACAAATAGAGCTTTTCTTTTGGTGGTATTTGATCACATCTGCGATTTTTATTTTTTGCGCTATAAACAAAAGAAGAGCAACTTTGAAAAGTTTGAAAAAAAAACACAATATTTTTTACTTTCTGCTATAATATAAATACAAAATTAAAAAAAAAACAAAACGGGGGCGTGGCCTGGACATGGCGGAGTGAAGCAGCTTTTTCTTGGAGCTCCCGGCCTGTCCCAAAAACCCCGGCTATTTCTTACTTTGCCAACGGCATGATATCAACCAAAAGGCACAGGACAAGAGCAACTACACGGGGGACACCCGTTGGTAGGAGCCCAGGAGGAATCCGACACTATTTTCGACAGATACAGGGCAAATCTCCAGGAGCCACAGTAACAGCGCCGCGAGACACAGCAGGCCTCCAGACAGAGAATACACTCAACCCCATCACGTTCTCAGGACGATATTAATCACCTCCCGGTAACTCACAGAGACTCTGGGAAAGACACGATGGCCTCCCCACAATCCCCGGAACCCATCAGGCTGGACCAGGACATTCGGGCCCTGCTGCAGGCCCTCCCCACTCGGTCGGACATTGAGGCGCTCATCCTGAAACTGGAGGAGACACACCGACGAGACATGCAGGAGGTGCGGGGGGAAATGGCTACACTAGCAGACCGCATGGACACAGGCGAAGCCTCGGTGTCCGCTTTAGAGGAAAGAGTGGCGGCGCTTGAACAGGCGAGGGACTCGCAGCGGGACTCCGCTGTGGATCTACAGCTGCACCTGGAAGATATCGAGGACCGAAGCCGCAGGAATAATCTGCGGCTACGGGGAATCCCGGAGGAGACAACAGCGGACGATCTAGGGGAAACGGTCAGAGGAATATTCCGCACCGTACTAGGCGACCCAGATCTCTCCATAGAGCTGGACAGAGTCCATAGAGCTCTCGGCCCTAGATCCGAAGACCCGAACAGACCAAGGGATGTAGTATGCAGACTACACCGCTACACACAAAAAGAGGCCATCCTGCGCCGGGCCTGGGAATTTGGAGAGGTAGAGGTAGGAGGCAAACAGACCAGAATATTGCCCGATCTTTCGCGGGCCACGCTGAGACGTAGAGCCCTCCTCCGTCCTCTCCTGGAACTTGCGAAACAGAAGGGCCTGACATACAGGCCCTTCTGTTTCACTTCTGTTTACACTACAATACAATCTCCCAGACCTGAGGTCGACACAGAAACCACTGTGGCGACTGAATGAGGGCCTTCTGAAGGACCCAGAAGTTATAGCTGAAGTGACTAAAGAAATAGGACACTACTTTTCCACAAATACCACTTCTGACAGTGACATGGGATTAGTATGGGAGGCACATAAAACTGTCATTAGAGGAATACTCATCAAACATGGTTCACGACTCAAAAAGCAAAGGATTGCTCAATTGAACACTTTGCTTAAAAAACTAGAAACACTAGAGATAAGTCATAAACAAGGCCCCACCAAACAATTAGAAGTAGAACTAGACACGGTTCGCACACAGATCACCGACCTCTTACGATATAAAGCCAAAGCAGCCATACAAGTATGTAAAAGGAAACAATATGAATCTGGGAACAAATGTGGAAGACTGCTAGCCCAATCGTTACGAGAACAGAAACTGACCTCATACATACCCCACATTATGTCCCCCAAAGGTCAGAAAATCCCCATACCTCAGCACATTGCGCAGGAGTTCAGTTCCTTTTATACATCTCTTTATAATTTAAAAGAGACACAAACTCCCCCTGACAAGATGACAGAATACATCTCGTCCTCCCTTATGCCGACTCTCCCTGACGATGCTCAATCCTTACTAGAAGAACCAATCACGTTGAATGAACTGCAAACCGCTGTTAAAAATTCTAAACCATGTAAAGCACCAGGTCCGGACGGACTCACTATCCACTATTATAAGATCCTTCTCCCCTCACTTGGACAACACCTGGTCAGACTCTATAACAACCTAGGCACAGGAGAAAAATTTTTTAGATCCACTTTACAGGCACAAATCTCCGTTATACCAAAAGAAGGCAAAGACCCAAGCCAATGCGGCTCCTATCGCCCGATTTCTCTTTTAAATACAGACCTAAAGCTCTTTACAAAAATCATTTCCACTAGACTGCAACAACACCTCACCTCGCTAATCCACCTAGACCAAGTAGGCTTTGTCCCAACTAGGGAGGCTAGGGACAACACGATCAAAGTCCTTAACCTACTTCATATAGCCAACAATACCAAATCACCATGTATCCTACTAGGAACTGACGCCGAAAAAGCGTTCGACCGGGTCAGCTGGAGGCTCATGTTTGCGACATTAAAGCACATAGGACTAGGCGAGAAAATGATGCACTGGATCTCCTCAATCTATTCAGACCCTACAGCCAGAGTTAGGGTGAACGGAGTAATCTCAGAAGCTTTCTCAATTACTAACGGGACTCGTCAGGGCTGCCCCCTCTCACCACTGCTCTTTGCATTATCCCTAGAACCTTTCCTATGCCACATTAGACTGAACCCAGACATCACAGGTATAGAAGTAAATAAAAAACAATGTAAAGTCTCTGCTTACGCAGATGACATGATGTTCTCCCTCACGAACCCAACCATCTCCCTCCCCAACCTCATGAAAGAATTTAGCATATATGGCCAACTAGCCAATTTGAAAATTAACTTTAGTAAGTCCGAAGCGATGGGATTGGGAATCCCACAACCACAACTCACACAACTACAAAATAGTTTTCATTTGAAATGGACCACCACAGCTTTGAAGTATCTGGGCACATACATACCCCCATCTTTTTCCCAATTGTTCAAACATAACTTCCCACCTCTGCTTAAAAAAGTACAGCAATTGCTAGATAAATGGAATGGCGGACTCCATTCCTGGTTCGGACGTTGCAACATCCTTAAGATGTCAATTTTACCCAAATTCCTATATTTGCTTCAGACTATCCCAATACACATACCCGCAAATTACTTCACCCAAATACGTTCAATATTTACCAAATTTCTTTGGGCAGGGAAAAAATCACGAATACAGAGGAAAATTCTTTTGTTACCCAAACGACACGGAGGACTGGCAATGCCTGACCTCCAGACCTACTATAGAGCAACACACTTGGGAAGGCTCATCGACTGGTGCCGACATACACCCACCAAACTATGGACACAACTTGAACAAGCACAAAGTACAACCCCTATCCATAGAATCCCTTGGTGTTACACTGCACTCCCAACAGACCTCAAACGTCACCCGTTAATAGGTAACACGGCACGAATCTGCGCTCATCTCATTGACTCGTCCCCCCTGTTCTCTCGTAACTCACCACTTAAACCCATTATAGGAAACCCCTTGTTTGAACCAGGAGTGAGCGATAGGGGGTTTCGAGAACTCAGGGAGAGGGGATTATACCAAGCCTCGCATTTTAGCATTAGCGGCAGATGGAAGACTATCACAGAATTGACTGACCCAGAGGGACAGTTTCGACTAGATTTTTTGAGGGCTTTTCAGCTCCATCATTTTCTCAGCAGCATGCCACCACCTACTGTTATCAACCAACCCCTTGCACCTATGGAGGATCTATGTTCGGAAACAGGGCCCTTACCACACTCACTCTCCCTAACCTACAACATGTTAATCACTCCATTAGAAGATTATAAACTTCGGGGCCTTACCAAATGGGAAAAAGAACTAAAATGTCAGTTCTCCACCAGCAAAAAACAACACATCCTACAGTTCACCCACAAATCCTCCTTATGTACAAAGATCCAAGAAACAAACTATAAAATCCTTAGCCATTGGTACAGAACCCCGGCATTTCTTAACACAATATACCCCGCGTCATCTGACATCTGTTGGAGATGCCAAAGAGAGAAAGGCACACTCCTCCATATCTTCTGGTCCTGCCCTGGAATCCAGAACTTCTGGAGAGAAGTCCGCCAAATAACACAAAAATTTACAGACCGCGTTGTACCAGATGACCCAGCTTATTTCCTCTTACACGCTACTGACACCCCCGCACGGGCTTACAAGAAGTCAGTGATACGACACCTGCTAGACGCGGCAAAATCTTGCATCCCAACCTTATGGAAATCCACTCAACCACCAACCATAGCCCTGTGGCTCCAAAAGGTTGAGGAAATAAACCAAATGGAGGACCTAATCCTCACGAGCCAAAACAGACAGGAAGTGTATACCAAAACCTGGCAGTTATGGAATATGTTCAAGTATTCTGAGGAGGGTCAGGCACTTCGTGGCAGAGGAGATTAAACTGCACTCTGTAGATAGGAACGAGACTTTAGAGATTCAGACGAATACCAGGACTCATGAACTACCACTTAAACTCCCGAACCCCCCCCCCCCCTCCCAAACCCCCACCTTCCTCATACCTCACCCCCCCCTCCTTCTCTAACTCTGTTTTCTCTCACTCCATTTTTCGTAATCTGTTCTTCCCCTCACAACTATTTCTTCTTTCTTTTCTTTCAAAATAATAAAATAACTGGGAAGCCGCGAACCCAGGGACTAAGATACATTAAAATACTAAAAACATATACATGATACTCTGACAGATAGATGAATAGCAGAAAACAAGAGACAGATGGCTTCAACAGTAGATGCTAACAGCAAAAACTGTGTTCAGTAACTATGCTGCTGTAAAAGTATATGGACCAGCGACACTGTGAAATCCTCACTGCCTCTAAAAACTACAGAAACAGTAAAGTCATGTTTTTCAATTTTTGTCTATATATGACACAGATTGTTCCTATAACGATGTATGTTTTGCTGTTGTTTACAGTTATGTGTCTACTGTATGTCCCGGTAAACCGGTTTTCTAACATAAATAAAAAATTAAAAAAAAAAAAAAAAAAAAAAACAAAACATTTTTTTCCCCAGTTTAGGCCGATATGTATTCTTCTTCTACATATTTTTGGTACAAAAATCGCAATGAGCGTATATTGATTGGTTTACGCAAAAGTTATAGCGTCTACAAAATAGGGGATAGATTTATAGCATTTTTATTATTATTTTTTTTATACTAGTAATGGCGGCAATCTGCGATTTTTATCATGACTGCGATATTGCGGCAGACATATCGCACCTTTTTGACACATTTTTGGGACCATTGTCGTTTATACAGCGATCAGAGCTATAAAAATGCACTGATTATTGTATAAATGTCACTGGCAGGGAAGGGGTTAACACTAGGGGGTGACCAAGGGGTTAATCATGTTGCTAGGGGGGTGTTTTTAACTGAAGGGGGAGGAGACTCACAATGGGAGGAGACCGATCGGTGTTGCTCTGTACTGAGAACACACCATCGGTCTCCTCTCCTCTCTGACAGGGCGTGGATCTGTGTGTTTACATACACAGATCCACAGTCCTGCCGTGTTAGCGGGCAATCGCAGGTGCCCGACGGACATCGCGCCCGCCGGGCACGCGCATCGGGTGCCCAGTGACACAGCAGACGCGTGCGATTGCTGCCGGCGGCGCGCACACGCCCCCTGGTGGGCAGGGAAGACGAGGGCATCATATGACACCCTCCCAGACGCCCTCCCAGAATGAGAGCCGCGCCGCCTGGCCGTCATATGACAGCCGGCGGGCGGCAAGCGGTTAAAAACACCTAGACACCTTCAAAAAGCATTATCAAAAAATATGGGGATTTGGTCCCTCTATATTGCTATATGGTGCTTAAAGTGGTGTTCCGGCCGAAATTATACTTTTTAAATAAAAATACCCCTATAATATACAAGCTTAATGTATTCTAGTAAAGTTGGTCTGTAAACCAAGGTCTGTTTTGTTAGTTTATAGCAGTAGTTTGTTATTTTATAAACTTACAGCAGGCCGCGGCCATCTTAAGTGTGGGCATCTGAAGCCAGACTGTATTTCTTCCTGCATCTCATCCTTTCAGATCTCGCACATGCTCAGTGCAGCACAAGCAGTGTAATAGGTTTCAGGTCGGGTTTCCATAGCAACAGCAGTGTCAGAGGAAGTTGCCGCCCCTTCCCAGAAGGCATTGCAAACAGGAAATGATGCGATGGGCCGCGGCCAGGGAGGAGGAAGTGAAAAATGAATACAGCAGATATACAGTAGGTGCTGAGAAAAAAAATTAAAAAATATCCAATTTGTTTACAGTGCAGAGTTTAGTGAGGGATGCTGAAGAGTTGTAAAAGTGGGTGGAACTAAGCCCACGACAAAGTACCCCATGATTAGGGGGTCCTCCACTATCCATAGACTGGGAGATCCTCCTTCTAGGTGTCTAGGCGTTTTTAATAAGCCTTGCTGGAGGTAAATGTCTTTTTTGCATGTGTGCGCTGTAATATTTTCTTCTACTGTACGGTCTTATGGCTGCACCATCTTTAATGCATCTTTTAGGGTGTGCCCCCCAAATATCTTGTTTGTCTATTGTATGGATTCTGACCAAATCCTTTTGGGTGCGGAGCACCCCACTCCCTTACAGACCATTTTTACCTCCAGGTAAGCCTAGATTAAGGCTTACCGGTAGGTGCAAGAAATATCTCCTAAACCTACATGGTTTCGGAAATATTTTCAAAAGACTGGCACCGATGTCTACGGCGCGCAGGCGCACTGAGCGTGCCGTTTCTAATGGCGATCCTGCCGTTAGTGGTGGCACCAGCGCTCATGCGCGGGAGTGACGTCATCGCGGCTCCGGCCAATCACAGCGCCGGGGCCGCGATACCCGGAAAGAAGATGGACTCTTCGTGGAAGAGGGGACAGCGGTGACATCGCAGGCTCCTGTGTCAGGTAAGTGACACATAATGGGCTGCGATGCGATGCGATGTGATGCATAGTAGCCCATTATGCTTTACCTTTGCAGGGAAACAAAGAGGAAGTAAAACCCATCAGTGTTTACTTCCTCTTTAAGTACCTCTCATTAGAGTCCACCTGTGTCATGGGTGGGGACCTCAAAGTTCTCCCATATAGAGGAGTGTATGTCTCTCATGGTTCAGAGAAGGAGGATCTCTCATTCTATGGATAGTGTAGGACCCACTAATCATGGGGTACTTTGTCGCAGTAAGTGGGCTTCAGCACCATATAGCAATATGGAGGGACCAAATCCTCATATTTTTTGATAATGTTTTTTGAAAATGTCCTGGTGCGGTGTTTTTAGTAAGCCTTGCTGGAGGTAAATGTCTTTTTTGCACGTGTGCGCTGTAATATTTTGTTCCCATCACAGCTATCACCCCCCCCCCCCCCGCAGCTGTGTCCCCATCACCCTTCACAACTGTGTCCCCATCACCCGTTACCAGGGCCAGTGCTACCACTAGGCAAATTGGCAGCCGCCTAGGGTGCACTGCTGCCTAGGGGCGCCCAGCCACTGATTTCTCTCTGTGTCTGCATGCCCTGCAGGCTGCAGCATGTAACTAACTCAGTCTCAGGCAGCTGCTCCGTCTGGCCGGTAGTATAATTAGAGGGGCAGCACAGCGCTAGAGGAAGCAGAGCCGATACTTCCTGTATAGCGCCGCCTCCTGTCACATGGGCAGGGCAAAGGGGGAGGAGTCAGGGGTGGGGCCAACGGGGGTGGCAAAATGAGGTTTCCCCTAGGGCAGTGGTGGCGAATCTTGGCACTCCAGATGTTTTGGATCTACATGTCCCATGATGCTCAGGCACTCTGCAGTGTAGTTGAGCATCATGGGAAATGTAGTTCCAAAACATCTGGGGTGCCAAGGTTCACCATCACTGGTCTAGGGTGTCAAAAATCCTTCACCAGCCCTGCCCTTCACAACTGTGTCCCCATCACAGCTATCACCCCCTCCCCCATAACTGATCCCCCAACAGAGCCATCACCCCCTCCCCCATAACTGATCCCCCAACAGAGCCATCACCTCCTCCCCCCATAACTGATCCCCCAACAGAGCCATCACCCCCTCCCTCATAACTGTTCCCCCATCACAGCTATCACCCCCTCTCCCATAACTGTTCCCCCAACAGAGCCATCACCCCCTCCCCCATAACTGATCCCCCAACAGAGCCATCACCCCCTCCCCCATAACTGATCCCCCAACAGAGCCATCACCCCCTCCCCCATAACTGATCCCCCAACAGAGCCATCACCCCCTCCCCCATAACTGATTCCCCAACAGAGCCATCACCCCCTCCCCCATAACTGATCCCCCAACAGAGCCATCACCCCCTCCCCCATAACTGATCCCCCAACAGAGCCATCACCCCCTCCCCCATAACTGATCCCCCAACAGAGCCATCACCCCCTCCCCCATAACTGATCCCCCAACAGAGCCATCACCCCCTCCCCCATAACTGATCCCCCAACAGAGCCATCACCCCTCGACACAGGACGGTGACCACATCAGAAGCAATTCCTTCCTTTCCGCACATTTGTTTCCTCCCCAGCACAATCTCTGTGCTGTATAGTGTGCGGACCTTCTCCATCTCCTGGCTCCCGCCCCGCTGTATGCAAATATACAGATTAACCCTTTCATGACTAAGCCTTTGGTGTTTGCAAGTTAAAATCCGTATTTTTTGCTAGAAAATTACTTAGAGCCCCCAAACATTATATATATTTTTTAGCAGAGAATCTAGAGAATAAAATGGCGATTGTTGCAATATTTTATATCACACGGTATTTGTGCAGCGGTCTTTTAAGCGCAACTTTTTGGGAAAAGGGACACTTTCATGAATTTTAAAAAAACTAAACAGTAAAGTTAGCCCAATCTTTTTGTATAATGTGAAAGGTGATGTTATGCTGAGTAAATAGATACCCAACATGTCACGCTTTATAATTGCACGCACTCGTGGAATGGCGACAAACTACGGTACCTAAAAATCTCCATAGGCGACGCTTTAAATGTTTTTTACGGTAACCTGGTTAGAGTTACAGAGGAGATCTAGTGATAGAATTATTGCTCTCACTCTGACGTTCATTGCGATACCTCACATGTGTGATTTGAAAACCGTTTACATATGTGGGCGCGACTTCCGTATGCGTTTTCTTTGCTGCACCAGCTCGCGGGGACGGGGGCGCTTTAAAAAATGATTTTTTTTTTTCTTATTTATTTTTATATTAATAAATTGCGTTTTAAAAAAAAAAATTTTTTTGATCACTTTTATTGCTGTCACAAGGAATGTAAACATCCCGTGTGACAGTAATAGGAGGTGACGGGTCCTCTTTATGGAGAGATCTGGGGTCTATAATGAATGTAAACATCCCATGTGACAGTAATAAGAGGTGACAGGTCCTCTTTATGGAGAGATCTGGGGTCTATAATGAATGTAAACATCCCATGTGACAGTAATAGGAGGTGACAGGTCCTCTTTATGGAGAGATCTGGGGTCTATAATGAATGTAAACATCCCATGTGACAGTAATAGGAGGTGACGGGTCCTCTTTATGGAGAGATCTGGGGTCTATAATGAATGTAAACATCCCATGTGACAGTAATAGGAGGTGACAGGTCCTCTTTATGGAGAGATCTGGGGTCTATAATGAATGTAAACATCCCATGTGACAGTAATAAGAGGTGACAGGTCCTCTTTATGGAGAGATCTGGGGTCTATAATGAATGTAAACATCCCATGTGACAGTAATAGGAGGTGACAGGTCCTCTTTATGGAGAGATCTGGGGTCTATAATGAATGTAAACATCCCATGTGACAGTAATAGGAGGTGACAGGTCCTCTTTATGGAGAGATCTGGGGTCTATAATGAATGTAAACATCCCATGTGACAGTAATAGGAGGTGACGGGTCCTCTTTATGGAGAGATCTGGGGTCTATAATGAATGTAAACATCCCATGTGACAGTAATAGGAGGTGACAGGTCCTCTTTATGGAGAGATCTGGGGTCTATAATGAATGTAAACATCCCATGTGACAGTAATAAGAGGTGACAGGTCCTCTTTATGGAGAGATCTGGGGTCTATAATGAATGTAAACATCCCATGTGACAGTAATAGGAGGTGACAGGTCCTCTTTATGGAGAGATCTGGGGTCTATAATGAATGTAAACATCCCATGTGACAGTAATAAGAGGTGACAGGTCCTCTTTATGGAGAGATCTGGGGTCTATAATGAATGTAAACATCCCGTGTGACAGTAATAGGAGGTGACAGGTCCTCTTTATGGAGAGATCTGGGGTCTATAATGAATGTAAACATCCCATGTGACAGTAATAGGAGGTGACGGGTCCTCTTTATGTAGAGATCTGGGGTCTATAATGAATGTAAACATCCCATGTGACAGTAATAGGAGGTGACGGGTCCTCTTTATGTAGAGATCTGGGGTCTATAATGAATGTAAACATCCCATGTGACAGTAATAGGAGGTGACAGGTCCTCTTTATGGAGAGATCTGGGGTCTATAATGAATGTAAACATCCCATGTGACAGTAATAGGAGGTGACAGCAGTGGCGGAAGTATAGGGGTCGCTGAGGTCGCCATGGCGACTGGGCCCCATGCTGCAGGGGGCCCTTGAGGGCCCCCCTTTTTATCCTGTAAGGAATCCTGTAAGGATGAGCGGCTGAGATCGATCTCCCCATCCTCAGCCGAACTGTAGTCGGCACTGTACGGGGAGCTTGTCATACTGATCAGTGAAAGCAGTGTGTGCTCCATCCTCAGCCGAACTGTAGTCGGCACTGTACGGGGAGCTTGTCATACTGATCAGTGAAAGCAGTGTGTGCTGTGCTCTTAGTCTCCCCCTACAGTGCAGTACCCGGCAGGAAGACGTAAGGTAAAGTACTGCCGTTTTTGAAAAGGCTTTCTGTAAGTGTGTTCATGCATTTATGTGTGTTCATGTATGTGTGTGTTCATGTATGTGTGTTCATGTATGTGTGTGTGTTCATGTATGTGTGTGTGTTCATGTATGTGTGTGTTCATGTATGTGTGTTTATGTGTGTGTGTGTGTATGTATGTGTGTGTGTGTTCATGTGTGTGTGTGTGTTCATGTGTGTATTTATATATGTATATGTGTTTGTGTGTGTGTATATACAGTATATGTGTGTGTATATTATGTGTGTGTTTAGATGCCGTGATGGCCCGTGCATTAAGGGCGCACGGGCGCCACCCCCCCTCTCCTGCCACCTCTCTATCACCAGTAGATAGATTCATGCATTGCATGAATCTATCTATGGCCGCCGCTGCCACCCCCTATTTAGGCGCCCAGCCCCTTTTTGGGCACAGGGAACCTGAATTACAGCGGCGGGGGGTGTTTTTGAAGCACCGGATTAGAGCCATAGGCTCTAATAGGCATTAAAAAGGGTGACCTCATAGGTCACTCAGCTGTGTTAGAAAAGCGAATGACTATTCGCTCTACTAACACTAAACTGCCTCTCCGCCAATCAGATGCTCGGGTCTGTTACCCATCACCTGATTGGCTGAAACGACAGGCGCCGCTATTGGACGCCTATCAGGAGGAGAGGACGGGAGATGAGGACAGCAGGAGACGCATGGAGGACCCCACTCATCGCAGTCACCCGCTGCCCCACCAAGACAGGGTAAGTGCCGGTGAGCGGTCGGGGGTCACACTGGGGGTATTCAAGGGCACACTGACAGCATTTGATGGGCACACGGGCAGCATTAGATGGGCACACTAGCTGCGTTTCATGGGCACAGTGGCAGCATTTGGCACAGTGGCTGCATTTGATGGCACAGTGGCAGCGTTTGATGGCACAGTGGCAGCGTTTAATGGGCACAGTGGCAGCGTTTGATGGGCACACTGGCAGCATTTGATGGGCACAGTGGCTGCGTTTGATGGGCATAGTGGCAGCGTTTGGCACAGTGGCTGCAATTGATGGCACAGTGGCTGCGTTTGATGGCACACTGGCAGCATTTAAGTGGCACAGTGGCAGCGTTTGATGGGCACAGTGGCAGCGTTTGGCACAGTGGCTGTGTTTGATGGCACACTGGCAGCATTTAAGTGGCACAGTGGCTGCAATTGATGGGCACAGTTGCTGCATTTGATGATTTTTTTTCAAAAAATGTTTGCGCCCCCAAAAAAATTTGGAGCACCAGCCGCCACTGTTTAGATGTATGTATGCACATTTAATCCTGACACCCTATATGTGTACAATCAGGACTGATTTTTTTTTTTCTTGCTCGTTCAAAGTACCAGCAACAAAATGCTGTTCCTCTGAAAAGCGATCCATGCTCAGATCGATTTTCAGAGGCATTTGACCACCGGTAAAGAGGCAATATGTTGCCTCCTGACCACCTGTTTTAACCCCTTAAAGTGATTGTAAAGGTTTTTTTAAAAAAAATAACAAACATGTCATACCTTCATTGTGCAGTTAGTTTTGCACAGAGTGGCCCCGAACACCGACTTCTGGGGTCCCTCGGCGGCTCTTGCGGCTCCTCCTCTTATCAGACATCCCCCTAGGTAAAGCGCTATCCAGGGGGCAGGGGGGCCCTTCATGATTTCTTGCATCGGGGCCCTGAAGGTTTTAGTTACGCCACTGGGTGACAGGTCCTCTTTATGGAGAGATCTGGGGTCTATAATGAATGTAAACATCCCATGTGACAGTAATAGGTGGTGACAGGTCCTCTTTATGGAGAGATCTGGGGTCTATAAGGAATGTAAACATCCCATGTGACAGTAATATGAGGTGACTGGTCCTCTTTATGGAGAGATCTGGGGTCTATAAGGAATGTAAACATCCCATGTGACAGTAATAGGAGGTGACAGGTCCTCTTTATGGAGAGATCTGGAGTCTATAATCAATGTAAACATCCCATGTGACAGTAATAGGAGGTGACAGGTCCTCTTTATGGAGAGATCTGGGGTCTATAATGAATGTAAACATCCCATGTGACAGTAATAGGAGGTGACAGGTCCTCTTTATGGAGAGATCTGGGGTCTATAATGAATGTAAACATCCCATGTGACAGTAATAGGAGGTGACAGGTCCTCTTTATGGAGAGATCTGGGGTCTATAATAAATGTAAACATCCCATGTGACAGTAATAGGAGGTGACAGGTCCTCTTTATGGAGAGATCTGGGGTCTATAATGAATGTAAACATCCCATGTGACAGTAATAGATGGTGACAGGTCCTCTTTATGGAGAGATCTGGGGTCTATAATGAATGTAAACATCCCATGTGACAGTAATAGGAGGTGACAGGTCCTCTTTATGGAGAGATCTGGGGTCTATAATGAATGTAAACATCCCATGTGACAGTAATAGGAGGTGACAGGTCCTCTTTATGGAGAGATCTGGGGTCTATAATGAATGTAAACATCCCATGTGACAGTAATAGGTGGTGACAGGTCCTCTTTATGGAGAGATCTGGGGTCTATAAGGAATGTAAACATCCCATGTGACAGTAATAGGAGGTGACAGGTCCTCTTTATGGAGAGATCTGGGGTCTATAATGAATGTAAACATCCCATGTGACAGTAATAGGAGGTGACAGGTCCTCTTTATGGAGGGATCTGGGGTCTATAACGAATGTAAACATCCCATGTGACAGTAATAGATGGTGACAGGTCCTCTTTATGGAGAGATCTGGGGTCTATAATGAATGTAAACATCCCATGTGACAGTAATAGGAGGTGACAGGTCCTCTTTATGGAGAGATCTGGGGTCTAGAATAAATGTAAACATCCCATGTGACAGTAATAGGAGGTGACAGGTCCTCTTTATGGAGAGATCTGGGGTCTATAATGAATGTAAACATCCCATGTGACAGTAATAGGAGGTGACAGGTCCTCTTTATGGAGAGATCTGGGGTCTATAATGAATGTAAACATCCCATGTGACAGTAATAGGAGGTGACAGGTCCTCTTTATGGAGAGATCTGGGGTCTATAATGAATGTAAACATCCCATGTGACAGTAATAGGAGGTGACAGGTCCTCTTTATGGAGAGATCTGGGGTCTATAATGAATGTAAACATCCCATGTGACAGTAATAGGAGGTGACGGGTCCTCTTTATGGAGAGATCTGGGGTCTATAATGAATGTAAACATCCCATGTGACAGTAATAGGAGGTGACAGGTCCTCTTTATGGAGAGATCTGGGGTCTATAATGAATGTAAACATTTCATGTGACAGTAATAGGGGGTGACAGGTCCTCTTTATGGAGAGATCTGGGGTCTATAAGGAATGTAAACATCCCATGTGACAGTAATAGATGGTGACAGGTCCTCTTTATGGAGAGATCTGGGGTCTATAATGAATGTAAACATCCCTTGTGACAGTAATAGGTGGTGACAGGTCCTCTTTATGGAGAGATCTGGGGTCTATAATGAATGTAAACATCCCTTGTGACAGTAATAGGTGGTGACGGGTCCTCTTTATGTAGAGATCTGGGGTCTATAATGAATGTAAACATCCCATGTGACAGTAATAGGAGGTGACGGGTCCTCTTTATGGAGAGATCTGGGGCCTATAATGAATGTAAACATACCATGTGACAGTAATGGATGGTGACAGGTCCTCTTCATGGAGAGATCTGGGGTCTATAATGAATGTAAACATCCCATGTGGCAGTAATAGGAGGTGACAGGTCCTCTTTATGTAGAGATCTGGGGTCTATAATGAATGTAAACATCCCATGTGACAGTAATAGGAGGTGACAGGTCCTCTTTATGTAGAGATCTGGGGTCTATAATGAATGTAAACATCCCATGTGACAGTAATAGGAGGTGACGGGTCCTCTTTATGGAGAGATCTGGGGTCTATAATGAATGTAAACATACCATGTGACAGTAATGGATGGTGACAGGTCCTCTTCATGGAGAGATCTGGGGTCTATAATGAATGTAAACATCCCCTGTGACAGTAATAGGTGGTGACAGGTCCTCTTTATGGAGAGATCTGGGGTCTATAATGAATGTAAACATACCATGTGACAGTAATGGATGGTGACAGGTCCTCTTCATGGAGAGATCTGGGGTCTATAATGAATGTAAACATCCCCTGTGACAGTAATAGGTGGTGACAGGTCCTCTTTATGGAGAGATCTGGGATCTATAATGAATGTAAACATCCCATGTGACAGTAATAGGAGGTGACAGGTCCTCTTCATGGAGAGATCTGGGGTCTATAATGAATGTAAACATTCCATGTGACAGTAATAGGTGGTGACGGGTCCTCTTTATGGAGAGATCTGGGGTCTATAATGAATGTAAACATCCCATGTGACAGTAATAGACGGTGACAGGTTCTCTTTATGGAGAGATCTGGGGTCTATAATGAATGTAAACATCCCATGTGACAGTAATAGACGGTGACAGGTTCTCTTTATGGAGAGATCTGGGGTCTATAATGAATGTAAACAACCCATGTGACAGTAATAGGTGGTGACAGGTCCTCTTTATGTAGAGATCTGGGGTCTATAATGAATGTAAACATCCCATGTGACAGTAATAGGTGGTGACAGGTCCTCTTTATGGAGAGATCTGGGGTCTATAATGAATGTATACATCCCATGTGACAGTAATGGGAGGTGACAGGTCCTCTTTATGGAGAGATCTGGGGTCTATAATGAATGTATACATCCCATGTGACAGTAATGGGAGGTGACAGGTCCTCTTTATGGAGAGATCCGGGGTCTATAATGAATGTAAACATCCCATGTGACAGTAATAGGTGGTGACAGGTCCTCTTTATGGAGAGACCTGGGGTCTATAATGAATGTAAACATCCCATGTGACAGTAATAGGAGGTGACAGGTCCTCTTTATGGAGAGATCTGGGGTCTATAATGAATGTATACATCCCATGTGACAGTAATAGGAGGTGACAGGTCCTCTTTATGGAGAGATCTGGGGTCTATAATGAATGTATACATCCCATGTGACAGTAATAGGAGGTGACATGTCCTCTTTATGGAGAGATCTGGGGGCTATAATGAATGTAAACATCCCATGTGACAGTAATAGGAGGTGACAGGTCCTCTTTATGGAGAGATCTGGGGTCTATAATAAATGTAAACATCCCATGTGACAGTAATAGGTGGTGACAGGTCCTCTTTATGTAGAGATCTGGGGTCTATAATGAATGTAAACATCCCATGTGACAGTAATAGGTGGTGACAGGTCCTCTTTATGGAGAGATCTGGGGTCTATAATGAATGTAAACATCCCATGTGACAGTAATAGGTGGTGACAGGTCCTCTTTATGGAGAGATCTGGGGTCTATAATGAATGTATACATCCCATGTGACAGTAATGGGAGGTGACAGGTCCTCTTTATGGAGAGATCTGGGGTCTATAATGAATGTAAACATCCCATGTGACAGTAATAGGAGGTGACAGGTCCTCTTTATGGAGAGATCTGGGGTCTATAATGAATGTAAACATTTCATGTGACAGTAATAGGGGGTGACAGGTCCTCTTTATGGAGAGATCTGGGGTCTATAAGGAATGTAAACATCCCATGTGACAGTAATAGATGGTGACAGGTCCTCTTTATGGAGAGATCTGGGGTCTATAATGAATGTAAACATCCCTTGTGACAGTAATAGGTGGTGACAGGTCCTCTTTATGGAGAGATCTGGGGTCTATAATGAATGTAAACATCCCTTGTGACAGTAATAGGTGGTGACGGGTCCTCTTTATGTAGAGATCTGGGGTCTATAATGAATGTAAACATCCCATGTGACAGTAATAGGAGGTGACGGGTCCTCTTTATGGAGAGATCTGGGGCCTATAATGAATGTAAACATACCATGTGACAGTAATGGATGGTGACAGGTCCTCTTCATGGAGAGATCTGGGGTCTATAATGAATGTAAACATCCCATGTGGCAGTAATAGGAGGTGACAGGTCCTCTTTATGTAGAGATCTGGGGTCTATAATGAATGTAAACATCCCATGTGACAGTAATAGGAGGTGACAGGTCCTCTTTATGTAGAGATCTGGGGTCTATAATGAATGTAAACATCCCATGTGACAGTAATAGGAGGTGACGGGTCCTCTTTATGGAGAGATCTGGGGTCTATAATGAATGTAAACATACCATGTGACAGTAATGGATGGTGACAGGTCCTCTTCATGGAGAGATCTGGGGTCTATAATGAATGTAAACATCCCCTGTGACAGTAATAGGTGGTGACAGGTCCTCTTTATGGAGAGATCTGGGGTCTATAATGAATGTAAACATACCATGTGACAGTAATGGATGGTGACAGGTCCTCTTCATGGAGAGATCTGGGGTCTATAATGAATGTAAACATCCCCTGTGACAGTAATAGGTGGTGACAGGTCCTCTTTATGGAGAGATCTGGGATCTATAATGAATGTAAACATCCCATGTGACAGTAATAGGAGGTGACAGGTCCTCTTCATGGAGAGATCTGGGGTCTATAATGAATGTAAACATTCCATGTGACAGTAATAGGTGGTGACGGGTCCTCTTTATGGAGAGATCTGGGGTCTATAATGAATGTAAACATCCCATGTGACAGTAATAGACGGTGACAGGTTCTCTTTATGGAGAGATCTGGGGTCTATAATGAATGTAAACATCCCATGTGACAGTAATAGACGGTGACAGGTTCTCTTTATGGAGAGATCTGGGGTCTATAATGAATGTAAACAACCCATGTGACAGTAATAGGTGGTGACAGGTCCTCTTTATGTAGAGATCTGGGGTCTATAATGAATGTAAACATCCCATGTGACAGTAATAGGTGGTGACAGGTCCTCTTTATGGAGAGATCTGGGGTCTATAATGAATGTATACATCCCATGTGACAGTAATGGGAGGTGACAGGTCCTCTTTATGGAGAGATCTGGGGTCTATAATGAATGTATACATCCCATGTGACAGTAATGGGAGGTGACAGGTCCTCTTTATGGAGAGATCCGGGGTCTATAATGAATGTAAACATCCCATGTGACAGTAATAGGTGGTGACAGGTCCTCTTTATGGAGAGACCTGGGGTCTATAATGAATGTAAACATCCCATGTGACAGTAATAGGAGGTGACAGGTCCTCTTTATGGAGAGATCTGGGGTCTATAATGAATGTATACATCCCATGTGACAGTAATAGGAGGTGACAGGTCCTCTTTATGGAGAGATCTGGGGTCTATAATGAATGTATACATCCCATGTGACAGTAATAGGAGGTGACATGTCCTCTTTATGGAGAGATCTGGGGGCTATAATGAATGTAAACATCCCATGTGACAGTAATAGGAGGTGACAGGTCCTCTTTATGGAGAGATCTGGGGTCTATAATAAATGTAAACATCCCATGTGACAGTAATAGGTGGTGACAGGTCCTCTTTATGTAGAGATCTGGGGTCTATAATGAATGTAAACATCCCATGTGACAGTAATAGGTGGTGACAGGTCCTCTTTATGGAGAGATCTGGGGTCTATAATGAATGTAAACATCCCATGTGACAGTAATAGGTGGTGACAGGTCCTCTTTATGGAGAGATCTGGGGTCTATAATGAATGTATACATCCCATGTGACAGTAATGGGAGGTGACAGGTCCTCTTTATGGAGAGATCTGGGGTCTATAATGAATGTAAACATCCCATGTGACAGTAATAGGCGGTGACAGGTCCTCTTTATGGAGAGATCTGGGGTCTATAATGAATGTAAACATCCCATGTGACAGTAATAGGTGGTGACAGGTCCACTTTATGGAGAGACCTGGGGTCTATAATGAATGTAAACATCCCATGTGACAGTAATAGGAGGTGACAGGTCCTCTCTATGGAGAGATCTGGGGTCTATAATGAATGTAAACATCCCATGTGACAGTAATAGGGGGTGGCAGGTCCTCTTTATGGAGAGATCTGGGGTCTATAAGGAATGTAAACATCCCATGTGACAGTAATAGATGGTGACAGGCCCTCTTTATGGAGAGATCTGGGGGTCTATAATGAATGTAAACATCCCATGTGACAGTAATAGGAGGTGACAGGTCCTCTTTATGGAGAGATCTGGGGTCTATAATGAATGTAAACATCCCATGTGACAGTAATAGATGGTGACAGGTCCTCTTTATGGAGAGATTTGGGGTCTATAATGAATGTAAACATCCCATGTGACAGTAATAGGAGGTGACAGGTCCTCTTTATGGAGAGATCTGGGGTCTATAATGAATGTAAACATCCCATGTGACAGTAATAGATGGTGACAGGTCCTCTTTATGGAGAGATTTGGGGTCTATAATGAATGTAAACATCCCATGTGACAGTAATAGATGGTGACAGGTCCTCTTTATGGAGAGATCTGGGGGTCTATAATGAATGTAAACATCCCATGTGACAGTAATAGGAGGTGACAGGTCCTCTTTATGGAGAGATCTGGGGTCTATAATGAATGTAAACATCCCATGTGACAGTAATAGATGGTGACAGGTCCTCTTTATGGAGAGATCTGGGGTCTATAATGAATGTAAACATCCCATGTGACAGTAATAGGAGGTGACAGGTCCTCTTTATGGAGAGATCTGGGGTCTATAATGAATGTAAACATCCCATGTGACAGTAATAGACGGTGACAGGTCCTCTTTATGGAGAGATCTGGGGTCTATAATGAATGTATACATCCCATGTGACAGTAATAGGTGGTGACAGGTCCTCTTTATGGAGGGATCTGGGGTCTATAATGAATGTAAACATCCCATGTGACAGTAATAGGAGGTGACAGGTCCTCTTTATGGAGAGATCGGGGGTCTAAAAGACCCCAAATCCCTCCTTTGCACTTCAAAGTATTCAGATCGCCATTTTCGGCGATTCTGAATACTGTATATTTTTTTTAAACCGGCGCCATTGGCAGCTGAGTAAACGGGAAGTGATGTCATGACGTCGTTTCCGTGTTTACAATTAGGAGGCTGGAATGAAGCCGCTTACGGCTTTGTTCCAGCCTGTAACTAGCCGGCGGAGGCGGCGGATTGGTGATCTGGTCTCCCAGTGGATCAGGAGGCTGGTTGAGAGCGGTGGGAGGGGGGGGGGACGTCCCCTCCCGCTCCTCTGGTATAACAGCCGAGTGGCTTTTAGACGCATTGGTTGTTATACCTGGATAGCCGATCGCCGGCTCTAAAAAAACAGTACCCGAATGAAGCCTGCAGCTGCGGGCATCATCCTGGTATAACCCCCGAAAGCCGAGGCCGCACATCTGCGTACGCTCGGCGGGAAGGGGTTAAGGACACCAATGGTAACAGCGAGGCGGGAGCCGATAGGAACACCGGGAGAAGAGGCCGGAGAGAACGGAGAAGAACCAACCGGACGGCGGGAGAAGAGGAACTGGAGGGACCCCCGAAGTCGGAAGAAGACCCCCGGAGCTGTCTAATAAATTACTTTAAAAACCTGTGTAGTGTTTTTTTTATTGATACTTTTTTCCTAGGTGAATGGGTAGGGGTACCATGTTCCCCATACTCATTCACATAGGGTGGGGGGCCGGGATCTAGGGGCCCTCTTATTAAAGGGTAAGCCCTCCGCCCGCAGACCCCAACAAACAACGGCCAGGGTTGTCGGGAAGAGGTCCTTGTCCTCATCAACATGGGACAAGGTGCTTTGTGGTGGGGGGCCCAGCAGGCCGCCCCCCTCCCCCAAAGCACCCACCCCACCCCCCCATGTTGAGTGCATGCGGCCTGGTACAGTTCAGGAGGGGGGGGGGCGCTCACTCGTCCCCACCCCTTTCCTGACCAGCCGGGCTGCATGCTCGGATCGGGGTCTGGTATGGATTTTGGGGGGGGGCCCATGCCGTGTTTTCGGCAAAGGGGGTTCCCCTTAAAATCCATACTAGACCTAAGGGCCTGGGATGCCCCGCGACGGGGCTCGCAAGGTGTCAATCTCACCGATTAAAAGCGGCCAGATTGACTTCCTTTTCTAGTCCCGTCGTTCCCGAGTCACATTCAAAATGAACGGACTTGTCCGTGTGTGGGCAAGTCCGTTCATTCTGAAAGTCCGCCGTAACTCCGGCGAAAGTCCATCGGGAAGACGGGCGGGAAGTCTGGTCGTGTGTACGCGGCATTACCTTTTCCATTCACTAGTCGTAGCTCAGTGTAGGGTAAAACATCAGACCACACCAGTCTTGGAGTACATCAGGAATAGCCTTTTATTTGGGATCTCACACAAATATATACAGCAGGGTGACAAACTGTAACCAGAAACCTAATTAACATGAGTTAATTATCTCATCCTTTTGAGCCGGTTCACACTAGAAGCGGCACAACTTGCAGGTCGCCTCACCGAGAACAGTACAGTACAGAACGGGAGGCGACTTGTCAGGCGGCTAGGTCACCTGACAAGTCGCCCCCCGTGTGAACCGGCTCTTAGACAGCCTAAGTGACTAAGAGACATGACCTTTAGGACAGACTTGCCGTCTTTTTAGCTCAGAAGACACAATCAACATTATCAACACAGAACTCCTTCATACAATAGCAAGGTTAATTAGCACAAACAACAATGGGTGAAATACTCTTAGAAGTAGACAACAGGAGACCCAGGGCTTTCCAGATCTCATTAATCAGTATTCCTTTCACATACATCTGCTATATGAGTCCCAAGCATGTGGAGACCATCATGGCCTCCTTAATAATATCCTTTTGCATTACATAACAGAATATCTTCCTAAATGCTTGGAGTTCCCTCAAATGCCAGGGCCCATAATCGGTAGGCAGGAGGCTGGCATTCAGGCCCCTCCAAAAGCCTGTGTCCCGGCTAGGTCTGTCACACAAACTTCCTCTGGTGACGGCAAACTTCAAGGTACTTGTGCCATCTGAGCACTCCCTTCCTTCAATCTGCCACTGTTCCTTATCTCAGTATTAATATGACAACTTTTAACCAGGGAAGATCAAAACTTTTATTTATTCTATCCCAAGGGATTGAGCCTTTTAAACAGGTTTTGGAGCCTCACTGGTAACGGGGTGAATGGCCACAGCTGTTCATTATATATCACCCAGAGCAACGTATGTGGAGTGCGTAGTCCCCTCCGATCCACTCATGCTGCTGCTAGGTCCTATGGAGGACATAGAAGGGGGGTGGATACAGTAATCTCTGCTTGACCTTTTCCCTTTATTATGCACGTAGAGAAATCCTCCTAAGATGGAAATCAATGGATGAACCCTCCCCCCCCCCTCCACTCTTCCTGGGTTCAATCCGTTAACTCAGTTCTGCCCCCTATACAAAATGACATATGTGAGCAGACGATGTCCACACAATGTTTCATGCCTGTTGGCATGTGTTTTGTTATGCTGATTTGTTCAACAAAAACGTTTCTGTTAAAAAAGAAAACCCTTCCAGGAGCAGCGCACACCACGGTCCTGAATCAGGTCTTCTCTCACAGTGTTCCCCGGAGCGGACTGCTACCCGGCATCCACAGGTAGATTCTCCGTAAAAGGGATAAAAGGTCCTTCTCCAGACCAGGACTTCAGGTCTCCGCCCTTCAGCAAACGTCCATTAGAAACCTCCTCCAGGCCCTCAGCCCGGCTCCCACTGAGGCCCAGACTGCAATTTCTTGTCTCATTAGTAGACATGTGCAATTCGTTTTGTTCCGGATTTGTTTTTTTTTAACGAATTTGAACAAATTCGTTCATTCGGAAGCATCCTGTTTAACAATTTTTTCCGAATAATCGTAAATTTTGAATATTCGGGATACGAAAACCCAAAAATCTGAAATAATAACTAACTAATAAATTATAGGTATTGGAATTTCCTTTCAAATTTGGTTGTTAGTGAAACGTAACGAATACAAATTTATCCGAAGCTACGAATTATCCGATATAAGGAATGCCGCGTCTAAAAGAATGGAACGTAACAAATTAATAATAATAAATAATAATAAAAACTTTTTATTATTATTCATTCATTCTGTTCCATTTGTTTAGATGCGGCATTCGTTATTCCAGATAATTCGTAGCTTCGGATAAATTCGTTATCTTCACTAACAGCCGAATTTGAAAGGAAATTCCAATACTTATAATTTGACAATTAGGTATTATTAGTTAGTTATTATTTCGAATATTCAGACTTTCGTTCTTTTGAATCTTTGTTTTTTTTTTTAAATTTTCAGATCTTCTTTCTTATTTTCGGATTTTCGAATTTAGGAATTTTAAAATTTTCGATTTTATGTAATTACGAAATTACAAATTTACGAATTTTCGAATTGCAATCATAGCGATTAACCCGAAAAACGAAAAAAAAAACCACACGAATGAAACGAAAGTGAACACATTTTTCAGCAGTGCACATGTCTACCCATTAGCCATCTCCCAGGGGCAGCAGCCCCCGGAGAACTGGAACCCTCTCTAAGGAGGAAAGAACACTCAGGCCTCCCAAACATTTATCACCTCTCCCAGCCACCTTCTGGACACCTCCTTCCAGGGACTGGCTGGAACATGATAAATATTCATGCTGGCTATTTGTATCCCCCTGCCCTTTATTCTGGAAGCTTCTTCCAGAAGCAGGTGAGAGAAATCAAACCCACAGCTCGGGAAACCCTGACCAGACAAAAATAATCAATTATTGCACCACTGATTACAGCGAGGCCAAAAAACTCAATTCAAAAGAGAAGTACCTCTTATGCCCTGTACACACGGTCGGATTTTCCGATGGAAAATGTCCGATCGGAGCGTGTTGTTGGAAATTCCGACCGTGTGTACACAAATCCAACGCACAAAGTGCCACGCATGCTCAGAATAAATAAAGAGATGAGAGCTATTGGCCACTGCCCCGTTTATAGTCCCGACATACGTGTTTTACGTTACCGCGTTTAGAATGATCGAAACTTTGTGTGACCGTGTGTATGCAAGACAAGTTTGAGCCAACATCCGTCGGAAAAAATCCTAGGATTTTGTTGTTGGAATGTCCGAACAAAGTCCGACCGTGTGTACGCCCTATAACACTAAAAACTGAGCGATCAAACATCGCTGATCACTCGGTTCTCACAGCTCCCTAAGCAGAGAGCCGGTGATTGCCAGTCACCGCTCTCTGCTCTGCCCCCCCCCCTCCCCCACACTGGGCTGTGGAGGGGGCGGGAGCAGCCGGCTCAGGCTCTTAGCGGCTCCATGAGTGGATGAGCTCTGTGATGTGATGTGATGACCCGCCCAGTTGTGTGATAATGGCGAATGAACATTCACTATTCTCACACTGATCCTCCTCCCGGCCAATCAGGAAGCGGGTCGTGGTGCAGAGGAGGAGATGCCCGCCTGTCGCCCATCGCAGCGCTGCCCGCCCAGAACCTAGATGGGGTAAGTGCTGGTTAACTGACCGTGAGACCCCCCCGGGGGGGAGGGGGGTGACCCGACCCGAGCGGGGAGGTGGCACCGGCCGACTGGGTGGGGGGTGGTTGATTGCCCCCCTCAAAAAACATAAACATCAATCTGCCACTGATCACTGTATTAGTGTCACTGATGATGTCAGTGTCCGTCAGTTCCCACCCAGTGTTAGTTAGTGCCAGATTGTCCACCGCACTATCACAGCCCCACTACAAGTCACTGATCACCACCATTACTAGTATAAAAAAAAAATCATAAAATAAATATTTCAGTATATATACCATAGATTGTAGACTCTTCACACAAACCAATCAATAAACACTTATTGGGATTTTTTTTTTAACAAGATATGTAGCAAAATACATTTTGGCCAAAACTTATGAAGAAATTCGATTTTTTTTAAAGTTTTTTATTAGATATTTTTTATAGCGGAAAATACAAAATATTTTTTTGTTCAAAATGTTTAATCTTTTATTTGTTTATATAATAAAAAACAGAGGTGATTAAACACCACCAAAAAAAAAAGCTCTAAAATGATACAAAACTCATTTGGGTACAATGTCACATGACCGCGCAATTGTCAGTTATCACAGTGCTGAGAAGCAAAAAAAATGGCCTGGTCATGAAGAGGGGTAAAATCTCCCGGATACATAAAAAAATGCAGAAAATATTTTACTGTTAATTCTTCTCAGCAGACGCTCCTCGACGGCCGATTTGTTACACTTCTAATATCTCTATCAGAACGATCGCCGTCATTTATAGGACAAGATTACCAGAGAGAGATCTGTCCCCCCCTCCCCCACATATCATTATAAATGATAAGGATAATATAATGTGTCCAAATACAGAACAGGAAGTGATTGGAAGACGCGATCATCTCAGCGCACATCTGACTCCACCCACCAATCTCCAATCATCAGAGAGGGGGAGGGGAGAGCCGATCCCAGAATATTCACTCGATTCCCTTCGCTCTCAGCTCATCCCGCACACGGGACAGATAATCCGGATCCGGGTAACCAAAACTACCGGAGCAAAATAATCAATACTTATCAATTACCTCCTCTGTGTATATATATATACATACACACACACACACACACACCCCTGTATATACATACACCTCCCCCCTCTATAACAAACACATACACCCCCTCTCTATATACATACACCCTCCCCCCTCTCTATATACATACACCCCCCTCTCTATATACATACACCCCCTCCCCCATATATAACACACATATACATACACACACTCCCTGTATATAACATGTATACCCCCCACCCTGTATATAACACATATACCCCCTGTAGACAGGTGCAGTCAGCTACCTTACCACTAGGTGGCTCTGTTTGAGAATAGCGGTTAGAGCAGACTAGCTTACTAGTTTACTGCTAGGCGGCACAGTGGTGCAGTGGTTAGCACTCTCGCCTAGCAGTAAACAAGGGTCGCTGGTTCAAATCCCAACCACGACACTACCTGCCTGGAGTTTGCATGTTCTCCCTGTGCCTGCGTGGGTTTCCTCCGGGTACTCCGGTTTCCTCCCACACTCCAAAGACATGCTGGTAGGTTAATTGGCTTCTGTCCAAAATTGGCCTTAGTATATGAATGGGGACCTTGGATTTAGGGTAGGGATTGATGTGAGTGTGCGATGTTCAGGGTTAGGGACAAGGGTCAGGGTTGTAGACCCACACTCACTCTGGATGGACTGGTGTCTTTATTCAACCTTACTAACTATAACTATAACTATAACTATAACTGTGTCATCAGGTGTTAGGCCCCTCTTAGGTAGCGCCCCTCTGCATTGATATCAGCGATGAGTTGGCACTCATATATGTCAGTTAGGGAGGGGACACTTTTTGGGGCCCCTATGTGGATGTAATCATTACATGTAGGTCCTGGATAGGGCGGGAGGCCTGAGAGGAGCAGACCCGCACCCGAGAGCAGCTGGCTGTAGACAATCTGTCACTCATGGAGGGGGATGGGGGGGGGGTAGGGCTCATTGTAAAAGGCCTTCAAGGCCAGGTCAAGAGTTTCCTGAGTGAGGATGCTTCCCTGGAGGGTCCCGGGAGAGGTGAACCTATAGAGGAGGTGACCACAGAGAGCCCAGTCCTGTGAGTACTGTAAGGGAGATGGCTGCTGAGGTGCTGCACATGCTTTCACTTGTGACTACTGCAGACCGTCCACTAAATGTGATTGGCTGTGTAATGTCAAGTGACTCCAATACCTCGATGTGACGTGACTGTAATGCCATTTCCTGAGTATCATCTGTAAAGTGCAACAATTCTTCTTCCGGGGACATTCCGGGGGATATGAAGGTCTATGGCCGGGAATATGGTGGGGGAGGGTTCGGCCTCAGCAGCAGGGACAGTAGTGGGGGTAACAACCGGTGCTCTTGGTGCCAAATACAGCCAACTATGAAGCCCCTCTTACACACCCCCTCTATATATAAAACACACATACACCCCCCTCTGTATATAACACATACATCACACCCCCCCCCCCCCGTATTTAACACACATACACCTCCCTCTGTATATAACACACATACACCTCCCTCTGTATATAACACACATACACCTCCTCTGTATATAACACACATACACCTCCCTCTGTATATAACACACATACACCTCCCTCTGTATATAACACACATACACCTCCCTCTGTATATAACACACATACACCCCCCTCTGTATATAACACACATACACCTCCCTCCTCTGTATATAACACACATACACCCCCCTCTGTATATAACACACATACACCTCCCTCTGTATATAACACACATACACCTCCTCTGTATATAACACACATACACCTCCTCTGTATATAACACACATACACCTCCCTCTGTATATAACACACATACACCTCCCTCTGTATATAACACACATACACCCCCCTCTGTATATAACACACATACACCTCCTCTGTATATAACACACATACACCTCCTCTGTATATAACACACATACACCTCCTCTGTATATAACACACATACACCTCCCTCTGTATATAACACACATACACCTCCCTCTGTATATAACACACATACACCTCCCTCTGTATATAACACACATACACCTCCTCTGTATATAACACACATACACCTCCCTCTGTATATAACACACATACACCTCCCTCTGTATATAACACACATACACCTCCCTCTGTATATAACACACATACACCTCCCTCTGTATATAACACACATACACCTCCCTCTGTATATAACACACATACACCTCCCTCTGTATATAACACACATACACCTCCTCTGTATATAACACACATACACCCGCCTATGTATATAATACACATACACCCCCCTCTGTATATAACACACATACACCTCCCTCTGTATATAACACACATACACCCGCCTATGTATATAATACACATACACCTCCTCTGTATATAACACACATACACCTCCCTCTGTATATAACACACATACACCTCCCTCTGTATATAACACACATACACCTCCCTCTGTATATAACACACATACACCCCCCTCTGTATATAACACACATACACCTCCCTCTGTATATAACACACATACACCTCCCTCTGTATATAACACACATACACCCCCCTCTGTATATAACACACATACACCTCCCTCCTCTGTATATAACACACATACACCCCCCTCTGTATATAACACACATACACCCCCCTCTGTATATAACACACATACACCTCCTCTGTATATAACACACATACACCTCCTCTGTATATAACACACATACACCTCCTCTGTATATAACACACATACACCCCCCTCTGTATATAACACACATACACCCCCCTCTGTATATAACACACATACACAGGGCTGATGCTACCACTAGGCAAACTAGGCAGCCGCCTAGGGTGCCCTGCTGCCTAGGGTGCCCGGCCACTGGTTTTCCTACTCTCTTCTCTCTGCAGCAAGCAACTAAGTCTCAGCATCAGCAGGCAGCCTCCGCTCTGTTCGCACATAGTGTCAGAAGTGCAGCGGTGACAAAGGACTGTGTCTGCAAGCAAGCAAACATTCATTGATGGGCACTGGTGAGGCTGTATTGATGGGCACTGGTGAGGCTGCATTTCATGGGCGCTGGTGAGGCTGCATTTCATGGGCGCTGGTGAGGCTGCATTTCATGGGCGCTGATAGGCTGCATTTGATGGGTGCTGGTGAGGCTGCATTTGATGGGTGCTGGTAGGCTGCATTGATGGGTGCTGGTGAGGCTGCATTTGATGGGTGCTGGTGAGGCTGCATTTCATGGGCGCTGATAGGCTGCATTTGATGGGCGCTGGTGAGGCTGCATTTGATGGGCACTGGTAGGCTGCATTGATGGGCGCTGGTGAGGCTGCATTTGATGGGTGCTGGTAGGCTGCATTTGATGGGCACTGGTAGGCTGCATTTGATGGGCGTTGGTAGGCTGCATTGATGGGTGCTGGTGAGGCTGCATTTGATGGGCACTGGTGAGGCTGCATTTGATGGGCGTTGGTAGGCTGCATTGATGGGTGCTGGTGAGGCTGCATTTGATGGGCGCTGGTGAGGCTGCATTTGATGGGCGCTGGTAAGGCTGCATTTGATGGGTGCTGGTGAGGCTGCATTTGATGGGCGCTGGTAAGGCTGCATTTGATGGGTGCTGGTAGGCTGCATTGATGGGCGCTGGTGAGGCTGCATTTGATGGGTGCTGGTGAGGCTGCATTGATGGGCGCTGGTGAGGCTGCATTTGATGGGCGCTGGTAAAGCTGCATTTGATGGGCGCTGGTGAGACTGCATTTGATGGGCGCTGGTAGACTGCATTTGATGGGCGCTGGTAGGCTGCATTTGATGGGCGCTGGTGAGGCTGCATTTGATGGGCGCTGGTAAAGCTGCATTTGATGGGCGCTGGTAAAGCTGCATTTGATGGGTGCTGGTGAGGCTGCATTGATGGGTGCTGGTGAGGCTGCATTTGATGGGCGCTGGTAGGCTGCATTTGATGGGCGCTGGTGAGGCTGCATTTGATGGGCGCTGGTAAAGCTGCATTTGATGGGCGCTGGTAAAGCTGCATTTGATGGGTGCTGGTAAGGCTGCATTTGATGGGCGCTGGTGAGGCTGCATTTGATGGGCGCTGGTGAGGCTGCATTTGATGGGTGCTGGTGAGGCTGAATTTGATGGGCGCTTCATTAAAAAGGTGGGGTTTACATGGGCAGAGAAAAGGGGGCGCAGTCAGGAGTGGAGCCAAGTGTGTGGCAAAATTAGGTTTCGCCTAGGGTATCAAAAATCCTTGCACCAGCCCTGCACATACATCTCCCCCCCCCCATATTTAACACGCATACACCCCCCTCTATATATAAACCACATACACCCTCCTATGTATATGGTATGTATTTATCTTACCACTGTGGTCCCCCGTGGGTACTGGTTTTATGGTGGACATCATTCCAGGTGACGGTGTCGGTGGCGCCGGTTGTGCGAGAATCTCCCACAGTGAAGATCAGTCGCTGATCGAAGGCTCTCTCCAGCAGACGGAGGATGTCTCTCCCCTCCTTGTTATCCGGTAAATAGGCCCGACGTCTGGTACCTGAGAAAGATCTTCCAGGACGAGGATGGTTCTCCTGGATAGTGAGATAATGGGAGTCATGAGAAGGGAGGAGGGGGTGCTGCACACCTCCTGTATTCAGACATCAGCCTGTGTACAATCCAAACAATAATATCCCAGGAGGGGATGAGAACCGGAGATATTCCGGATGTTGGTGGTACAAAAGGCAGTACAGCCAGAGAGGAGGATTCTGAATAATTACATCTGATGATAAAGATTACATTGTAACAAAATGAATATAAAATATTCTGAGATTTCCTGCAGAATGTTCATCATTGCCATACACAGATTTTACTTTCTAATTATTAGAAAAGAGTGGAAAGTGTCCGTTTGGCTTTGAGCGCTGGGTGTCTAAGGGGTATCTGAGGGGAGTCTGAGGCCGTCTGAGGGGCATCTGAGGGGCATCTGAGGGGCGTCTGAGGGGCATCTGAGGGGCGTCTGAGGGGCATCTGAGGGGCATCTGAGGGGTGTCTGAGGGGCATCTGAGGGGCGTCTGAGGGGCATCTGAGGCCGTCTGAGGGGCGTCTGAGGGGCGTCTGAGGGGAGTCTGAGGGGCGTCTGAGGGGCGTCTGAGGGGAGTCTGAGGGGCGTCTGAGGGGAGTCTGAGGGGCGTCTGAGGGGCGTCTGAGGGGCATGAGGGGCATCTGAGGGGCATGAGGGGCATCTGAGGCCGTCTGAGGGGCATCTGAGGGGCGTCTGAGGGGTGTCTGAGGGGCATCTGAGGGGCGTCTGAAGGGCGTCTGAGGGGCATCTAATGGCCGTCTGGGGGGCGTCTGAGGGGCATTCGAAGGGCGTCTGAGGGGCATCTGAGGGGCGTCCGAGGGGCGTCTGAGGGGCATCCGAGGGGCATCTGAGGGGCATCTGAGGGGAGTCTGAGGGGCATCTGAGGGGCGTTCAGACTGTAGGAATAATATAATACGCTGTGTCTCCACGTCCAGGTCCTGACACCCATGGAAGATGCCGAGATTACTGTCACCCCACCTTCCTATGAACAATATAACAATGAATGGATACCGATAACATTCACAATGTGAAGTCCCTTCTCCCCCGGGGGGGACACAGAAGCCCCTCATCTCCGCACACACGGATAACGCACCGCACTCACTGATATAAATAGGAAGCTTGAACCTCCAAGGTAAAGGCTGACCAAACACATTACCATCAGATTGGTCCATTTTCTGGTAGACATATAAAGCGAAATTTTGATACTAGGGGATTTTTTAGGTGCAAATAGAAATAGTATCATAACTCTCGGTTAAATAAATAAAATATCACAATTTTATTAGTATAAAACATATATTGAAACCAACATAATAAAATCGACACACATACATCTATCATGGTCACTTTGTGTGTCATATTTTCATAACAGTGGCAATGTTGTTGTTCCCGACGTGCTTCGCCTGGATGGGCTTCTTCAGGGATTTGCTGCTAAAAGAGTTCAAGCTGTGTACAGAATATACAGACCAATAGTTAATAATAAGGGCTCACGCACACGGGGCGTTAGAAAAAAACAGCTGCAAAGCCAATACCAACGCCAGGAAAAAGCAGCTGTAAAAACGTTTAGTAGCTTCTTGCATTGCACGTTTTGCCACGCTAGCTTTTAGCGGTGTTTCTTTGACTCAAATATTCAAAATTAATAGTTCCCTTTGAGAGCCCATTGATTTGAATAGAAGTCGCACCACAAGTCGGATCATGATGATTCAACTTATGCCCCGTACACACGGTCGGACATTGATCGGACATTCCGACAACAAAATCCTAGGATTTTTTCCGACGGATGTTGGCTCAGACTTGTCTTGCATACACACGGTCACACAAAGTTGTCGGAAAATCCGATCGTTCTGAACGCGGTGACGTAAAACATGTACGTCGGGACTATAAACGGGGCAGTGGCCAATAGCTTTCTTCTCTTTATTTATTCTGAGCATGCGTGGCACTTTGTCCGTCGGATTTGTGTACACACGGTCGGAATTTCCGACAACGGATTTTGTTGTCGGAAAATTTTAAATCCTGCTCTCCAACTTTGTGTGTCAGAAAATCCGATGGAAAATGTCCGATGGAGCCTACACACGGTCGGAATTTACGACAACACGCTCCGATCGGACATTTTCCATCGGAAAATCCAACCGTGTGTACGGGGCATTACAGTACGACTTGTGCGCTGAGAATGTTGAAGCGGAACCCCACGCAAAAAGGGGAAAAAAATGGAGCGGGGTCCCCCCAAAGTCCATACCAGACCCTTATCCAAACATGCAGCCTGGCAGGTCAGGAAAGGGGGGGGACGAGCGAGCCCCCCCCACCCCTCCTGGACCATACCAGGCCATAGGCCCTCGACATGGGGGGGAGGGTGCTTTGGAGCAGGGGGGGGGCTGCACCCAACCCCAAAGCACCCTATCCCCATGCCAGGGTTGTCAGGAAGAGTCCCTTGTCCATATCAACCACTGGCCAGGGTTGTCGGTAAGAGGCCCTTGTCCGTATCAACATGGGGACAGGGTGCTTTGGGGTGGGGGGTGCAGGTTCCTGCCCCAAAGCACTCACCCCCCCCCCCCATGTTGAGGGCATATGCCCTGGTATAGTCCAAGAGGGGGGGGGGCGCTCGCTAGGCTAACATGGAGGGGCATTTAGAAGCAGTTAAAAAAAAGTCAGACTCCCCTAACAGCAGCTGTAAAAACCAAACCAAAAGACCAATTGACCAACTAGTAAAAAAAAAGTTATAAGTATTATGAAACCCGAGGTGGTATCAGGTGGAGAGTTGTCTAGTGGCCGCAGGTCCCATGAATAGCAGCAGGTTTGAAGAGGTCACGTGAATGGTTGGGTAAGCTTGATCTGGCTATTGTCATAGGTATTAATAATTATTTTTATTGTATTTTCACAGCTGGTACAGCTGGGTGAAACATGTCGGGAAAAAACAACATTGCCACTGTTAAGAAAATATGACACACGTGGAGACCATGATAGATGTAGTGTTGATTTTATTATGTGGAATACAATGACACATGTTTGAGAACCGGTCAACCACCATAAGGATAACTGTGTTGCCCTGGGAGTTGGGTAACTCCACAATGAAATCCATAGACAGATGGGTCCAGGGCCTCTCTCCAATGGGTATGGGTTGTAGGAGCCCACTGGAAGGTGTCGTGTAGTCTTACTCTGAGCACACATGGAACAGGCAGCTATGAAGGCAGTTACATCAGCACGTAAACTAGGCCACCAGAATTCTTGGGAAATGGCCCAAAAGAGTTGATTCTTCCCAGGGTGGCCAGCTGCCTTGGGAGAATGGTAAGTCTGGAGCACGGCAGTACGGAAACTCTCTGGGACAAAGCAGCAGTCACAAGTTTTCTCAGGGGGAGCATCGACCTGAGCAGCAAGAATTTTGTCACCCAAAGGAGAAGTGAGACTGGTGCGAACCGTAGCCAAAAAACGATCAGGAGGAATCCCAAGAACCAGAACCGACTCCAACTTGGAAGTGGAGAAAAATTGTTGTGACAAGGCGTCAGTCCTTACATTCTTAATACCGGGTAAGAATGAGACAATGTAATTGAAACTTGAGAAGAAAAGAGCCCATCACGCCCTTCTGGGAGAGGGGCATTTAGCCTCAGACAAGAATGTGAGATTCTTATGGTCAGTAGGAATGAGAACTGACACAGTGGTACCTTCGAAGAGATGTTTCCATTCTTTCAGAGCTAAAATGATCGGCAACAGATCTCTGTCCCCAATCTCGTAATTGCACTCCTCAGGTGACAATTTCTTGGAAAAGTATCCACAAGGATGCATAGCGCTGTCAGAGGTAGGACGTTGAGACAGAAGGGCGCCAAACACCAGTCTCAGAAGCATCAATGTCAAGGATAAAAGGTAACGTAGGATCAGGATGTGCCAACACAGGAGCAGAAACAAAGGCAGCCTTGAGACTCTCAAAGCCCAAAATGGACTCTGGAGACCAACTCTGTGGGTTCCCATCCTTTCTGGTCATAACAGTCAGGAGCTTGACCAGAGACGAGAAGTTACGAATAAACTTCCGATAATAGTTGGCAAAGCCCAGGAAACACTGCAGATGACGTAAACCCACGGGTCAGGGCCACTGTAGGACTGTCAAAAGTTTCTCTGGGTCCATCGAAAAACCAGCAGTGGAAATGACATGGGACTCACACTTCTCCAGTTTACAATAGAGATTGTTCTCTCTTAGTTTCTGAAGCACACAACAGACATCTGTGTGGTGGCTCTCCAGGGACTTGGAAAATATGAGGATGTCATCGAGATAAACCACCACACATAACTGCAACAAATCTTGGAGGACATCGTCAATAAATTCCTGGAAAACTATCGGGGCGTTACAAAGGCCAAAAGGCATAATGGCCTGTTCTGGTATTAAATGCAGTTTTCCACTCGTCGCCCTCCTTAATCCTCACCAGATTGTATGCCCCTCTCAAATCAAGCTTCGTAAAAACCGTTGCTCCCTTGAGGCGGTCAAATAACGCCTTAATCAACGGAATCGGATAGGCATTCTTAATAGTGAGACAGCTATAATCAATACAAGGTCTCAGTTCACCACTCTTCTTCTTCACAAAGAAGAAACCAGCACCAGCAGGAGTCGAGGATTTGCGGATGAAACCTTGAGAAAGTGCATCTGCAACATACTCCTCCATGGCCTTATCCGCCAAGACCGACAAAGGGTAAACCCGGCCACGAGGGGGTATGGCACCAGGTTGAAGGCCAATTGCGCAATCATACGGCCGGTGTGGAGGCAAAGTACCGGCTTGACCTTTGTCAAAGACATCGCTAAAATCGCGGTACTCCTCCGGCAGGGAAAAAAGTGAAGAGGTGCACAGGACCTTGGCTACGTTCTGGAAGCATGTCTCACTGCATTGTGGTGACCAGGAGGGAACCTCATCATGGAGCCAATCAAAAGAGGAGTTGTGCCTCTGTAACCAAGGATAACCAATAACCAGCGGAAACAGGTGAGGAAATTACTTGGAATTGGATAATCTCATGGTGACGGGCCCCTACGGTGATGGACAACGGAACCGTCTCATGAGTCACATGGGAAGGCTGTAGAGGTCTCCCCCGTCAACAGCCTCATTGGCAAGTGGAGTGTCACGCAGCTGCAGTGGAATTGAGTGCTTTGATACAAAGGCAGCATCAATGAACGGGCCTGCAGCCCCAGAGTCGATTAGAGCCTGTATCTCGACGGATGACACAGCCCAAGAAAGGGTAACCGAAACCAGGGGCTTATCCTTCTGGATAACTGGGAATGAAACAATGCCACCTAAGGTCTGTCCGTGACAGGACCTCAAGGTTCAGGTGTTCCCTGGATGGGTAGGACAAGACTTCAAAAACTGACCTGCCTGGCCACAATAAAGGCACAATCTCTGCCAGGGTTCTCTCATCTGCAGAGAGATGCGTGAAGCCCAAGTACATGGGTTCATCTTCTCAGACCGACTCGGTACCAGAAGGCATGGGAGGTGAGGGAGGCACAGGTGGGACTGCAAAGCTCGGAGACAAACGTACAGAAGGCTTCTGCAAGTGCTCCCTAAAAGAGAGTCTCTCTCTGAGTCTGGAGTCAATGAGGATGGCAAACGAAATCAAGCTCTCCAGCTCAGTGGGTATATCTCGGGCTGCTATCTCATCCTTGATGGTATCTGAGAGACCATGAGAAAAAGAAGCCACGAGGGCCTCATTGTTCCAAGCAACCTCTGCTGCCAGAGTACGGAATTCAATGGCATAATCGGCAACAGTTCTCGTACTCTGTTTGATGGACATGAGGCACTGAGCAGCAGAAGAGGAGCGTGCGGGAACGTCAAATACCCCTTTAAAAGAAGCCACAAACTCAGGGTAACTCAAGACAACAGGCTTTTGTGCCTCCCATAGAGGGTTTGCCCAGGCCAAGGCTCTCTCAGAAAGCAAAGAAATCACGAAACCTACTTTGCTTCTGTCCGTAGGAAATGCCTGGGGCAGCATCTTAAAGTATATCTCAACCTGGTTGAGAAATCCTCTGCATTGGACTGTATCGCCCCCAAATCGCTGGGGAAGTGGGGCGGAACCAGACATACCTCTTATAGAGGTAATACTCGAGGTGGGTGCCTGCACAGAGACTGGAGCAGCAGCAGGGACGGCCTGCAACATAGGTTGTACTGGGGCGGCCATAGTGGAAGATTCCAGGTGAGCCGTGCGACTCAGGAGCATTTTTAACGCCATGGCGAACTGATCCATGCAGTGATCCAGTTCATCCAATCTGGAAAAAATATTACAAACAAGTGAATTGACTGCATCTTCTGAATTCATTGCCTTCGCCTACTGTCATAAACCATGAAATCAGGGCAAGACAGAAGTACAGTTAAATCACACTTGTTTACAAATAAAAGTAAAAAGAACAAACGTAATCAAAACATAGCCAAAGTTCAGTAACCGGAACTGATAGTCAGCCAAGCCAGAAGTCATGGATCAACGTAGTGAAACAGCAAGCAGGATCTGGAGCCAGAAGGGATGTCAGCAAAGCAAATCTTTAAACAGGAATGCAGGAGATCGTCTCTAGAGATGTGACCAAGGCGAAGGCAGAGATCCTCTGGACTGGACAGCTTACGTAAGCAGGACTGACGAGCAGGATATCATCAACAGCTGAGTAACTGTGTAGACATGGGAGCTGGCAATTAGCCGACAGCTGAGCGGCCAGCTCAGAGAAGGAAGGGCTGAGCCCAGCCTTGACAGAAACATTTCTTTGGTTCTATCCCCACATCTTGTCTGTGTACGATGCTTGGGGTAAGAAGGGCTGGTATTAGCACTTGGCCTGCTGGAACGGTTTAGAGGGCAGGAGGCACTGTTATTGGCAGAAGCATCTAATCGGGGTGCCAAGCAGTTCTGTCACATTGCTAAAACGTTTGCTACAACTGCATGTGTTGCACAAGGTTGCAGGGCGGTTGTAGCCCCACTCAATTGAAACCCAAGGTGGTATCAGGTGGAGGTCCCATGAATAGCAGCAGTTTTGAAGAGGTTACGTGAATGGTTGGGTAAGCTTGATCTGGCTATTGTCATAGGTATTAATAATTATTTTTATTGTATTTTCACAGCTGGTACAGCTGGGTGAAACATGTCGGGAAAAAACAACATTGCCACTGTTAAGAAAATATGACACACGTGGAGACCATGATAGATGTAGTGTTGATTTTATTATGTGGAATACAATGACACATGTTTGAGAACTGGTCAACCACCATAAGGATAACTGTGTTGCCCTGGGAGTTGGGTAACTCCACAAGGAAATCCATAGACAGATGGGTCCAGGGCCTCTCTCCATTGGGTATGGGTTGTAGAAGGCCCACTGGAAGGTGTCGTGGAGTCTTACTCTGAGCACACATGGAACAGGCAGCTACGAAGGCAGTTACATCAGCACGTAGACTAGGCCACCAGAATTCTTGGGAAATGGCCCAAAAGAGTTGATTCTTCCCAGGGTGGCCAGCTGCCTTGGGAGAATGGTAAGTCTGAAACACGGCAGTACGGAAACTCTCTGGGACAAAGCAGCAGTCACAAGGTTTCTCAGGAGGAGCATCGACCTGAGCAGCAAGAATTTTGTCACCCAAAGGAGAAGTGAGACTGGTGCGAACTGTAGCCAAAATACGATCAGGAGGAATCCCAGGAACCAGAACCGACTCCAACTTGAAAGTGGAGAAAAATTGTTGTGACAAGGCGTCAGTCCTTACATTCTTAATACCGGGTAAGAATGAGACAATGTAATTGAAACTTGAGAAAAAAAGAGCCCATCACGCCCTTCTGGAAGAGAGGCGTTTAGCCTCAGACAAGAAAGTGAGATTCTTATGGTCAGTAGGAATGAGAACTGACACAGTGGTACCTTCGAAGAGATGTTTCCATTCTTTCAGAGCTAAAATGATCGGCAACAGCTCTCTGTCCCCAATCTCGTAATTGCACTCCTCAGGTGACAATTTCTTGGAAAAGTAGCCACAAGGATGCATAGCGCTCTCAGAGGTAGGACGTTGAGACAGAAGGGCGCCAAACACCAGTCTCAGAAGCATCAACGTCAAGGATAAAAGGTAACGTAGGATCAGGATGTGCCAACACAGGAGCAGAAACAAAGGCAGCCTTGAGACTCTCAAAGCCCTTAATGGACTCTGGAGACCAACTCTGTGGGTTCCCGTCCTTTCTGGTCATAACAGTCAGGAGCTTGACCAGAGACGAGAAGTTACGAATAAACTTCCGATAATAGTTGGCAAAGCCCAGGAAACACTGCAGAGTACATAACCCCACGGGACAGGGCCACTGTAGGACTGTCGAAAGTTTCTCTGGGTCCATCGCAAAACCAGCAGTGGAAATGACATGGGACTCACACTTCTCCAGTTTACAATAGAGATTGTTCTCTCTTAGTTTCTGAAGCACACGACAGACATCTGTGTGGTGGCTCTCCAGGGACTTGGAAAATATGAGGATGTCATCAAGATAAACCACCACACATAACTGCAACAAATCTTGGAGGACATCGTTAATAAATTCCTGGAAAACTGCCGGGGCGTTACAAAGGCCAAAAGGCATAATGGCCTGTTCTGGTATTAAATGCAGTTTTCCACTCGTCGCCCTCCTTAATCCTCACCAGATTGTATGCCCCTCTCAAATCAAGCTTCGTAAAAACCGTTGCTCCCTTGAGGCGGTCAAATAACGCCTTAATCAATGGAATTGGATAGGCATTCTTAATCGTGAAACGATTGAGACCCCTATAATCAATACAAGGTCTCAGTTCACCACTCTTCTTCTTCACAAAGAAGAAACCAGCACCAGCAGGAGTCGAGGATTTGCGGATGAAACCTTGAGAAAGTGCGTCTGCAACATACTCCTCCATGGCCTTATCCGCCAAGACCGACAAAGGGTAAACCAGGCCACGAGGGGGTATGGCACCAGGTTGAAGGTCAATTGCGCAGTCATACGGCCAGTGTGGAGGCAAAGTACCGGCTTGACCTTTGTCAAAGACATTGCTAAAATCGCGGTACTCCTCCGACAGGGAAGAGAGTGAAGAGGTGCACAGGACCTTGGCTACGTTCTGGAAGCATGTCTCACTGCATTGTGGTGACCAGGAGGGAACCTCAGCACGGAGCCAATCAAAAGAGGGGTTGTGCCTCTGTAACCAAGGATAACCAATAACCAGCGGAAACTTAGGTGAGGAAATTACTTGGAATTGGATAATCTCATGGAGACGGGCCCCTACGGCGATGGACAACGGAACCGTCTCATGAGTCACATGGGAAGGCTGTAGAGGTCTCCCCCGTCAACAGCCTCATTGGCAAATGGAGTGTCACGCAGCTGCAGTGGAATTGAGTGCTTTGATACAAAGGCAGCATCAATGAACGGGCCTGCAGCCCCAGAGTCGATTAGAGCCTGTATCTCGACGGACGACACAGCCCAAGAAAGGGTAACCGAAACCAGGGGCTTATCCTTCTGGATAACTGGGGATGAAACAATGCCACCTAAGGTCTGTCCGTGACAGGACCTCAAGGTTCAGGCGTTCCCTGGATGGGTAGGACAAGACTTCAAAAAGTGACCTGCCTGGCCACAATAAAGGCACAATCTCTGCCAGGGTTCTCTCATCTGCAGAGAGATGCGTGAAGCCCAAGTATATGGGTTCATCTTCTCAGACCGACTCGGTACCAGGAGGCATGGGAGGTGAGGGAGGCACGGGTGGGACTGCAAATCTCGGAGACAAACGTACAGAAGGCTTCTGCAAGCGCTCCCTAAAAGAGAGTCTTTCTCTGAGTATGGAGTCAATGAGGATGGCAAACGTGATCAACTTCTCCAGCTCAGTAAGTATATCTCGGCTGCTATCTCATCCTTGATGGTATCTGAGAGACCATGAGAAAAAGAAGCCACGAGGGCCTCATTGTTCCAAGCAACCTCTGCTGCCAGAGTACGGAATTCAATGTCATAATCGGCAACAGTTCTCGTACTCTGTTTGGACATGAGGCACTTAGCAGCAGAAGAGGAACGTGCGGGAACGTCAAATACCCCTTTAAAAGAAGCCACAAACTCAGGGTAACTCAAGACAACAGGCTTTTGCGCCTCCCATAGAGGAGGAAGGTCAGTAACCGGAACTGATAGTCAGCCAAGCCAGAAGTCATGGATCAACGTAGTGAAACAGCAAGCAGGATCTGGAGCCAAAAGGGATGTCAGCAAAGCAAATCTTTAAACAGGAATGCAGGAGATCGTCTCTAGAGATGTGACCAAGGCGAAGGCAGAGATCCTCTGGACTGGACGGCTTATGTAGGCAGGACTGACGAGCAGGATATCATCAACAGCTGAGTAACTGTGTAGACATGGGAGCTGGCAATTAGCTGACAGCTGAGCGGCCAGCTCAGAGAAGGAAGGGCTGAGCCCAGCCCTGACAGAAACATTTTTTTGGTTCTATCCCCACATCTTGTCTGTGTACGATGCTTGGGGTAAGAAGGGCTGGTATTAGCACTTGGCCTGCTGGAATGATTTGGAGGGCAGGAGGCACTGTTATTGGCAGAAGCATCTAATCGGGGTGCCAAGCAGTTCTGTCACATTGCTAAAACGTTTGGTACAACTGCATGTGTTGCACAAGGTTGCAGGGCGGTTATAGCCCCACTCAATTGAATAGGTCAGTTTCGGGTGGCACTGCTGCTGAACATGGCAGGGCCCTGGTTTCATTCCTGGCATGGCCCCATGTGTACCCCCTCATCTGCTGCCTTTGCAGCTTAGTGGGGAGCAGCAAAACCTGTATGTGTGCCAACAGGCAGAATGAAAATGAAACATTTGCTAAAAATATTATAGTTTGATAGAGGACTGAATACTATTTATTTACCATTTCTAACTTAAGCTTTCATTTGGCACACAGTTACATTGGTGGTTTTGTTCCCCTTTTAAAATAATCATTTTATTTCCCATACAGGTTTAAGTACAGGTCACTCTACTGCCCCCCATATACAGCACTTGCCTTTCCTTCCATCTGCTGAGAGAGAGTACAGATGTGTAAGCGCCAACTTATCTGAGCTTACACAGGGCTGAGGACTCACTCCCAGCCCCTATGTGGGAGTGCTGGGCCAATTACAATGCACCAGAGCTGTCACATGGGGGGAGTGGGTCACATGCTTATCCATACTTGTAGGTTTTTTCGGCTCATGCAGCTGGAGAAGGGAAGGTGACTACTTACTGCTGGGGGGTGTCACAGTTGAGGACATATCAGGAAAATCCAACCCTGTCACTGCTGAGGACATCTCAAGAGGATCCAACCCTGTCACTGCTGAGGACATCTCAGGAGAATCCAACCCTGCCAGGACATCTCAGGAGAATTATATCTGCCATTAATTCTGAGGTCTGCACTCACCTTCTGGATGCCCCCTGGGATGTTATAGTAGATCTCAATGGTTCCACATCCAGGATATCCCGGTAAGGAGTTTCTGTGTCTTGTCTCACTCATTGTTCCATCAGGCTGGTTTCCTCTGACTGTCCTATAGGAGACTCCACATATTGGACACACAGGTTTATGGGCCATGGCTTGCTTAAGACAGTCCTTACAGTATGCATGCTTACACTTCTCTAATATCACCTTATCTTCTATCTCAGACAGACAGATAGGACATGTGTCTGGCTCATCTTCTTTCTGTGCAGCAGCTGAGGAACTGCTGGTGTCCAACGGATCACCTGAGGTAGCTCTTGTCTGGCCTCTTCCTGGATTCTGGCTGCCATTGAGTTTCTCAACAGCAAAAGCCACATGGACTGGATGGCCGATGAGGAGCACAGTGCCTTTGGAATATTGCATCACAATGTCTATTCCTGACATCATCAGCTGTTTCTGTAGTGTACCAACTCTTTCCTCCTTGAATTTTGGCTCCACACAGATTTCTTTTCTTTCAATATTAAAGAAAGTTTTCTGCAGAAGAGTGATGAAGCTGTGAGAAGCGTGGGGTGAAAAATCAAGGGAGGCATTCATAGTTCTGAAGGTGACAAGTGAGCTGCCAGTTTTCCTACGTTCTTCCATCTTCACATTGTACTTCTTCTCAATGTCAGAGATCTGCCTGTGCTTTAATTTCCTTAAGATATCCATGTGTCTGGTATCTACTGGGATCTCCGTCTTCATGTCATCACTTGGGGAACTTCTGATAGCCAACTGCTGCATCTTCAGTCTCTCTTCATTTTGGGACAACAGCCGGATCCTGGCAAGATCTTTACTTCCAATATCCTGAATTTTTACAGGCATGGTGAATTCTATGATATGATCCCTTCTTCCCAGAACTCTTCTCTGATCTGTGTGAAGGAAAAAAAAATCGGTGAAGAACACAACCAGTTAAAAGTGCCCCAATGACAGAAGATGAGCAGGCTGTTCTACCATCCCATTATTATACACTTCTCCACTGACCCCCCAATGTATCATCATAGTTCTCCACTGACCCCCAATATATCATCATAGTTCTCCACTGACTCCCAATATATCATCATAGTTCTCCACTGACCCCCAATATATCATCATAGTTCTCCACTGACCCCCAATGTATCATCATAATTCTCCACTGACTCCCAATATATCATCATAGTTCTCCACTGACCCCCAATATATCATTATAGTTCTCCACTGACCCCCAAAGTATCATCATAGTTCTCCACTGACCCCCAAAGTATCATCATAGTTCTCTACTGACCCCCAAGGTATCATCATAGTTCTCCACTGACCCCCAATGTATCATCATAGTTCTCCACTGACCCACAATATATCATCACAGTTCTCCACCGACCCCCAATATATCCTCATAGTTCTCCACTGACCCCCAATATATCATTATAGTTCTCCACTGACCCCTCAATGTATCATCATAGTTCTCCACTGACCCCCCAATATATCTTCATAGTTCTCCACTGACCCCCAATGTATCATCATAGTTCTCCACTGACCCCCAATATATCATCATAGTTCTCCACCGACCCCCAATGTATCATCATAGTTCTCCACTGACCCCTCAATGTATCATCATAGTTCTCCACTTGTAGATTCCCCTAACTGTTCCCAGCTGGGGTTCAGTGAAACCTTAACCTCGGAACTGAACTATGAACCAGTCCTGGCACTCAGTGCAGGCCCCTACATCAGCCACACATATGCACAATGGTGGGTTCCAGACCCTCATTACTCCACCCCCATATCCACATCCATGACAACTCCCCACATGCCTGGAACACACTCCAGGGAGAGAGGATTCTACAAGTTTGGGAAAGCCAGTGAAGGTCAGCTGAGAGAGTTCCATCTCCCATAGCAATGAGTGAGATTGTGTTCTGAGAGACCAAAGCTTTGATGGAGGTGTGGCCTAGCGATCCCAGGTACATCTGTCTTTCTGCCTTCCAATAGGGAAGCTCCTTTATAAAAAGCCAGCCAGGACCTTGCTTGGAGTGTGAACAATGAGGGCATGGTGTGGAAGCCTGCCCTGTGCTGTGGGGTGCCACTGGAGAGAACGTTGTTGGGTCTAAGTCTATATCCAGAAGCCCAGTTCCTTGGGTGCAAGTGTTTGCTGTTGCCCATGGCAACAGTGAGTTCTGGTTGTGCCTGCAGAGGGTGCTGAAGAGCATGTGAGGTCTGCTGCTTTTTTTTTATGGCTGCTGGTTGCACCGATAAAAGGGCAGATCAGTGTCAGTGGTAGGAAATGATAAAGATCCGAGGCACTGGAACATGTGGTGGGTGAGATGAAGTTAGTGAGTTTCCTGGTGGAGCAGCCCATAGATTACAGAGGCTGACAATAACTGTTTGCTGTACAGAAGGACTGACCCCAGTTGTGAGGCCAGCAACTATGATGGGAGGGACGTGCCCCTGTACAACCTGCTGTACACTGGGGAGGAAAGAGTTAAAGCTGAAGGTGCAAGCATGTTTATTACTGATGATGAATACCTGGCTGTGAAGTTTATTGCTGCTGGGAATGCACCAAAATCTTGTAGACAAAAGACTGAGTTAAGGGAAAATTCATCTTTTGGGGGAAAAAAAAAATTCAGAAATTTTTGCAGGAAAAAAAAAGTACATTTATTATTTTTTCCCTGAGGAGCCTGGAAAGCATTGCACCCATGATCAGTGTATAGGGGGTGCAATGTCAGGCTCCTGCAGACAAACCCTGCAGCTTTCAGTCCATACCTCCATAGAGGCTGACTGTATACAAGCTGCAGGGCTTGTGAATGCATAGTTGCCAACATTGTAAAAAGTTATCTATCAAGGACATTGTTTCTTCTAAATTGCTGGGGGAGCACATTGCAGGGGCTTCTATCCTTAAGGCATCTATCTCTAAGTGATTCTTTCTACAAGTGATATGCACTTCAATCTCTGCTTCAAGTTCTGCCTCACCTGAACATTCCTTCTCTGTCTCTTTACAGGTATGTGTCAGCCACATCTTCCACCGTTAAATGAAATTGGGATCTGCTGGCTGTCTCTGTGTGTGTGTTTTTGGTATGTGGCCTTCTCTATCTGTTGCCCTGTGTGCATAACCATGCCGTTGTTTCTTGTTGCTCTGGACTATCTTACCTAAGTTTTATGTGTTGATCTTATCTTGGCCTCTGGCCTCTGGCTATTCTGACTTTAGAAGCGAAAGGTCCACTTTGATTGTTAGGCATTCTTATATTCACTCATGATTGATTAACGAACTTCCACCCCACCCTCATAACAGTATAAATTTGAGCATCCTGAAGGGGTCAGCACATTGCTGGGGGAGCACATTGCAGGGGCTTCTATCTCTAAGGCATCTATCTCGAAGTGATTCTTTCTACAAGTGATATGCACTTCAATCTCTGCACTTCAGTGATTGAACGAAGCAAACAAAAATAGCAATCTGCACTGGAAAGCACCTAACAGACGGCAGATGACCCGTCTCTCTATTAAGCTCTCCTTCCACTCTGTAACATGCACTCTCTACCACTACTTCTGACACTCCTGTCCTCTCTCCTCAAACTCTCTTACCTTCACCCCCCCTCTCCACCCGCCTGCTTATACATATCACCCTGCCTTCTGTCTTCTCCCTACTACTGCTCCTACCAACTCTCGCTCATTCTACATCCATATACTGATAAAACCTCCAGTACTCTGAGACATGCCCCTTCACATAAATCACAGTCCCACATTACCTCCCTCACCCTCCTGCTTCTCCTAATCTCGGGTGACATATCCCCAAACCCTGGGCCACCATCATCTGTCTTTGCCCAACGCTCCCATTCCCCTACACCCTCTGGCAGGAGCCGCAACCCACAGAGCTTGGTCTCTATTCCTCTTTCCAAAACCATCCCCCTCTGTCCTGCCCCAACCTAGCTACTTTAATCTACAACTCACTGTCTTCCTCCCTAGGCAAGCTGGCCCCCCTCACTACACGCAGAATTAGGCCCCGACTACTACAACCCTGGCAAACAGATGACACCAGAAGTCTCAGAAAACGTAGCCGCGCTCTTGAGCGCCTGTGGCATAAGACTAAGATCCAGGAAGACTTCACACAATATAAATCTGCCCTCCTAAAATACAATTCCTGCCTTCACACTGCCAAACAGACCTACTTTATCACACTCATTAACACCTTCTCATCCAGTCCACGTCAACTCTTCTCTACCTTCAACACTCTACTCTGTCCTCCACTGCCTCCAACCACCAACTCACTCACTGCCCAGGAGATTGCCAATCACTTCAAAACTAAGATTGATACAATTCATGAGGAGATCGCCACTGCGCAAAAACCTCCCCCATGCAACACCCCATGTCCACAGATACAATCATTACTTCCCTCATTCAACCCTGCTACTATTACTGAGGTTGCTAAACTTTTATCCAATACTCATCTAACCACCTGCCCCCTGAATCCTGCTCCCTCGCAAATGCTACGCTCACCCTCTGACTCGATTCTACACTCTCTAACTCACATTTTCAACCTCTCCCTCTCTTGTGGCATCTTCCCCAACTCTCTAAAACATGCGCTAGTCACCCCCATACTTAAAAAGCCCTCACTGGACCCCACCAATCTCAACAACCTATGTCCCATCTCCTTACTCGCCTTCTCCTCCAAACTTCTTGAAAGACTGGTCTACAACCGACTAAGCGACCATCTGACCATGAATAAACTTCTTGATCCCCTTTAGTCCGGATTTCGCCCTCAACACTCCACGGAAACTGCTCTCCTTAAACTCTCAAATGACCTACTAAGGGCTAAAACCAATGGACACTATTCTGTACTACTTCTCCTGGATCTCTCTGGTGCCTTTGACACAGTGGACCACCCACTCCTCCTCGAAAAACTCCACTCCTTTGGTCTCCGTGACTGTACTCTTCGCTGGTTCTCATCCTACCTATCCCACCGCTCCTTCAGTGTCACTTACAACTCTACTTCCTCCTCTCCTCTTCCTTTCTCCATTGGGGTCCCCCGAGGTTCTGTCCTTGGACCTCTCCTTTTCTCAATCTACACCACCTCCCCAAGGTCAGTTGATTGCCTCCCACGGCTTTAAATATCATCTATACGCTGATGACACCCAAATCTATCTCTCCACCCCCCAGCTCTCTCCATCTGTCTCCTCACCCATCACCAACTTACTAGCAGACATATCAGCCTGGATGTCACATCACTTCCTCAAACTCAACCTATCCAAAACCGAGCTCATGATATTTCCTCCCTTAGGTGCCACTTCCCCTGATTTCTCTGTCAATATCAACGGCTCAACTATCAACTTGTCCCCCCGCGCCAAGGTCCTAGGTGTAATCCTGGACTCTGAACTAACCTTTCGACCCCACATTCTATCACTATCCAAAATTTGCCGCCTCAATCTCCGCAACATCTCCAAGATACAACCCTTCCTAACCAATGACACCACAAAGCTTCTAATCCACTCCCTGGTCATCTCCCGCCTCGACTACTGCAACTCCCTCCTCATTGGTTTACCTCTAAATAGGCTCCTCCCCAATTCAGTCCATCATGAACGCTGCTGCCAGACTCATCCACCTCACAAACCGCTCAGCGTCTGCTACACCCCTCTGCCAATCCCTCCATTGGCTGCCACTCAGTCACCGAATTAAATTCAAGATACTAACTATAACTTACAAAGCCATCCACAACCTGCCCCCAGCTACATCTCTAACCTAGTCACAAAATACCAACCTAATTGTTCTCTTCGCTCCTCCCAAGACCTCCTGCTCTCAAACTCCCTTGTCACCTCATCCCATGCTCGCCTTCAGGACTTCTCCACAGCCTCCCCCATCCTCTGGAATGCTCTACCCCAATCCGTCCGATTTTCTCCTACTTTATCCACTTTCAGACGATCCCTGAAAACTCATCTCTTCAGAGAAGCCTATCTGGCCCCCACCTAACAACTGTACATTTATCTCCTCAATCAGCACATCACCCACAGTTATTATCTCTTGTATCTCTTGACCTTCCCTCTTAGATTGTAAGCTCTAAGGAGCAGAGCCCTCTGATTCCTACTGTATTAAAGTGTATTGTATTTGTACTGTCTACCCTCAAGTTGTAAAGCGCTACGTAAACTGTTGGCGCTATATAAATACTGTATAATAATAATAATAATAATAAATTTGTTTTCCATTATTGGGATCTACCTTTGTCATCATTTTTGATTTTCATATTGTTTCATACAAATGAAGTTCTTGTTTAGTGCAGCCTCATTTAGTAATCTACAGTGTCTTGAAAAAGTATTCACACCCCTTGAAATTTTCCACATTTTCTCATGTTCCAACCAAAAACGTAAATGTATTTTATTGGGATTTTATGTGATAGACCAACACAAAGTGTCACATAATTGTGAAGTGGAAGGAAAATGATACAAATAAATATGTGAAAAGTGTGTGTGTGTGTGGGAGGGACATTTGTATTCAGCCCCCTTTACTCTGGAACCCCTAACTAAAATCTAGTGGAACCAATTGCCTTCAGAAGTCACCTAATTAGTAAATAGAGTCCACCTGTGTGTCATTTAATCTCAGTATAAATACAGCTGTTCTGTGAAGCCCTCAGAGGTTTGTTAGAAAACCTTAGTGAACAAACAGTATCATGAAGGCCAAGGAACACACCAGACAGGTCAGGGATAAAGTTGTGGAAAAGTATAAAGCAGGGTTTGGTTATAAAAAAATCTCCCAAGCTTTGAACATCTCACGGAGCTCTGTTCAATCCATCATCGGAAAATGGAAAGAGTATGACACAACTGCAAACCTACCAAGACATGGCCGTCCACCTAAACTGACCGGCCGGGCAAGGAGAGCATTCATCAGAGAAGAGCCAAGAGGTCCATGGTAACTCTGGAGGAGCTGCAGAGATCCACAGCTCAGGTGGGAGAATCTGTCCACAGGACAACTATTAGTCGTGTTCTCCACAAATCTGCCCTTTATGGAAGAGTGACAAGAAGAAAGACATTGGTGAAAGAAAGTCATAAGAAGTCCTGTTTGTAGTTTGTGAGAAGCCATGTGGAGGACACAGCAAACATGTGGAAGAAGGTGATCTGGTCACATGAGACCAAAATTCAACTTTATGGCCTAAAAGTAAAACTCTATGTGTGGGGGAAACTAACACTGCACATCACCCTGAACACACCATCCCCACCGTGAAACATGACTTGAGACTGGGGGGAGGTTCACCTTCCAGCAGGACAACGACCCGAAACATCCAGCCAGACCTACAATGGAATGGTTTGGATCAAAGCATATTCATGTGTTAGAATGGCCCAGTCACAGTCCAGACCGAAATCACATTGAGAATCTGTGGGGGAGACTTGAAAATTGCTGTTCACAGACGCTCTCCATCCAATCTGACAGAGCTTGAGATATTTTACAAAAAAGAATGGGCAGAAATGTCCTCTCTAGATGTGCAAAGCTGGTAGAGACACCCCCAAAAAGACTTGTAGAGAAAGGGGGTTCTACAAAGTATTGACTCCGGGGGGCGCCATACAAATGCCCTACCCCCCCCCCCACATTTTTCACATATTTATTTGTATCATTTATCATTTTCCTTCCTCTTCACAATTATGTGTCACTTTGTGTTGGTCTATCACATAAAATCCCAATAAAATACATTTACGTTTTTGGTTGTAACAAAATGTGGGAAATTTCAAGGGGTATGAATACTTTTTCAAGCACTGTATGTTCTCTCACTAAGGACTTTTTTTTTTTCATTATTAATTATTAAGTTTTGTTTGCTTTAGTATATAATAATTTATAGTTGTGTGAGAGCGCAGCTCTATTTACCATCAGATAATGGGACTCACCATCCTGATTCTGGAAGATGGCGCAGTATGTCTGTCCATCCACCCTGGTCACATCGCACTCTCCTCCGCCAGACTTCGATCTGGATCCAAAATATTTCTTTAGCTTTACCGATAAATCTCTCTCTGTAGGTGAAGTTCTCACCAGGATGGGGTGTCCCCTGTCCATCAATTTCTCCCCTCTACCCTGAGCAAGATGTCCCTTCTCCCCAATATCATATCGTGGAGTCCTCAATGTAACCGTCTGTCCATCCCTCTGCCCCCCCACCGTCTGTCCATCCCTCTGCCCCCCCACCGTCTGTCCATCCCTCTGCCCCCCCGCCATCTGTCCAACCCTCTGCCCCCCCACTATCTGTCCATCCCTCTGCCCCCCCACCGTCTGTCCATCCCTCTGCCCCCCCGCCATCTGTCCAACCCTCTGCCCCCCCACTATCTGTCCAGCCCTCTGCCCCCCCGCCATCTGTCCAGCCCTCTGCCCCCCCACTATCTGTCCAGCCCTCTGCCCCCCCGCTGTCTGTCCAGCCCTCTGCCCCCCCACTATCTGTCCAGCCCTCTGCCCCCCCACCGTCTGTCCAGCCCTCTGCCCCCCCACCCTCTGCCCAGCCCTCTGCCCCCCCACTGTCTGTCCAGCCCTCTGCCCCCCCACCGTCTGTCCAACCCTCTGCCTCCCCACTGTCGGTCCACCCCTCTGCCCCCCCACAGTCTGTTCATCCCTCTGCCTCCCCACCATCTGTCCATCCCTATGACCACCCACTGACTGTCCATCTCTCTCCACAAATGAAGGTGCAGGCATGACCCCAATTTGGGGGCGTCTCACACCTCTCTTACTAGACATTAGATCTATCCCCCCCCCCACGCACAGACTATTTCTAGAACTGTTTCTTCTGCTACACAAAATGTATGTTGTTGTTCCCCCTGCCAGGCTGCCCTCCTCTCTGTGCCAGGCTGTCCTCCTCTCAATCTTCTCTGTGCCAGGCTGCCCTCCTCTCTATCCTCTCTGTACCAGGCTGCCCTCCTCTCTGTGCCAGGCTGTCCTCCTCTCTTTGCCAGGCTGTCCTCCCCTATATCCTCTCTGTGCCAGGCTGCCCTCCTCTCTTTGACAGGCTGTCCTCCCCTATATCCTCTCTGTGCCAGGCTGCCCTCCTATCTTTCCTCTCTGTGCCAGGCTGTCCTCCTCTCTTTGCCAGGCTGTCCTCCTCTCTGTACCAGGCTGCCCTCCTCTCTATCCTCTCTGTGCCAGGCTGCCCTCCTCTCTATCCTCTCTGTGCCAGGCTGTCCTCCTCTCTATCCTCTCTGTGCCAGGCTGCCCTCCTCTCTATCCTCTCTGTGCCAGGCTGCCCTCCTCTCTATCCTCCCTGTACCAGGCTGTCCTGCTCTCTATCCTTTCTGTGCCAGGCTGCCCTCCTCTCTATTCTCTCTATGCCAGGCTGTCCTCCTCTCTATCTTCTCTGTGCCAGGCTGCCCTCCTCTCTATCCTCTCTGTACCAGGCTGCCCTCCTCTCTGTGCCAGGCTGTCCTCCTCTCTTTGCCAGGCTGTCCTCCCCTATATCCTCTCTGTGCCAGGCTGCCCTCCTATCTTTCTTCTCTGTGCCAGGCTGTCCTCCTCTCTTTGCCAGGCTGCACTCCTCTCTATCCTCTCTGTGCCAGGCTGCCCTCCTCTCTATCCTCTCTGTGCCAGGCTGTCCTCCTCTCTATCCTCTCTGTGCCAGGCTTCCCTCCTCTCTATCCTCCCTGTACCAGGCTGTCCTGCTCTATATCCTTTCTGTGCCAGGCTGCCCTCCTCTCTATTCTCTCTATGCCAGGCTGTCCTCCTCTCTATCCTCTCTGTGCCAGGCTGTCCTCCTCTCTATCCTCTCTGTGCCAGGCTGCCCTCCTCTCTAGCCTCTATGCCAGGCTGTCCTCCTCTCTATCCTCTCTGTGCCAGGCTGTCCTCCTCTCTATTCTCTATGCCAGGCTGCCCTCCTCTCTAGCCTCTCTGTGCCAGGCTGTCCTCCGCTCTATCCTCTCTGTGCCAGGCTGTCCTCCTCTCTATCCTCTCTGTGCCAGGCTGTCCTCCTCTCTATCCTCTCTGTGCCAGGCTGTCCTCCTCTCTATGCCAAGCTGTCCTCCTCTCTATCCTCTCTGTGCCAGGCTGTCCTCCTCTCTATCCTCTCTATGCCAGGCTGCCCTCCTCTCTATCCTCTCTATGCCAGGCTGCCCTCCTCTCTATCCTCTCTGTGCCAGGCTGTCCTCCTCTCTATCCTCTCTATACCAGGCTGTCCTCCTCTCTATCCTCTCTATACCAGGCTGTCCTCCTCTCTATCCTCTCTATGCCAGGCTGTCCTCCTCTCTATCCTCTCTATGCCAGGCTGTCCTCCTCTCTATCCTCTCTATACCAGGCTGTCCTCCTCTCTATCCTCTCTGTGCCAGGCTGTCCTCCTCTCTATCCTCTCTGTGCCAGGCTGTCCTCCTCTCTATCTTCTCTGTGCCAGGCTGCCCTCCTCTCTATCCTCTCTGTGCCAGGCTGTCCTCCTCTCTATCCTCTGTGCCAGGCTGCCCTCCTCTCTATCCTCTCTGTGCCAGGCTGCCCTCCTCTCTATCCTCTGTACCAGGCTGTCCTCCTCTCTGTTGGTGTGACTTTACTTTCTATTTCCAGTAAAGGGAGGGGTTGGAGGAGGAGAACAGAAACAGAAAGTAAATTCCTCCTCTAAGTCCCGAGTCACCCGAACTTCCTGCACACCCGGATCACCCGGCCTGAGCACGGTGAGTGACCCCTTCCCCCATCACACCCTAAAATCTCCCTGATTATCACCCCCCAGGGTGTACCAAACCCCTGAACCCTCCAGGGATCTCCGGGTGTCTCTCTGATACATTCTATTACTTTGTATATAATACAGGAAATGTTGTGTTGTTTTTGTTTCTAAAAGTTTAATAATATTTATATATAAACATCCCAGAGAAGAATTCCTATTATTATTATTATTATTATTATTATTATTATTGGGAGGAGGAGGGGGAAGGGGGGGGGGGGGCTCTGTAATAGGTCTGTATACATCAAAGTAAAACTAAAGTCAAAACTTTATTTTTAGTTTATGTTTTATTTTTTGGTGTGTGGGAATGCACAGGAGAGCATGCGTCTTCCAGCACCGCACAGGAGAGCATGCGTCTTCCTGCACCGCACAGGAGAGCATGCGTCTTCCTGCACCGCACAGGAGAGCATGCGTCTTCAGCACCGCACAGGAGAGCATGCGTCTTCCGGCACCGCACAGGAGAGCATGCGTCTTCAGCACCGCACAGGAGAGCATGCGTCTTCCTGCACCGCACAGGAGAGCATGCGTCTTCAGCACTGCACAGGAGAGCATGCGTCTTCCTGCATCGCACAGGAGAGCATGCGTCTTCCGGCACCACACAGGAGAGCATGCGTCTTCAGCACTGCACAGGAGAGCATGCGACTTCAGTACTGCACAGGAGAGCATGCGTCTTCAGCACCGCACAGGAGAGCATGCGTCTTCAGCACCGCACAGGAGAGCATGCGTCTTCCGGCACCGCACAGGAGAGCATGCGTCTTCAGCACCGCACAGGAGAGCATGCGTCTTCAGCACTGCACAGGAGAGCATGCGTCTTCCTGCATCGCACAGGAGAGCATGCGTCTTCCGGCACCACACAGGAGAGCATGCGTCTTCAGCACTGCACAGGAGAGCATGCGACTTCAGTACTGCACAGGAGAGCATGCGTCTTCAGCACCGCACAGGAGAGCATGCGTCTTCCGCACCGCACAGGAGAGCATGCGTCTTCCGCACCGCACAGGAGAGCATGCGTCTTCCGCACCGCACAGGAGAGCATGCGTCTTCAGCACCGCACAGAAGAGCATGCGTCTTCCGGCACCGCACAGGAGAGCATGCGTCTTCAGCACCGCACAGGAGAGCATGCGTCTTCAGCACTGCACAGGAGAGCATGCGTCTTCCTGCATCGCAAAGGAGAGCATGCGTCTTCCGGCACCAGACAGGAGAGCATGCGTCTTCAGCACTGCACAGGAGAGCATGCGACTTCAGTACTGCACAGGAGAGCATGCGTCTTCAGCACCGCACAGGAGAGCATGCGTCTTCCGCACCGCACAGGAGAGCATGCATCTTCCGCACCGCACAGGAGAGCATGCGTCTTCAGCACCGCACAGGAGAGCATGCGTCTTCCGCACCGCACAGGAGAGCATGCGTCTTCCGCACCGCACAGGAGAGCATGCGTCTTCCGCACCGCACAGGAGAGCATGCGTCTTCCGCACCGCACAGGTGAGCATGCGTCTTCCGGCACCGCACAGGAGAGCATGCGTCTTCCAGCACCGCACAGGAGAGCATGCGTCTTCAGCACCGCACAGGAGAGCATGCTTCTTCAGCATCGCACAGGTGAGCATGCGTCTTCCGGCACCGCACAGGAGAGCATGCGTCTTCCAGCCCCGCACAGGAGAGCATGCGTCTTCAGCACCGCACAGGAGAGCATGCGTCTTCCAGCACCGCACAGGAGAGCATGCGTCTTCAGCACCGCACAGGAGAGCATGCGTCTTCAGCACCGCACAGGAGAGCATGCGTCTTCCAGCACCGCACAGGAGAGCATGCGTCTTCAGCACCGCACAGGAGAGCATGCGTCTTCAGCACCGCACAGGAGAGCATGCGTCTTCAGCACCGCACAGGTGAACATGCGTCTTCCGGCACCGCACAGGAGAGCATGCGTCTTCCAGCACCGCACAGGAGAGCATGCGTCTTCAGCACCGCACAGGAGAGCATGCGTCCTCCAGCACCGCACAGGAGAGCATGCGTCCTCCAGCACCGCACAGGAGAGCATGCGTCTTCAGCACCGCACAGGAGAGCATGCGTCTTCAGCACCGCACAGGAGAGCATGCGTCTTCCGGCACCGCACAGAAATGCGTCTTCCAGCACCACACAGAAATGCGCTGGGCTCTGCGGACACATGCCAGTCCATTCACTTCGTATTATCCTGACACATATAGCAAGCGCGGTGCATTCACAGCCACTAGAACGCATAATACTGCAGCACTGTGCGATTTGTTGCGCCATATTTAAAAATCATTCCTGCGGTACTTTTTGTGTTTTTTTTATTGGGATGTTCTACATGTGCTCTGCAGGAACACGCAGAACATTTCATCTCAGACACACCCTGTCAGGTTTGTTTGTTTGTTTCTTATCTGTGAGCCCATCTGGGAGATGTCCCTTCACTTCCTGTCCCAGAGCCAAAGCAGGAAGTGAGGGAAATCCCTACAAAGTGAGGGAATCACCAGAACTAGTGTCCCCATTGGAAGATTTCCCCTCTATTCCTGTCCTGGTGACAACCAATTCTCTTTCACTCTCATTGATAACAGTAAACGGGACAAATAGGGAGGAGAAATTTCCCTAACAGGGCAGAGATAGTACTAAAATGTATGCACAGTACTACTTCTCTTGTCCTGTATGTCGGGTGTAATTCTCGGTATCTGTTCTTATCCTGTATGTATGGACTCTGCACAGTACTACTTCTCTTGTCCTGTATGTCGGGTGTAATTCTCGGTATCTGTTCTTATTCTGTATGTATGGACAGTGGTACTGTGGGGGAGGGGGGTGCCAACCAATCAGGGGGGATGATGACACTCAGGCAGGTTTTCTGATCTATGTGATCGATCGTTCCTCCCAGAGATCTTCACCCAATCCAACCAGAAATGTCCAGGTGGGGGCGGTCCTCCTGTCAGTGGGCATCCCAAGGAAAGACACAGAGTAATAAATATCTGGTATCTAATCCCCGGGTGTCCAACATACAGCATGAGGGTCACCTATGGCTCTATGGTACCTCTATTGTGTGAGCCTTGGGTCCCAGCACTAGGAGCATTGATTATTAAAGGGGTGTAATAATAATGATCTCTGGTAGTCTCATGTAACATGTCCTCATCTCCAACTGTCCTCCAACCAGTGCAGAGTCTCTGACCATCAATTTGGGGGGGGGGGGGGGGGTGTCTGTAGCCTCTGACCAGGTGATTTCAGGTAAGTCCCAAGTGTGGCCTCCCTTCCCATCATCCTCCATCCCCCTCTTAGTTCAGGTAAGTCCCAGGTGTGGCCTCCCTTCCCATCATCCTCCATCCCCCTCTTAGTTCAGGTATGTCCCAGGTGTGGCCTCCCTTCCCATCATCCTCCATCCCCCTCTTAGTTCAGGTATGTCCCAGGTGTGGCCTCCCTTCCCATTATCCTCCATCCCCCTCTTAGTTCAGGTATGTCCCAGGTGTGGCCTCCCTTCCCATTATCCTCCATCCCCCTCTTAGTTCAGGTATGTCCCAGGTGTGGCCTCCCTTCCCATTATCCCCGACCCCCCTCTTAGGGCCCTTTCATACTGGGGTGGTTTGCAGGCGCTATTGCGCTAATATTAACGCCTGCAAACCGACCTGAAAGTGCTGCTGCTTTGTCTCCAGTGTGAGATCCCCGAGGGCTCTCACACTGGAGCGGTGCGCTGGCAGGACGGTAAAAAAAGTCCTGCCAGCAGCATCTTCTGAGCGTTGAAGGAGCGGAGTGTATACCCCTCCTGCTCATTGAAATCAATGGGACAGCACGACTATACCGCCGGCAAAGCGCCTCTGCAGAGGCGCTTTGCGGTGGTTTTTAACCCTTTCTCGGCAGCTAGCGGGGGGTAAAACCACCCCGCTAGCGGCCGAATACCGACAGTAAAGCGCCGCTTACAATAGTGGCGCTTTACCACCGACACCGCCCCCGCCCCAGTGTGAAAGGGCCCTTAGTTCAGGTAAGTCCCAGGTGTGGCCTCTATTCATTCCCATTATCCTCCACCCCCTTTTAGATCAGATAAGTTCCCGCCATGGCCTCCCTCCCCATCATCCTCCACCCCCCTCTTAGTTCAGGTAAGTCCCATGTGTGGCCTCCCTCCCCATCATCCTCCACCCCCCTCTTAGTTCAGGTAAGTCCCATGTGTGGCCTCCCTCCCCATCATCCTCCACCCCCCTCTTAGTTCAGGTAAGTCCCAAGTGTGGCCTCCCTCCCCATCATCCTCCACCCCCTCTTAGTTCAGGTATGTCCCAGGTGTGGCCTCCCTTCCCATCATCCTCCATCCCCCTCTTAGTTCAGGTATGTCCCAGGTGTGGCCTCCCTCCCCATCATCCTCCACCCCCTCTTAGTTCAGGTAAGTCCCATGTGTGGCCTCCCTTCCCATCATCCTCTATCCCCCTCTTAGTTCAGGCAAGTCCCAAGTGTGGCCTCCCTTCCCATCATCCTCCATCCCCCTCTTAGTTCAGGTAAGTCCCAAGTGTGGCCTCCCTTCCCATCATCCTCCATCCCCCTCTTAGTTCAGGCAAGTCCCATGTGTGGCCTCCCTTCCCATCATCCTCCATCCCCCTCTTAGTTCAGGTATGTCCCAGGTGTGGCCTCCCTCCCCATCATCCTCCACCCCCTCTTAGTTCAGGTAAGTCCCAAGTGTGGCCTCCCTTCCCATCATCCTCTATCCCCCTCTTAGTTCAGGCAAGTCCCAAGTGTGGCCTCCCTTCCCATCATCCTCCATCCCCCTCTTAGTTCAGGCAAGTCCCATGTGTGGCCTCCCTTCCCATCATCCTCCACTCCCCTCTTTGTTCAGGTATGTCACAGGTGTGACCCCCCCCTCCCAGTATCCTCCACAATCCTCCACCTCTCTCTAAGTTCAGGTATGTCCCACGCGTGGCCTCGCTTCCCATTATCCTCGACCCCCCTCTTAGTTCAGGTATGTCCTAGGTGTAGCCTCCCTTTCCATCATCCTCCATTCAGCTCTTAGTGACAGAGGGGTGGTCACCAGTAGTGGTGGCCGTAGAACATGGCGTCCCCTTGGTGTCCTAGTAACACATTCCTGGGGCATGCATGGCAACACCGCGACATATTTACATCCCTGGGGGCTCCTGGAGTCTGAGATCCTGTGAAGAGGAGGTGCATCAAGGCAGGGCCTGGTCCCAAATGCTGAAAATAACAGAACTGTTGAGCCGAGGTTTGGTAGTGATGGGCCATTTCCAGGGGGTGAAGTTGTAATTTGGTCTCCCAAATGAAACATTGACTTGGTCATATATTCATGCAGACCGTGCCAGAGCATTGAACTGGACCAGTACATGACCATGAAAGGTCGGAAACACACTGGGAATTCTGACAATAAGCAGAAATAAAAAAGCAATTGGGGGCAGCACATGGGCAATACAATAGAGGGCAGGGCCGGGGCAAGGAGTGGGCAGAAGGGATGGCTGCCCTGGGCACAGCATGTATTTTAGAGGTGGGGGCACGGCAAGTTCCGTCTACTATAAGGCTGACAGGAGTAGTGACAGCGGCATCACTACTTATGTCAGCCCAGCGCTGGAAGTGGCAAGCTGAGGAGGAGAGAGCCGGGAGGAGGTGCAGACTGTGCTCTCTCTCCCCCTCTCTTCTCCATAAGATCACATATAATGAAGAGGGGGAGGGGCACAATTTGGCATCTTTGCCCTGGACACTGTATAATCTTGTCCCGGCACTGATAGAGGTGTAGTCATTGCCCAGCCTGCATCCCCCCGACCTTTACTCCTGCCATTTCCAGTAGACTCCACCTTCCTCTGAGCTCCTCCAAACATAGGTCACGCCCCCACCTTTTCCAACTCTCCTCCCCCTCTTTTTTCTTTTCATTTTTTCTTTCATTCGCTGACTCTGATCCTCACATTGCTGTGTACAGACGCTGACTCTGATCATCACATTGCTGTGTACAGACGCTGACTCTGACCCTCACATTGTTGTGTACAGACGCTGACTCTGATCATCACATTGCTGTGTACAGACGCTGACTCTGATCATCACATTGCTGTGTACAGACGCTGACTCTGACCCTCACATTGTTGTGTACAGACGCTGACTCTGATCATCACATTGCTGTGTACAGACGCTGACTCTGACCCTCACATTGTTGTGTACAGACGCTGACTCTGATCCTCACATTGTTGTGTACAGACGCTGACTCTGATCATCACATTGCTGTGTACAGACGCTGACTCTGATCATCACATTGCTGTGTACAGACGCTGACTCTGATCCTCACATTGTTGTGTACAGACGCTGACTCTGATCCTCACATTGTTGTGTACAGACGCTGACTCTGATCCTCACATTGTTGTGTACAGACGCTGACTCTGATCATCACATTGCTGTGTACAGACGCTGACTCTGATCCTCACATTGCTGTGTACAGACGCTGACTCTGATCCTCACATTGTTGTGTACAGACGCTGACTCTGATCATCACATTGCTGTGTACAGACGCTGACTCTGATCATCACATTGCTGTGTACAGACGCTGACTCTGATCATCACATTGCTGTGTACAGACGCTGACTCTGATCATCACATTGTTGTGTACAGACGCTGACTCTGACCCTCACATTGTTGTGTACAGACGCTGATTCTGATCATCACATTGTTGTGTACAGACGCTGACTCTGACCCTCACATTGTTGTGTACAGACGCTGATTCTGACCCTCACATTGCTGTGTACAGACGCTGACTCTGACCCTCACATTGTTGTGTACAGACGCTGACTCTGACCCTCACATTGCTGTGTACAGACGCTGACTCTGACCCTCACATTGCTGTGTACAGACGCTGACTCTGACCCTCACATTGCTGTGTACAGACGCTGACTCTGATCATCACATTGTTGTGTACAGACGCTGACTCTGATCATCACATTGATGTGTACAGACGCTGACTCTGACCCTCACATTGCTGTGTACAGACGCTGACTCTGATCATCACATTGTTGTGTACAGACGCTGACTCTGATCATCACATTGTTGTGTACAGACGCTGACTCTGATCATCACATTATTGTGTACAGACGCTGACTCTGACCCTCACATTGTTGTGTACAGACGCTGACTCTGATCATCACATTGCTGTGTACAGACGCTGACTCTGATCATCACATTGCTGTGTACAGACGCTGACTCTGATCATCACATTGTTGTGTACAGACGCTGACTCTGATCATCACATTGTTGTGTACAGACGCTGACTCTGATCATCACATTGCTGTGTACAGACGCTGACTCTGACCCTCACATTGTTGTGTACAGACGCTGACTCTGATCATCACATTGCTGTGTACAAACGCTGACTCTGATCATCACATTGTTGTGTACAGACGCTGACTCTGACCCACACATTGTTGTGTACAGACGCTGACTCTGATCATCACATTGTTGTGTACAGACGCTGACTCTGATCATCACATTGCTGTGTACAGACGCTGACTCTGACCCTCACATTGTTGTGTACAGACGCTGACTCTGATCATCACATTGCTGTGTACAGACGCTGACTCTGATCATCACATTGTTGTGTACAGACGCTGACTCTGATCATCACATTGTTGTGTACAGACGCTGACTCTGATCATCACATTGTTGTGTACAGACGCTGACTCTGATCATCACATTGCTGTGTACAGACGCTGACTCTGACCATCACATTGTTGTGTACAGACGCTGACTCTGACCCTCACATTGCTGTGTACAGACGCTGACTCTGATCATCACATTGCTGTGTACAGACGCTGACTCTGACCCTCACATTGTTGTGTACAGACGCTGACTCTGACCCTCACATTGCTGTGTACAGACGCTGACTCTGACCCTCACATTGCTGTGTACAGACGCTGACTCTGATCATCACATTGTTGTGTACAGACGCTGACTCTGATCATCACATTGTTGTGTACAGACGCTGACTCTGACCCTCACATTGCTGTGTACAGACGCTGACTCTGATCATCACATTGCTGTGTACAGACGCTGACTCTGATCATCACATTGTTGTGTACAGACGCTGACTCTGATCATCACATTGCTGTGTACAGACGCTGACTCTGACCCTCACATTGCTGTGTACAGACGCTGACTCTGATCATCACATTGTTGTGTACAGACGCTGACTGTGATCATCACATTGTTGTGTACAGACGCTGACTCTGACCCTCACATTGCTGTGTACAGACGCTGACTCTGACCCTCACATTGCTGTGTACAGACGCTGACTCTGATCATCACATTGCTGTGTACAGACGCTGACTCTGATCATCACATTGCTGTGTACAGACGCTGACTCTGACCCTCACATTATTGTGTACAGACGCTGACTCTGACCCTCACATTGCTGTGTACAGACGCTGACTCTGATCATCACATTGTTGTGTACAGACGCTGACTGTGATCATCACATTGTTGTGTACAGACGCTGACTCTGACCCTCACATTGCTGTGTACAGACGCTGACTCTGACCCTCACATTGCTGTGTACAGACGCTGACTGTGATCATCACATTGCTGTGTACAGACGCTGACTCTGACCCTCACATTGCTGTGTACAGACGCTGACTCTGATCATCACATTGCTGTGTACAGACGCTGACTCTGATCATCACATTGTTGTGTACAGACGCTGACTCTGATCATCACATTGCTGTGTACAGATGCTGACTCTGACCCTCACATTGCTTTGTACAGACGCTGACTCTGATCATCACATTGCTGTGTACAGACGCTGACTCTGATCATCACATTGTTGTGTACAGACGCTGACTCTGATCATCACATTGCTGTGTACAGACACTGACTCTGACCCTCACATTGCTGTGTACAGACGCTGACTCTGATCATCACATTGTTGTGTACAGACGCTGACTCTGATCATCACATTGCTGTGTACAGACGCTGACTCTGACCCTCACATTGCTGTGTACAGACGCTGACTCTGACCCTCACATTGCTGTGTACAGACGCTGACTCTGATCATCACATTGTTGTGTACAGACGCTGACTCTGATCATCACATTGTTGTGTACAGACGCTGACTCTGACCCTCACATTGCTGTGTACAGACGCTGACTCTGATCATCACATTGCTGTGTACAGACGCTGACTCTGATCATCACATTGTTGTGTACAGACGCTGACTCTGATCATCACATTGTTGTGTACAGACGCTGACTCTGATCATCACATTGTTGTGTACAGACGCTGACTCTGACCCTCACATTGCTGTGTACAGACGCTGACTCTGATCATCACATTGTTGTGTACAGACGCTGACTCTGATCATCACATTGCTGTGTACAGACGCTGACTCTGATCATCACATTGCTGTGTACAGACGCTGACTCTGATCATCACATTGTTGTGTACAGACGCTGACTCTGATCATCACATTGTTGTGTACAGACGCTGACTCTGACCCTCACATTGCTGTGTACAGACGCTGACTCTGATCATCACATTGTTGTGTACAGACGCTGACTCTGATCATCACATTGCTGTGTACAGACGCTGACTCTGATCATCACATTGCTGTGTACAGACGCTGACTCTGATCATCACATTGTTGTGTACAGACGCTGACTCTAATCATCACATTGTTGTGTACAGACGCTGACTCTGATCATCACATTGCTGTGTACAGACGCTGACTCTGATCATCACATTGCTGTGTACAGACGCTGACTCTGATCATCACATTGCTGTGTACAGACGCTGACTCTGATCATCACATTGTTGTGTACAGACGCTGACTCTGACCCTCACATTGTTGTGTACAGACGCTGACTCTGACCCACACATTGTTGTGTACAGACGCTGACTCTGATCATCACATTGCTGTGTACAGATGCTGACTCTGACCCTCACATTGTTGTGTACAGACGCTGACTCTGATCATCACATTGATGTGTACAGACGCTGACTCTGACCCTCACATTGCTGTGTACAGATGCTGACTCTGACCCTCACATTGTTGTGTACAGACGCTGACTCTGATCATCACATTGTTGTGTACAGACGCTGACTCTGATCATCACATTGATGTGTACAGACGCTGACTCTGATCATCACATTGTTGTGTACAGACGCTGACTCTGATCATCACATTGCTGTGTACAGACGCTGACTCTGATCATCACATTGTTGTGTACAGACGCTGACTCTGACCATCACATTGCTGTGTACAGACGCTGACTCTGACCCTCACATTGCTCTGTACAGACGCTGACTCTGATCATCACATTGTTGTGTACAGACGCTGACTCTGACCCTCACATTGCTGTGTACAGACGCTGACTCTGACCCTCACATTGCTGTGTACAGACGCTGACTCTGATCATCACATTGATGTGTACAGACGCTGACTCTGATCATCACATTGTTGTGTACAGACGCTGACTCTGATCATCACATTGTTGTGTACAGACGCTGACTCTGATCATCACATTGTTGTGTACAGACGCTGACTCTGATCATCACATTGATGTGTACAGACGCTGACTCTGATCATCACATTGTTGTGTACAGACGCTGACTCTGATCATCACATTGTTGTGTACAGACGCTGACTCTGATCATCACATTGATGTGTACAGACGCTGACTCTGATCATCACATTGCTGTGTACAGATGCTGACTCTGATCATCACATTGCTGTGTACAGACGCTGACTCTGACCCTCACATTGCTGTGTACAGACGCTGACTCTGACCCTCACATTGCTGTGTACAGACGCTGACTCTGACCCTCACATTGCTGTGTACAGACGCTGACTCTGACCCTCACATTGTTGTGTACAGACGCTGACTCTGATCATCACATTGTTGTGTACAGACGCTGACTCTGACCCTCACATTGCTGTGTACAGACGCTGACTCTGACCCTCACATTGCTGTGTACAGACGCTGACTCTGATCATCACATTGTTGTGTACAGACGCTGACTCTGACCCTCACATTGCTGTGTACAGACGCTGACTCTGACCCTCACATTGCTGTGTACAGACGCTGACCCTGATCATCACATTGCTGTGTACAGACGCTGACTCTGATCATCACATTGCTGTGTACAGACGCTGACTCTGATCATCACATTGCTGTGTACAGACGCTGACTCTGACCCTCACATTGTTGTGTACAGACGCTGACTCTGACCCTCACATTGCTGTGTACAGACGCTGACTCTGATCATCACATTGCTGTGTACAGTCGCTGGCTCTGACCCTCACATTGTTGTGTACAGACGCTGACTCTGACCCTCACATTGCTGTGTACAGACGCTGACTCTGATCATCACATTGCTGTGTACAGACGCTGACTCTGATCATCACATTGCTGTGTACAGACGCTGACTCTGATCATAACATTGCTGTGTACAGACGCTGACTCTGACCCTCACATTGCTGTGTACAGACGCTGACTCTGACCCTCACATTGCTGTGTACAGACGCTGACTCTGATCATCACATTGTTGTGTACAGACGCTGACTCTGACCCTCACATTGCTTTGTACAGACGCTGACTCTGATCCTCACATTGTTGTGTACAGACGCTGACTCTGATCATAACATTGTTGTGTACAGACGTGGACTCTGACCATCACATTGCTGTGTACAGACGCTGACTCTGACCCTCACATTGCTGTGTACAGACGCTGACTCTGATCATCACATTGTTGTGTACAGACGCTGACTCTGATCATCACATTGCTGTGTACAGACGCTGACTCTGACCCTCACATTGCTGTGTACAGACGCTGACTCTGATCATCACATTGTTGTGTACAGACGCTGACTCTGATCATCACATTGTTGTGTACAGACGCTGACTCTGATCATCACATTGTTGTGTACAGACGCTGACTCTGACCCTCACATTGCTGTGTACAGACGCTGACTCTGATCATCACATTGTTGTGTACAGACGCTGACTCTGATCATCACATTGCTGTGTACAGACGCTGACTCTGATCATCACATTGTTGTGTACAGACGCTGACTCTGACCCTCAAATTGATGTGTACAGACGCTGACTCTGATCATCACATTGTTGTGTACAGACGCTGACTCTGATCTTCACATTGCTGTGTACAGACGCTGACTCTGATCATCACATTGCTCTGTACAGACGCTGACTCTGATCTTCACATTGCTGTGTACAGACGCTGACTCTGATCATCACATTGCTGTGTACAGACGCTGACTCTGACCATCACATTGCTGTGTACAGACGCTGACTCTGATCATCACATTGCTGTGTACAGACGCTGACTCTGATCATCACATTGCTGTGTACAGACGCTGACTCTGATAATCACATTGCTGTGTACAGATGCTGACTCTGATCATCACATTGTTGTGTACAGACGCTGACTCTGATCATCACATTGTTGTGTACAGACGCTGACTCTGATCATCACATTGCTGTGTACAGACGCTGACTCTGACCCTCACATTGCTGTGTACAGACGCTGACTCTGACCCTCACATTGTTGTGTACAGACGCTGACTCTGACCCTCACATTGTTGTGTACAGACGCTGACTCTGACTCTCACATTGTTGTGTACAGACGCTGACTCTGACCCTCACATTGCTGTGTACAGACGCTGACTCTGACTCTCACATTGTTGTGTACAGACGCTGACTCTGATCATCACATTGCTGTGTACAGACGCTGACTCTGATCATCACATTGCTGTGTACAGACGCTGACTCTGATCATCACATTGTTGTGTACAGACGCTGACTCTGATCATCACATTGTTGTGTACAGACGCTGACTCTGATCATCACATTGCTGTGTACAGACGCTGACTCTGATCATCACATTGCTGTGTACAGACGCTGACTCTGATCATCACATTGCCGTGTACAGACGCAGACTCTGATCATCACATTGTTGTGTACAGACGCTGACTCTGACCCACACATTGTTGTGTACAGACGCTGACTCTGATCATCACATTGTTGTGTACAGACGCTGACTCTGATCATCACATTGTTGTGTACAGACGCTGACTCTGATCATCACATTGTTGTGTACAGACGCTGACTCTGATCATCACATTGTTGTGTACAGACGCTGACTCTGATCATCACATTGCTGTGTACAGACGCTGACTCTGATCATCACATTGTTGTGTACAGACGCTGACTCTGATCATCACATTGCTGTGTACAGACGCTGACTCTGATCATCACATTGATGTGTACAGACGCTGACTCTGATCATCACATTGTTGTGTACAGACGCTGACTCTGACCCTCACATTGCTGTGTACAGACGCTGACTCTGACCCTCACATTGCTGTGTGCAGACGCTGACTCTGACCTTCACATTGTTGTGTACAGACGCTGACTCTGATCATCACATTGTTGTGTACAGACGCTGACTCTGATCATCACATTGCTGTGTACAGACGCTGACTCTGATCATCACATTGCTGTGTACAGACGCTGACTCTGATCATCACATTGCTGTGTACAGACGCTGACTCTGATCATCACATTGCTGTGTACAGACGCTGACTCTGACCCTCACATTGTTGTGTACAGACGCTGACTCTGACCCTCACATTGCTGTGTACAGACGCTGACTCTGACCTTCACATTGTTGTGTACAGACGCTGACTCTGATCATCACATTGTTGTGTACAGACGCTGACTCTGATCATCACATTGTTGTGTACAGACGCTGACTCTGATCATCACATTGCTGTGTACAGATGCTGACTCTGACCCCTTACATTGCTGTGTACAGACGCTGACTCTGACCCTCACATTGCTGTGTACAGACGCTGACTCTGATCATCACATTGCTGTGTACAGACGCTGACTCTGATCATCACATTCCTGTGTACACACGCTGACTCTGATCATCACATTGTTGTGTACACACGCTGACTCTGATCATCACATTGTTGTGTACACACGCTGACTCTGACCCTCACATTGTTGTGTACAGACGCTGACTCTGATCCTCACATTGCTGTGTACAGACGCTGACTCTGACCTTCACATTGTTGTGTACAGACGCTGACTCTGATCATCACATTGTTGTGTACAGACGCTGACTCTGATCCTCACATTGCTGTGTACAGACGCTGACTCTGACCTTCACATTGTTGTGTACAGACGCTGACTCTGATCATCACAGTGTTGTGTACAGACGCTGACTCTGACCCTCACATTGCTGTGTACAGACGCTGACTCTGATCATCACATTGCTGTGTACAGACGCTGACTCTGACCCTCACATTGTTGTCTACAGACGCTGACTCTGATCATCACATTGCTGTGTACAGACGCTGACTCTGATCATCACATTCCTGTGTACAGACGCTGACTCTGACCATCACATTGTTGTGTACAGACGCTGACCCTGACCCTCACATTATTGTGTACAGACGCTGACTCTGACCCTCACATTGTTGTGTACAGACGCTGACTCTGACCTTCACATTGTTGTGTACAGACGCTGACTCTGATCATCACATTGTTGTGTACAGACGCTGACTCTGACCCTCACATTGATGTGTACAGACGCTGACTCTGATCATCACATTGCTGTGTACAGTCGCTGACTCTGATCATCACATTGTTGTGTACAGACGCTGACTCTGATCATCACATTGCTGTGTACAGACGCTGACTCTGATCATCACATTGATGTGTACAGACGCTGACTCTGATCATCACATTGTTGTGTACAGACGCTGACTCTGATCATCACATTGCTGTGTACAGACGCTGACTCTGATCATCACATTCCTGTGTACAGACGCTGACTCTGATCATCACATTGCTGTGTACAGACGCTGACTCTGATCATCACATTGTTGTGTACAGACGCTGACTCTGATCATCACATTGCTGTGTACAGACGCTGACTCTGATCATCACATTGTTGTGTACAGACGCTGACTCTGATCATCACATTGTTGTGTACAGACGCTGACTCTGACCCTCACATTGCTGTGTACAGACGCTGACTCTGATCATCACATTGCTGTGTACAGACGCTGACTCTGATCATCACATTGCTGTGTACAGACGCTGACTCTGATCATCACATTGCTGTGTACAGACGCTGACTCTGATCATCACGTTCCTGTGTACAGACGCTGACTCTGATCATCACATTCCTGTGTACAGACGCTGACTCTGACCCTCACATTATTGTGTACAGACGCTGACTCTGATCATCACATTGTTGTGTACAGACGCTGACTCTGATCATCACATTGTTGTGTACACACGCTGACTCTGATCATCACATTGTTGTGTACAGACGCTGACTCTGATCATCACATTGTTGTGTACAGACGCTGACTCTGATCATCACAGTGTTGTGTACAGACGCTGACTCTGACCCTCACATTGCTGTGTACAGACGCTGACTCTGATCATCACATTGCTGTGTACAGACGCTGACTCTGATCATCACATTCCTGTGTACAGACGCTGACTCTGATCATCACATTGTTGTGTACAGACGCTGACTCTGATCATCACATTGTTGTGTACACACGCTGACTCTGATCATCACATTGTTGTGTACAGACGCTGACTCTGATCATCACATTGTTGTGTACAGACGCTGACTCTGATCATCACAGTGTTGTGTACAGACGCTGACTCTGACCCTCACATTGCTGTGTACAGACGCTGACTCTGATCATCACATTGCTGTGTACAGACGCTGACTCTGATCATCACATTCCTGTGTACAGACGCTGACTCTGATCATCACAGTGTTGTGTACAGACGCTGACTCTGACCCTCACATTGCTGTGTACAGACGCTGACTCTGATCATCACATTGTTGTGTACAGACGCTGACTCTGATCATCACATTCCTGTGTACAGACGCTGACTCTGATCATCACATTGTTGTGTACAGACGCTGACTCTGATCATCACATTGTTGTGTACAGACGCTGACTCTGATCATCACAGTGTTGTGTACAGACGCTGACTCTGACCCTCACATTGCTGTGTACAGACGCTGACTCTGATCATCACATTGCTGTGTACAGACGCTGACTCTGATCATCACATTCCTGTGTACAGACGCTGACTCTGATCATCACAGTGTTGTGTACAGACGCTGACTCTGACCCTCACATTGCTGTGTACAGACGCTGACTCTGATCATCACATTGTTGTGTACAGACGCTGACTCTGATCATCACATTGCTGTGTACAGACGCTGACTCTGATCATCACATTGATGTGTACAGACGCTGACTCTGATCATCACATTGCTGTGTACAGACGCTGACTCTGATCATCACATTGCTGTGTACAGACGCTGACTCTGACCCTCACATTGCTGTGTACAGACGCTGACTCTGATCATCACATTGTTGTGTACAGACGCTGACTCTGATCATCACATTGCTGTGTACAGACGCTGACTCTGATCATCACATTGTTGTGTACAGACGCTGACTCTGATCATCACATTGTTGTGTACAGACGCTGACTCTGATCATCACATTGTTGTGTACAGACGCTGACTCTGATCATCACATTGCTGTGTACAGATGCTGACTCTGACCCTCACATTGCTGTGTACAGACGCTGACTCTGATCATCACAATGCTGTGTACAGACGCTGACTCTGACCCTCACATTGCTGTGTGCAGACGCTGACTCTGACCTTCACATTGTTGTGTACAGATGCTGACTCTGATCATCACATTGCTGTGTACAGACGCTGACTCTGATCATCACATTGCTGTGTACAGACGCTGACTCTGATCATCACATTGTTGTGTACAGACGCTGACTCTGACTCTCACATTGTTGTGTACAGACGCTGACTCTGATCATCACATTGCTGTGTACAGACGCTGACTCTGATCATCACATTGTTGTGTACAGACGCTGACTCTGATCATCACATTGTTGTGTACAGACGCTGACTCTGATCATCACATTGCTGTGTACAGACGCTGACTCTGATCATCACATTGTTGTGTACAGACGCTGACTCTGACCCTCACATTGCTTTGTACAGACGCTGACTCTGATCCTCACATTGTTGTGTACAGACGCTGACTCTGATCATCACATTGTTGTGTACAGACGTGGACTCTGACCATCACATTGCTGTGTACAGACGCTGACTCTGATCATCACATTGCTGTGTACAGACGCTGACTCTGACCCTCATATTGTTGTGTACAGACGCTGACTCTGATCATCACGTTGCTGTGTACAGACGCTGACTCTGATCATCACATTGCTGTGTACAGACGCTGACTCTGATCATCACATTGTTGTGTACAGACGCTGACTCTGACCCTCACATTGCTGTGTACAGACGCTGACTCTGATCATCACATTGCTGTGTACAGACGCTGACTCTGATCATCACATTGCTGTGTACAGACGCTCACTCTGACCCTCAAATTGATGTGTACAGACGCTGACTCTGATCATCACATTGTTGTGTACAGACGCTGACTCTGATCATCACATTGCTGTGTACAGACGCTGACTCTGATCATCACATTGTTGTGTACAGACGCTGACTCTGACCCTCAAATTGATGTGTACAGACGCTGACTCTGATCATCACATTGTTGTGTACAGACGCTGACTCTGATCTTCACATTGCTGTGTACAGACGCTGACTCTGATCATCACATTGCTCTGTACAGACGCTGACTCTGATCATCACATTGCTGTGTACAGACGCTGACTCTGATCATCACATTGTTGTGTACAGACGCTGACTCTGATCATCACATTGTTGTGTACAGAGGCTGACTCTGATCATCACATTGCTGTGTACAGACGCTGACTCTGACCCTCACATTGCTGTGTACAGACGCTGACTCTGACCCTCACATTGTTGTGTACAGACGCTGACTCTGACCCTCACATTGTTGTGTACAGACGCTGACTCTGACCTTCACATTGTTGTGTACAGACGCTGACTCTGATCATCACATTGTTGTGTACAGACGCTGACTCTGATCATCACATTGTTGTGTACAGACGCTGACTCTGATCATCACATTGCTGTGTACAGACGCTGACTCTGATCATCACATTGTTGTGTACAGACGCTGACTCTGATCATCACATTGCTGTGTACAGACGCTGACTCTGATCATCACATTGATGTGTACAGACGCTGACTCTGATCATCACATTGTTGTGTACAGACGCTGACTCTGACCCTCACATTGCTGTGTACAGACGCTGACTCTGACCCTCACATTGCTGTGTGCAGACGCTGACTCTGACCTTCACATTGTTGTGTACAGACGCTGACTCTGATCATCACATTGTTGTGTACAGACGCTGACTCTGATCATCACATTGCTGTGTACAGACGCTGACTCTGATCATCACATTGCTGTGTACAGACGCTGACTCTGATCATCACATTGCTGTGTACAGACGCTGACTCTGATCATCACATTGCTGTGTACAGACGCTGACTCTGACCCTCACATTGTTGTGTACAGACGCTGACTCTGACCCTCACATTGCTGTGTACAGACGCTGACTCTGACCCTCACATTGCTGTGTACAGACGCTGACTCTGATCATCACATTGTTGTGTACAGACGCTGACTCTGACCCTCACATTGCTGTGTACAGACGCTGACTCTGATCATCACATTGCTGTGTACAGACGCTGACTCTGACCTTCACATTGTTGTGTACAGACGCTGACTCTGATCATCACATTGTTGTGTACAGACGCTGACTCTGATCATCACATTGTTGTGTACAGACGCTGACTCTGATCATCACATTGCTGTGTACAGATGCTGACTCTGACCCCTTACATTGCTGTGTACAGACGCTGACTCTGATCATCACATTGCTGTGTACAGACGCTGACTCTGATCATCACATTCCTGTGTACACACGCTGACTCTGATCATCACATTGTTGTGTACACACGCTGACTCTGATCATCACATTGTTGTGTACACACGCTGACTCTGACCCTCACATTGTTGTGTACAGACGCTGACTCTGATCCTCACATTGCTGTGTACAGACGCTGACTCTGACCTTCACATTGTTGTGTACAGACGCTGACTCTGATCATCACATTGTTGTGTACAGACGCTGACTCTGATCCTCACATTGCTGTGTACAGACGCTGACTCTGACCTTCACATTGTTGTGTACAGACGCTGACTCTGATCATCACAGTGTTGTGTACAGACGCTGACTCTGACCCTCACATTGCTGTGTACAGACGCTGACTCTGATCATCACATTGCTGTGTACAGACGCTGACTCTGATCATCACATTGCTGTGTACAGACGCTGACTCTGATCATCACATTGTTGTGTACACACGCTGACTCTGATCATCACATTGTTGTGTACACACGCTGACTCTGACCCTCACATTGTTGTGTACAGACGCTGACTCTGATCCTCACATTGCTGTGTACAGACGCTGACTCTGACCTTCACATTGTTGTGTACAGACGCTGACTCTGATCATCACATTGTTGTGTACAGACGCTGACTCTGATCCTCACATTGCTGTGTACAGACGCTGACTCTGACCTTCACATTGTTGTGTACAGACGCTGACTCTGACCCTCACATTGTTGTGTACAGACGCTGACTCTGATCATCACATTGCTGTGTACAGACGCTGACTCTGATCATCACATTCCTGTGTACAGACGCTGACTCTGACCATCACATTGTTGTGTACAGACGCTGACCCTGACCCTCACATTATTGTGTACAGACGCTGACTCTGACCCTCACATTGTTGTGTACAGACGCTGACTCTGACCTTCACATTGTTGTGTACAGACGCTGACTCTGATCATCACATTGTTGTGTACAGACGCTGACTCTGATCATCACATTGTTGTGTACAGACGCTGACTCTGATCATCACATTGCTGTGTACAGACGCTGACTCTGACCCTCACATTGCTGTGTACAGACGCTGACTCTGATCATCACATTGCTGTGTACAGACGCTGACTCTGATCATCACATTGTTGTGTACAGACGCTGACTCTGACCCTCACATTGATGTGTACAGACGCTGACTCTGATCATCACATTGCTGTGTACAGTCGCTGACTCTGACCCTCACATTGTTGTGTACAGACGCTGACTCTGATCATCACATTGCTGTGTACAGACGCTGACTCTGATCATCACATTGATGTGTACAGACGCTGACTCTGATCATCACATTGCTGTGTACAGACGCTGACTCTGATCATCACATTGCTGTGTACAGACGCTGACTCTGATCATCACATTGCTGTGTACAGACGCTGACTCTGATCATCACATTCCTGTGTACAGACGCTGACTCTGATCATCACATTGCTGTGTACAGACGCTGACTCTGATCATCACATTGTTGTGTACAGACGCTGACTCTGATCATCACATTGCTGTGTACAGACGCTGACTCTGATCATCACATTGTTGTGTACAGACGCTGACTCTGATCATCACATTGCTGTGTACAGACGCTGACTCTGATCATCACGTTCCTGTGTACAGACGCTGACTCTGATCATCACGTTCCTGTGTACAGACGCTGACTCTGACCCTCACATTATTGTGTACAGACGCTGACTCTGATCATCACATTGTTGTGTACAGACGCTGACTCTGATCATCACATTGTTGTGTACACACGCTGACTCTGATCATCACATTGTTGTGTACAGACGCTGACTCTGATCATCACATTGTTGTGTACAGACGCTGACTCTGATCATCACATTGCTCTGTACAGACGCTGACTCTGATCATCACAGTGTTGTGTACAGACGCTGACTCTGATCATCACATTGTTGTGTACAGACGCTGACTCTGATCATCACATTGCTGTGTACAGACGCTGACTCTGATCATCACATTGCTGTGTACAGACGCTGACTCTGATCATCACATTGCTGTGTACAGACGCTGACTCTGATCATCACATTCCTGTGTACAGACGCTGACTCTGATCATCACATTGCTGTGTACAGACGCTGACTCTGATCCTCACATTGTTGTGTACAGACGCTGACTCTGATCATCACATTGTTGTGTACAGACGCTGACTCTGACCCACACATTGTTGTGTACAGACGCTGACTCTGATCATCACATTGCTGTGTACAGACGCTGACTCTGATCATCACATTGATGTGTACAGACGCTGACTCTGATCATCACATTGTTGTGTACAGACGCTGACTCTGATCATCACATTGCTGTGTACAGACGCTGACTCTGATCATCACATTGTTGTGTACAGACGCTGACTCTGATCATCACATTGTTGTGTACAGACGCTGACTCTGATCATCACATTGTTGTGTACAGACGCTGACTCTGACCCTCACATTGCTGTGTACAGACGCTGACTCTGATCATCACAATGCTGTGTACAGACGCTGACTCTGACCCTCACATTGCTGTGTGCAGACGCTGACTCTGACCTTCACATTGTTGTGTACAGATGCTGACTCTGATCATCACATTGCTGTGTACAGACGCTGACTCTGATCATCACATTGCTGTGTACAGACGCTGACTCTGATCATCACATTGTTGTGTACAGACGCTGACTCTGACTCTCACATTGTTGTGTACAGACGCTGACTCTGACCCTCACATTGTTGTGTACAGACGCTGACTCTGATCATCACATTGTTGTGTACAGACGCTGACTCTGACCCTCACATTGCTGTGTACAGACGCTGACTCTGACCCTCACATTGTTGTGTACAGACGCTGACTCTGATCATCACATTGCTGTGTACAGACGCTGACTCTGATCATCACAATGCTGTGTACAGACGCTGACTCTGACCCTCACATTGTTGTGTACAGACGCTGACTCTGATCATCACATTGTTGTGTACAGACGCTGACTCTGATCATCACATTGTTGTGTACAGACGCTGACTCTGACCCTCACATTGATGTGTACAGACGCTGACTCTGATCATCACATTGCTGTGTACAGACGCTGACTCTGATCATCACATTGTTGTGTACAGACGCTGACTCTGACCCTCACATTGCTGTGTACAGACGCTGACTCTGATCATCACATTGTTGTGTACAGACGCTGACTCTGATCATCACATTGTTGTGTACAGACGCTGACTCTGACCCTCACACTGCTGTGTACAGACGCTGACTCTGATCATCACAGTGTTGTGTACAGACGCTGACTCTGATCATCACATTGTTGTGTACAGACGCTGACTCTGATCATCACATTGTTGTGTACAGTCGCTGACTCTGACCCTCACATTGCTGTGTACAGACGCTGACTCTGATCATCACATTGTTGTGTACAGACGCTGACTCTGATCATCACATTGCTGTGTACAGTCGCTGACTCTGACCCTCACATTGCTGTGTACAGACGCTGACTCTGATCATCACATTGCTGTGTACAGACGCTGACTCTGATCATCACATTGTTGTGTACAGACGCTGACTCTGACCCTCACATTGCTGTGTACAGACGCTGACTCTGATCATCACAGTGTTGTGTACAGACGCTGACTCTGATCATCACATTGTTGTGTACAGACGCTGACTCTGATCATCACATTGCTGTGTACAGACGCTGACTCTGATCATCACATTCCTGTGTACAGACGCTGACTCTGATCATCACATTGTTGTGTACAGACGCTGACTCTGATCATCACATTGTTGTGTACAGACGCTGACTCTGACCCACACATTGTTGTGTACAGACGCTGACTCTGATCATCACATTGCTGTGTACAGACGCTGACTCTGATCATCACATTGATGTGTACAGACGCTGACTCTGATCATCACATTGTTGTGTACAGACGCTGACTCTGATCATCACATTGCTGTGTACAGACGCTGACTCTGATCATCACATTGTTGTGTACAGACGCTGACTCTGACCCTCACATTGCTGTGTACAGACGCTGACTCTGACCATCACATTGTTGTGTACAGACGCTGACTCTGATCATCACATTGCTGTGTACAGACGCTGACTCTGATCATCACAATGCTGTGTACAGACGCTGACTCTGACCCTCACATTGCTGTGTACAGACGCTGACTCTGATCATCACAATGCTGTGTACAGACGCTGACTCTGATCATCACATTGCTGTGTACAGACGCTGACTCTGATCATCACATTGCTGTGTACAGACGCTGACTCTGACCCTCACATTGCTGTGTACAGACGCTGACTCTGATCATCACAATGCTGTGTACAGACGCTGACTCTGACCCTCACATTGCTGTGTACAGACGCTGACTCTGACCCTCACATTGTTGTGTACAGACGCTGACTCTGATCATCACATTGCTGTGTACAGACGCTGACTCTGATCATCACAATGCTGTGTACAGACGCTGACTCTGACCCTCACATTGTTGTGTACAGACGCTGACTCTGATCATCACATTGTTGTGTACAGACGCTGACTCTGACCCTCACATTGCTGTGTACAGACGCTGACTCTGACCTTCACATTGTTGTGTACAGACGCTGACTCTGATCATCACATTGCTGTGTACAGACGCTGACTCTGATCATCACATTGTTGTGTACAGACGCTGACTCTGATCATCACATTGTTGTGTACAGACGCTGACTCTGATCATCACATTGTTGTGTACAGACGCTGACTCTGATCATCACATTGCTGTGTACAGACGCTGACTCTGATCATCACATTGTTGTGTACAGACGCTGACTCTGATCATCACATTGCTGTGTACAGACGCTGACTCTGACCCTCACATTGTTGTGTACAGACGCTGACTCTGATCATCACATTGTTGTGTACAAACGCTGACTCTGACCATCACATTGCTGTGTACAGACGCTGACTCTGACCCTCACATTGTTGTGTACAGACGCTGACTCTGATCATCACATTATTGTGTACAGACGCTGACTCTGACCCTCACATTGCTGTGTACAGACGCTGACTCTGACCCTCACATTGCTGTGTACAGACGCTGACTCTGATCATCACAATGCTGTGTACAGACGCTGACTCTGACCCTCACATTGCTGTGTACAGACGCTGACTCTGATCATCACAATGCTGTGTACAGACGCTGACTCTGATCATCACATTGCTGTGTACAGACGCTGACTCTGATCATCACATTGCTGTGTACAGACGCTGACTCTGACCCTCACATTGCTGTGTACAGACGCTGACTCTGATCATCACAATGCTGTGTACAGACGCTGACTCTGACCCTCACATTGCTGTGTACAGACGCTGACTCTGACCCTCACATTGTTGTGTACAGACGCTGACTCTGATCATCACATTGCTGTGTACAGACGCTGACTCTGATCATCACAATGCTGTGTACAGACGCTGACTCTGACCCTCACATTGTTGTGTACAGACGCTGACTCTGATCATCACATTGTTGTGTACAGACGCTGACTCTGACCCTCACATTGCTGTGTACAGACGCTGACTCTGACCTTCACATTGTTGTGTACAGACGCTGACTCTGATCATCACATTGCTGTGTACAGACGCTGACTCTGATCATCACATTGTTGTGTACAGACGCTGACTCTGATCATCACATTGTTGTGTACAGACGCTGACTCTGATCATCACATTGTTGTGTACAGACGCTGACTCTGATCATCACATTGCTGTGTACAGACGCTGACTCTGATCATCACATTGTTGTGTACAGACGCTGACTCTGATCATCACATTGCTGTGTACAGACGCTGACTCTGACCCTCACATTGTTGTGTACAGACGCTGACTCTGATCATCACATTGTTGTGTACAAACGCTGACTCTGACCATCACATTGCTGTGTACAGACGCTGACTCTGATCATTACATTGTTGTGTACAGACGCTGACTCTGATCATCACATTGTTGTGTACAGACGCTGACTCTGATCATCACATTGCTGTGTACAGACGCTGACTCTGATCATCACATTGTTGTGTACAGACGCTGACTCTGATCATCACGTTCCTGTGTACAGACGCTGACTCTGATCATCACGTTCCTGTGTACAGACGCTGACTCTGATCATCACATTGTTGTGTACAGACGCTGACTCTGACCCTCACATTGCTGTGTACAGACGCTGACTCTGACCCTCACATTGTTGTGTACAGACGCTGACTCTGACCCTCACATTATTGTGTACAGACGCTGACTCTGACCCTCACATTGTTGTGTACAGACGCTGACTCTGATCATCACATTGTTGTGTACAGATGCTGACTCTGATCATCACATTGTTGTGTACAGACGCTGACTCTGACCCTCACATTGTTGTGTACAGACGCTGACTCTGACCCTCACATTGTTGTGTACAGACGCTGACTCTGATCATCACATTGCTGTGTACAGACGCTGACTCTGATCATCACATTGCTGTGTACAGACGCTGACTCTGATCATCACATTGTTGTGTACAGACGCTGACTCTGACCCTCACATTGCTGTGTACAGACGCTGACTCTGATCATCACATTGTTGTGTACAGACGCTGACTCTGATCATCACATTGCTGTGTACAGACGCTGACTCTGACCCTCACATTGTTGTGTACAGACGCTGACTCTGCCCCTCACATTGTTGTGTACAGACGCTGACTCTGATCATCACATTGTTGTGTACAGACGCTGACTCTGATCATCACATTGCTGTGTACAGACGCTGACTCTGATCATCACATTGCTGTGTACAGACGCTGACTCTGATCATCACATTGTTGTGTACAGACGCTGACTCTGATCATCACATTGCTGTGTACAGACGCTGACTCTGATCATCACATTGCTGTGTACAGACGCTGACTCTGATCATCACATTGTTGTGTACAGACGCTGACTCTGACCCTCACATTGCTGTGTACAGACGCTGACTCTGACCCTCACATTGCTGTGTACAGACGCTGACTCTGACCCTCACATTGCTGTGTGCAGACGCTGACTCTGATCATCACATTGCTGTGTACAGACGCTGACTCTGACCATCACATTGCTGTGTACAGACGCTGACTCTGATCATCACATTGTTGTGTACAGACGCTGACTCTGATCATCACATTATTGTGTACAGACGCTGACTCTGATCATCACATTGCTGTGTACAGACGCTGACTCTGATCATCACATTGCTGTGTACAGACGCTGACTCTGATCATCACATTGCTGTGTACAGACGCTGACTCTGATCATCACATTGCTGTGTACAGACGCTGACTCTACCTGGATATTATTGTTACCTGGAGAGTAACTACAACAAACCTGAATCTTTCCTTCTCTTCTTCTCTATTGTAATCATTACTTCTATCACACCCATCCCCCGTACACATATAATTACAGATCACACACGGAGACAAGGTTTACAATAGATTAATGACTGACTTAGAATATTTACATGAATCTCGTCTCTTTTATATCTAAAAATCATTGAAAAAAGTGTACATTTCCTTAAGACTCCTTTCACACTGGAGGCGTTTTTCAGGCGCTAAAGGGATAAAAATAGCGCCTGTAAAGCGCCTGAAAAACGCCTCCCCTGCAGCCCCAATGCGAGGTCCCGAGTGCTTTCTCACCGGGGCGGTGCGCTGGCAGGATATTAAGGCCCCTTTCACACTGGGGTGGCCACGGTAAAGCGCCGCTATTTCTAGAGGCACTTTACCGCCTTTTTTGCGTGGGTTTTTGGTGGCTAGCTGGGCTGTTTTAATCCCCGCTAGCATCCGGAAAAGGGTTAAAACGACCCACAAAGCGCCGCAGCATCAGCACTTTTCTGGCGGTTTGGCAGCGGTGCCCATTCAGTTCAATGGGCAGGAGAGGTTCACCGCTCCTAAGATGCATCTTGCAGGACTTTTTTTAGTGTCCTGCCAGCGCAGCGCCCCCATGTCAGAGTCCTCCGGCTTTCACACTGGAGATACAGGAGAGGCTGTGTACAGGCGCTATGCGGGCGCTATGTTTATCGCTGTAGTGCCTGTAAAGCGCCTCAGTGTGAAAGGGGTCTTAAAAATGTCCTGCAAGCAGCATCTTTGGGGCGGTGGGGGAGGGGTGTATACACCCCTCCTCCACCTCCCCTGTCCATTGAAATCAATGGGCACCACTGCCGAAGCACCTGCAAAGCGCTTTAGTAGCGGCACATTTAGGGAGCATTACACCCTTTCCTTGGCCGCTCACGGGGGTTAAAAGTGCCCCGCTAGCAACCAAATAGCCGCTAAAACGCCGCTACAAGTAGCTACTCTTTACCGCTACTGCGGCCCGTGGTTCAGTGTGAAAGGGCTCTTAAAGTGGGTATAAACCCTCCACATCCCCAGTGCAGTGACCGGCCTCAGGTGATACACAGAGATGAAACAAATCCTCCTACATAAGTTGTACCTGTTTATCTGCAGTCTTCTCTCCTCTACATCCATTCAAAGTGCTGAATTTAAACAGGTTGTCTGAGCTTTCAGAAAGCAGGGGACAGGGAGCCGAAGTAACACTTTGCAGAGTTCAGTGAGAGCTGATTGGAGGGAAGGGACACATTCACCTTCACACTGCACACAGGAACAGAGCTGAGGCTGTCAATCACAGGCTGTGTGTTGGAGCTAGTATCACGGACAGAACTCAACTGTTTTTGTTGCAAGTGCACTGAAAGGCCTCTTGCACACAGGCTGTCCGTTCAGGGCCGCCTTTTCGTTTTTTTAGGCAGACCTGATCGGACCCTGCATTGTCCTCTATGGAGCAGCGGATACATGTCTGCTGACACCGGCTGCCATCTGATCCTGTCCGCCATAAACAGACTGATGGTGGTGCTATTTACCATCTGTCCAGTAAGGATGAGCTCCGGCGTGTTCGCACAGCCCACGTGTAGAGCCCACCAGGAAGTCGGCACTGCGCTAATCGCAGGCAGTGAGACATTGTGGGGATGCGCGGCTGTAGAGATCGGGAAATGTCTCACTGGCTGTGATTAGCGCAGCGCTGACTTCCTGGCGGGCTCTACATGTGGTCTGTGCGAACACGCCGGAGCTCATCCTTACTGGACAGCAGATGGAATGGCATTGGATGGAAACAGACATTTCCATCTGAGTGCCCCATAGAGGAGAGGGGGTTGTGTCCATGTGCATAGTGGAGCAGACAGGGATCTGTCATTCACCTGCTCAATGGGGAACAGCGGAGAGATCCCCCATTGAGCAAGCGGATTCCGCATAGCGGAAAAGGGGCCATATGGTTTTAGGGCACTATTTTGGGTTGTGGTCCCTTTAAGGGGCAAGGTGGAGTTGTCCTACCTGAGCTCCAGAGGACAGGTGTGGGAGGACTGAGAGACACACCTGACTGTGGAATGGTTGTGGGGATTGTTGAGATTTGTCTGCAGGGAAAATACCTCCTCATGTCTGGGGCTGGTCTTCTCCGCCTGCAGATATAAATTGGATTCGGTGAGACGTTTTCTCTGTTATTTTTTGTGCTGAAGATGAGTTTCTGTTTCACATTTTATTACTGAAATGTTCAAAGAACATTTCTTTGAAGTGACGTTTGCTGTCTTTCTAAAGAATATACGCATTTTGTTGGTTTATGATGGCTTTGCGCGTGATCGGGGTACGCTTGCCATGGTTGCCAGCACCCCAAAACGTTACAGCTTGTACTCGGGTGCGGGCAGATTGCATTGCAGCCATGAAAGCCGTTTTAAAGGGTGAAACTTGAAGTGCACCGGCTCCATTTCCTGTGTGAAGTCTGCTCAGGAGTAAGGATGAGCTCAGGCGTGTTTGCAAGCGGCGCGTGCAGAGCCCGCCAGGAAGTCGGCGCTGCGCTAATCACAGGCAGGGAGACGTTTCCTGATCTCTGCAGCCGCACATCTGGAAAATGTCTCCCTGCCTGTGATTAGCGCTGTGCAGTGCCAACTTCCTGGCGGGCTCTGCATGGGCGGCTTGCAAACACGCCTGAGCTCATCCTTATGTAAGAGTAATGATGAACTCGGGCGTGTTCGCACAGCCCGCCAGGAAGTCTCACTGCACTGCGCTAATCACAGGCAGTGAGACATTGTCCCGATCTCTGCAGCTGCACATCTGGAAAATGTCTCACTGCCTGTGATTAGCGCAGTGCCAACTTCCTGGCGGGCTGTGCGAACACGATGGAGCTCATCCTTCCTCAGAAGATGAAATCCTTGGAAGTGGCAATGGAAGAGCTTTTAAGGCAACTAGCATTGACGAGTGTACAAGCCCAGACTCACCACCAGGAGGCGCTGGCTGAGCAGTGACAGGCCCTGGCACAGGCAGTTGCAGGAAAATACCAGTTTGCTGGTTACCCATCTTTCAGCCCAGCAACAAACCACTCGAGCGCAAGTCTTGCCTTGCTGGAGGCTGTGAAGTGTCTCTTTCAGAGGGGCGGGAACAAGTGACTGTTGCCACCAGGTAGCCATGAGGGCCAGCCGCTACCTGCAGAAACTGACTCCCAGTGATGACATGGAAGTACAGTCGCCACCTCATCCCTTTAAACCTGAACACATATGAATTACACAGGTTCTGAGGATGATTTAATGCAAATAAGGCACCAAGTGGGTTTAATTACCACCTTAATCAGCCACAGAACCCATGTACTTAATGTGTTCGGTTTTAAAGGGATGAGGTGGTAACCCTTCATTAAAGCATTCCTGACCACCTTTTGAGAGATGGGTGGTCCCAAGACCAATGGGCTGGCCTCATTCTCACTGCGGATCCTCAAAGGCCTATTTTGACCTAACATCTGGTGACCTGGTCAAGAGCTATGAGCAGCTGAAGGTGGAGCTACTGGCTTGCCTTGGGGTGGCTACTGCTGTACGGGCCCAAAGGGTACCCTGATGGAGTTACTGACCAGACTGACCACCAAGGTCCCAGATGCATGACCTGGTCAAGGAATGGCTCCAGCCAGAGGTGTTGTTTGCTTCTCAGATGGTGGAATGGGTCATTTTGGACCAGTGCCTGAGGTCCCTGCCAGATGACCTTCAGCAGTGGGTGAGCCATAGAGATCAAGACAGAGGACAAACTTGTAGAAATGGTTAAGAAATACACCATGAAAGAGGAACTAATTGGGCCTGCCAAATACTGGGAACCCACATGAAGGGCAGTAAGGCCATCTACATCGGGTTGCCACATCATCCCTTTAATCCAGGACACACATTAATTACACAGGATCTGTGGCTGATTAAGATGGTAATGTCATGTTATTAAACATGACATTATAAAGGTTGTAAAGGTCCGAGTAAAGCCGTATCACATCCCAGAAGCACATAGGAAGGTGGTCTCCAAGGAAGTTCAGAGAATTATTGAGCTCGATGTCATGGAGGAATTGCAGTGAATGGTCAAGCCTGATTGTATTGGCACCAAAGCCCAACAGTGATCTTCGGTTTTGCAATGATTTTAGGAAACTTAATGACGTTTACAAATTTGATGCCTATGCGATGCCCCAGGTAAACCAGTTAATAGAGCGGTTGGGACGAATCCAGTATATTACCACGTTCGACCTCACAAAGGGGTACAGGCAGATACCCCTAACCACAGGAGCAAACTGCATTTTCCACATCTTAGGCTCATTTTCAGTACAAGAGCACAAAGTTTGGGTTACCCTTTGCATCCCGCCACCTTCAAAAGGGCAATGAATAAAACACCACGCCCTCATGAGAAGTTACATAGTTACATAGTTAGTAAGGTTGAATAAAGACACCAGTCCATCCAGTTCAACCTGAGTGAGTGTGTGTCTACAACCCTGACCCTTGTCCCTAACCCTGTACATCGCACACTCACATCAGTCCCTACCCTCAATCCAAGGTCCCCATTCATATACTAGGGCCAATTTTGTACGGAAGCCAATTAACCTACCAGCATGTCTTTGGAGTGTGGGAGGAAACCGGAGCACCCGGAGGAAACCCACGCAGGCACAGGGAGAACATGCAAACTCCAGGCAGGTAGTGTCGTGGTTGGGATTCAAACCAGCGACCCTTTTTACTGCTAGGCGAGAGTGCTAACCACTACACCACTGTGCCGCCAAAGAAGTACACCTCAGTCTACCTGGATGACTGTCCATTTCAGTACAGGATTGGAAGTCCCATCTACCCCGGGTTCAGGAGGTGTTGGACTACTTGAGGAAAGCTGGGTTTATGATTAGTGCAATTGGGATGGAGGAAGCCAAATATATTGGGTAAATTTTGAGTATGTTTCGTATAGCGCAGCACATTGGCTGGACAAATTTCTTGGCTATGTTACATTTTTCCTCACATGCTAGAAGCTCACTGGGGTGTGTTTTTTTTATTTTTTTATTTATTAATTTTTTTCCACTAGCATGGTTACTTTTTGAAGGAATTTTTGTGTAGAGTAAGGCATTTTGGAGGGTTTGGGGCAATAGGGGATACAGGGGATGCAGAGTGATGATTAATGGGGGATGCAATTGGTGCTGAGTGAGGCATATTGGAGGATGCAGGGGGTGCTGCATGAGTGTTATTGGGGGATGCAGAGTGTGGAGTAACGGGGGACGCAGGGGGTGCAATGTGAGGCATATTGGATTGTGCAGGGCAATGGGGGATACAGGGGGATGCAGAGTAAGATGTAATAGAGGCAGGGCCGAAACTAGGGGGGGGCAGGGTGGAGGGGCATCTGCCCTGGGCGCCGCATTGAGAGGGACGCCTGCCGCTGGCAGGAGTAGTAACAGCAGCATCACTGTCAGCTCAGCCCCGGGAGTGAGGAGGAGAGAGCGGAGAGGAAGTGCGGGCTGTGCATAGCTGTCAACAGTCCTGCTTGTTTGTCCCTGGATGTATTAAGGCCAGGCTCGGTCAGGAACAGTCGTGCCTCCCTTATTGAAATGTAGTGGTCCTCTTCACCTCCGAGCTTGCAGTGAGAGCTCTGCACAGAGGACACAACTGCTGGGAGAGGGACGGGGCATCTTTCCCTGCCAGAGAGAGAGAGAGAGAGAGACACGGGCTGCATGGAAGGAAGAGCCGAGGTGGCTGCTGTCTGGGGCACAATGTAGTGATAAAGAATCCAGTGTGGTCACAGACATCTCTGCAGAGGTTACTTCCTCTTTAAATTGTCCAGGGATGTAGAGTACTGCAGCCTTTCCTGCGGCTTGGATTTTGGGACATGCAGTAGGTCAGGACAAAGCTGCTATCTAGAAAATGGGACTATCATAGCAGATCTGGGACACTTGGCAACTATGGGTATAGCTTTCCTCAGCTCTGAGGGTCGGATCAATTCCACCTGTCAGTTTTTCAGGTGAACCTGATCGGAGCCTCCATTCACCCCTATGGACCGGCGGGAATAAACAAACTTGTGTCCCTTTAAGACATCCCAACCTGCAAACCCCCCCCCGCCCCCCCAATCCCCCCTGCCGAAAAATATTTTTTAAATCACTTTTTTAATATTTTCTCACAGTGCTTCTAGGGAAGGGGGTGGGTGATATATGGCAGTGGACGGTGTCAGTAGTTTTTTTTTAATTTTAATAATTGATTTTTTTTTTTTACAATTTAATTTGTTTTGAATTTTTTCTTTCACAACTTTTTTTGGGGGGGAGGGGGTTGGGGCAGTGGAACAGTGTTGGTAAGGCAGGGGAGAGTGGTGTCAGTGTTTTTTTATCTTATTTTTTTTTACACTTTTTTTCATTTTTTAGAATTTTTTTTTTTAACAATAATTCTTTTTACATTTTTTGGTGGGCTTTGGTGAGATATCAGGGGTCTAAACAGAACCCTGACATCTCCCTTTTGAGACAGGGAAAGGGACTGAGGACACAGATTCCCCAGTCCCTTTCTCAGCACTAAAGATGAATGAACAGGAGACAGAAGTTCCTCTCCATTCATACACTGAGTAAACACAGGTCACTTTGCTCATTTATCACAGGAGTGATCTCGCTCACTGTGTACAATTCCTGATAGTCCCCCCTCCTCCCAACCAGCGGGAGAGAAGGGGAGCCGGTGTCTTGTCGAATTCAGTCCCCTATCATATAGTGTCCTCCCTGTACTGCGCAGGCGCAGTACAGGGAGGACAAGGAGACGCCGAAAGTCTCCGAAGTTCAACAGCTGATCGTCAGCTGTACACGGCGCCTGCGCATTTATTCTTACCCTATGTCCAGGATCATTCCCCACTATCCAAGTGGACATAGAGTGAGAATAAATATTTGCCGAGCGCAGCGAGGCCGTGCCCGAAGCGTGGCGAGCGAAGCAAGGGGCCCTCTTACACTGCCATCGCTAACAGGTGCCCGAGCGCCGTGTACAGCTGATGGTCAGCTGATCAACTTCGGGCATTTTCGGCATCTCCTGCTCCTCCGTACTGCGCAGGCGCTGCGCCTGCGCAGTACGAGGCGGACACTATTTGATAGGAGGACTCTATATGGCAGAACACCGGCTGCGGGGGACAAGGGGGGGTGGAAGGGGGAGGACAGGAGTGGCAGAGTAGAACGCGGGGGCAGGAGGAGAACGCAGGGGCCGGAGAACATGGAGGGGGCTGGGGGAGGAGCACACAGAACAGCTGGGAATGATCGGTGCAGAGGGAGGGACAGCTGTGAACACCGATCTCCCTGTATAGCTGACAGCCGCTGGAGGGAGAGAAGAAGCGGCTGTCAGCTAAAAATCGGAGATCGGTGTTCACAGCTGTTCCCCGCCGCACCGATCATTCCTGGGAGATCGCGAGGCGCTTGCGGGTTTACACTTGCTTATCTTCAATCCAGCCTACTAAAAAAAAAAAAATGGGAGGGAACCTGTCCCCCTCCAGAGGGCAGCTGATAAGGCAATACAAGCAGGCCCAGGCCAGGATAAGGCAATGTTGTACCGGGCCCAGCCTTATCGGCTCAATTGGGGGTCTGAGTAGCTTTACAGTTCACTTTGCAGAACTCAGAAAATATGGCTTTCTAAATGACACCAGCACTCCTACTAGCTTATGGGGTGTATAATTATAATTTCCTGGACCCCCCTGATGATGTGATGGTAAGAGTAGTGGTGAAATTTTTTTTGTTTCATTTTCAGGCGCATGTACAGTCAGCGGCCGCTTTGCATGTTGCTGTGCTACTGTCTGCTCAGTTAGTCGCAGCCAACTGCTGCTGCTGCCTAATGTCTTCCCTGGCGGGGTGGTCTTGCTCCACTCGGCTCCAGACTCAGCCTTCGGTAGCAAAGACGGAAAGGCTTATGTGAGGCAGGCAGGTGGGGGGCGGTAGCAACTGACAAGGGGCAGCAGGAGACGGACTTTGTGGCTGCAGCACAGGTGTGCCCAGGTGAATATCTGATGATAACCGTGTTATAACACACAGGCAGCAGGCGCTCCTCTCACAGCTGTCACACTGCTTTACATGGCTGTCGAGTGCTGACTTGCTAGTCATATTTTAACAAGGTCAACAGTCATGTAAAAGTGTGATAGAGCTATGGCGGAGCTGTGATAGAGCTATGACGGAGCTGTGATAGAGCTATGACGGAGCTATGACAGAGCTGTGACGGAGCTGTGATGGAGCTGTGACGGAGCTGTGACGGAGCTGTGATGGAGCTATGACGGAGCTATGACGGAGCTGTGACGGAGCTGTGATAGAGCTATGACGGAGCTGTGACGGAGCTGTGATAGAGCTATGACGGAGCTGTGACGGAGCTGTGACGGAGCTGTGATAGAGCTGTGACGGAGCTGTGATAGAGCTATGACGGAGCTGTGATAGAGCTATGACGGAGCTATGACAGAGCTGTGACGGAGCTGTGATGGAGCTGTGACGGAGCTGTGACGGAGCTGTGATGGAGCTATGACGGAGCTATGACGGAGCTGTGACGGAGCTGTGATAGAGCTATGACGGAGCTGTGACGGAGCTGTGATAGAGCTATGACGGAGCTGTGACGGAGCTGTGACGGAGCTGTGATAGAGCTGTGACGGAGCTGTGATAGAGCTATGACGGAGCTGTGATAGAGCTATGACGGAGCTGTGACAGAGCTGTGACGGAGCAGTGACGGAGCTGTGATAGAACTATGACGGAGCTGTGACGGAGCTGTGACGGAGCTGTGATAGAGCTGTGATAGAACTGTGATAGAGCTGTGATAGAGCCCCTGCTGAGCAATGCGGAGTCCACCCCATGTGGAAGGGACCTGTGGAGACAGTTGGCAAGCAGCGGGGTGAGATGCTGACATGGTGATCGCAGCACCAGGGACCTGGGACAATCGCCGGGCATTCAGAGCATGCTACTGCACAAATCTATTATTATTATTGTCATTAGGTTGCTATTGGAGATCTCATCATAATGTGTATGAGGATATGGAAAGTTGCTAAAGTGATCACACGCACTGTGAATAAGAATTTATATTTATTTAATGGCAATGTGGATATTTGGATTTATTATTTTTTGCTATTATGAAGTATAATAATAAACCTAAATAAATATCTACATATTACCAATAAATACATATAAATCCTTATTCACAGTGCAGGTAATCACATTAGCAACATTCCACATCTTCAAACACATTATAATGACAGTATATTATTTCTAATAACAAACCTGATGGCTTTTACATCCTTTTTAGTTTCCTGCATAGTAAAAGCATAATGGGCTAGTGTGCATCGCCTACTAGTTCATTATGTGGCACTTACCTGGAAACCAAGACCGCTCTGTCCTCACTGGGAGGCCATCACCATCTTCACGCCTCTCCTTTCCGGGGCCGTGGACTCCGGCTCTGTGACTGTCTGGAGTCACGTGACATCACTCCCACGCATGCGTGCAGGAGCCACCAGTCATGGCACACGCTGGCATCATTGGTGCACTACAAGGTAAATATCTCCTAAACGGCGCACGTTTAGGAGATATTTACAGTACCTATAGGTAAGTTTTATTATAGACTTGCCTATAGATAAAACTTCCAGATATGGGGTTACCAACCACTTTAATCCACTTCCTGCCCGGCCTATAGCAGAATGACGGCCGGGTGGTAGTTCCGTTATCCAAGACTGAAATCTGTTGATGTTTATTAATGCCACATGCCGATCTTTTTAGTATAATAAGTAATCACCACACTACTAATTACAATAAACTACTGGAGGTAAAATAAAAAGTGTCAGTAAAAGGCCGCTAAGCACTGATATGTGTTCCCACACCACAAAAAAAAAGTGCAGCGCTAACTTACTGATTGTGATAGACCTAGCCGGGACAGAGGCTTTTGGAGGGGACTGAATGCCAGCCTCTTGCCGACCGGTTATGGGCCCTGGCATTTGGGGGAACGGTGCTCGTTGTGAGGTGTATGCCTGGGGACCCTGGAAGTAATGTTACTTTGGATTCAAGTCCATGTCCCCCCAAAACACAAAACTCAGGGAACCCCGTATGTGCCACATTATAGATAGTGACTGCTTCACAATGTTGTGTGTATATATTGTGTGTTGTCTCATTGTGTTGTGTACTATTTTCTGTGCTAGTTTGGGGTGGGGCTGTATTCCAATGTTGTATTGTGTCTGTCTGCCTGGGATATTACAGAATGTGTATTTCTATGGGGGGGAGGGGGGATTCCTCCGGCAGCTCTCCTTGCTGATAAGACTGTTTACTGATGAGAAGTTTGAACACACCTGACCTGTATGTATATTGTCATTGGATGGTTTAACCCGCCCTCTTTTCCAAGGGTGGGGGGAAAGAGTCTCTGAGATATTTTATCTGTTGTGTCCATGTGTGATAATAAAGGAGTTGATTCCTGCTTGAACCTCAAAACAGAGCATCTTGTCTCGTATTTGGGGGGAGAATTATTTATATGGGTTCCTGGTTCGGCTGATTGGAGTGTTCGGTAGCTGCTTTTGTGTTTGGGAATGGAATGTCCTAAACGACTTTAACCCCTTTCATACTCGGGGTGTCGTTACACTGGTCAATAACTTAACAATAATTGTGGAATCCTCTAATGTATAGAAATCTCTAAGCTTCAATATTACCACAATACCGGCCTCTGTGATATGTAACTTCACATATAATACATAACAAATGAAATTTAGCAGGGATGGTGGAAACCCCTCTACAGATAATTGCAATACAAACTAACTTCAAGTGCAACAACTTTTTAGTTGGGAGGTTCACATCATTACAGCACTTTGGAAGTTTTATTTTTTGGATTGTTACACTTAATTTTATATGTTTTAGTTACCATTATAATGTGAATTTTGCACTTGAAGTTAATTTTCCTCCACCCCAAACTCGTTCATCCATGTCTTTATGGACCTTGCTTTGTGCTCTGGTGCGCAGTCATGTTGAAACAGGAAGGGGCCGTCCTCAAACTGTTCCCACAAAGTTGGGAGCATGAAGTTGTCCAAATTCTCTTGGTATGCTGATGCCTTAAGAGTTCTCTTCACTGGAATTAAGAGGCCAAGCCCAACCCCCGAAAAACAACCCCACACCATAATACCCCCTCCACCAAATGATTTGGACCAGTGCACAAAGCAAGGTCTATAAAGACATAGATGACCGAGTTTGGGGTGGAGGAACTTGACTGGCCTGCACAGAGTCCTGACCTCGTCCCCATAAAACACCTTTGGGGTGAAAATTTTGTTTGGGTACAGTGTAACATGACCGTGCAATTGTCATTTAAAAAGTAATGGTGCTAAAAACTGAAAATTGGCTTCGGCAAGAAGGGAGGCAAGTGCCTGGCATTGAAGTGGTTTAAAAATAATTCCGGGCATAGGCTATATTATACATAGTTCCAGCTTGGATCAATGTAACTATGTATATACCATACTAGACTGATGCACCTGAAGCTGCTGAGAAAGGAACTGGGGAATTTGTCCTCAATCCCTTTCTCTGTCTCAAAAGTGAGGCATCAGAGGTCTTTTTAGACCCCTTATATTGCACCAAAGCCCCCCAACAGAGCTGTTAAAAATTATAAAGAATAATGCCATTGTCATTGCTGGAATGCTTGGGTTGCCCCCAAAAAAGTAAAAAAAGGGAAATCCTCCAATGGGGACACTAGTTCTGCTGATCTGGGGGGTACCCAAGGAATTCCCTTAATTTGCTGGGAATTTCTCTCACTTCCCGTTTGGCTATGGGACAGGAAGCAAAGAGAAATCTCCACAACGGGACACAGTTAGGGAAAAAAAAATCTGATTGGGGTTATAACCCTCCCTTACTCTATCTAAAATGTAAAAAAAAACCCTGAAAATTGTATCCTACTTACTGTAATTTTCTATTCCTGGTGCCTATCCATTGCAGCATACATGTGATAGTAGCCCTGCCTACTTCCGCCCACAGGACCAGTGCATAGCACTGAACAGCCCATTCCCTGTACATCTCTAGGAACGAACTGAGTGGGTTTAGTATGCTGCCATCGAGGCAACAGGAAAATTACAGTAAGTAGGATACAATTTTCTGTTTTCCTTGTGCCTCCATGGCAGCATACGTATGATAGATCAATAACTATCTATCAGGGTGGGGAACTTCAGCAAATTAGATCATAAGAAAGGGAGTAAGGTACTGGCTTCCTGCCAAAGACAAGTGTAGTGAGGACTACTAAGCCCATCAGTAGTGCTGAAAGAACGCGCCATAAGAGAACTGGATTGGCCCCCCTGCCTGCCAAGTTGGCTGACATCTCACTATGGGATAGGCAAGCAAATGCCCACAGGCTCTTGATGCCATGACAACAGCAACTTCTTGCAGTTCGAAGAACTTCCCCAGTAATTTTTATACTTAAGCTGGCTTCAGATGAGGGTGAATGTCTGCCTGGTAGAAAATACACATTGAGCACCATCCGCAATACCCTCCCCATCTGCACCAACATTCAAATCCCCAGGACAGGTCCCCTGGAGCACACCCCCTCTCAAGGGGACACGCCACCAAAGCCTGCCTCAAAAATTACCGGGCAGATGGAAATAGAACAACAGACAGCAATCAAATGCTCCCTCAACTAGTGCGTTTATCCGGCTACAATCACCCCAAGCCCCTGGTAGAACACAAGGAAAGTGAGGATAGAAGCCTAGGTGGCAGCCTTGCCAATCTGTTAAACCATAGTCTGTAGCCAAAAGCTCAGGATGCACTCATAGATTAGAGTGCATCTTGTCAGTACAGGATGGAACCTGAACCCTAGACTATGGAGTTGGTTGATGGTCTCCTGAGGCGACTTGACATGATGGAGCTAGAAATCAAAGCATCAGTACAGGATCCATCTTGAAAAACAAAAGAGGGAAGTAAAGGATGAGAGATGACCACATCCAACCAAGAGATGGAAACTTCCTTTGGGTGAACTGGATGCAGATCAAGGAACTGGATAAGGATATCCTGTTTGAGGAGACAGATAGAAACTAACCAGAGCAAAATGGAGAACTGGTTTCTAATAACCTTGTCTTGTGTTAAACCTGTGAAAGGTTCCATGTCAGACAAGGTCACCAGCCTTAAACAGTCACCTCCCCAAGTGAGGACTATGAGTAAACTACTTAAGATCCCACAAGTCACATGGGCAACAATATTAAGAGCCAAATGCTAGCCTAGGCCCAGATGCAGGAGAAGACTTGTTCAGCGAAGAAACTTTGGGAGAAAGTCCTGAGGCTTACACCAAGATAAGCAAATCGCCACATGTCTAGCAATAGATTTAACATGAAGTGGTAGACCCCACCGCTTAGCATCAAGGGATTCCTAGACTACATGATGCTTGGTCATAGAATTTGAGCTTCAATTATCAAGCTGTCAAAGGCAATTTGAAGCTGGATGGCAAAATGCATTCCTTGGGAACAGATGACCCTGATTGAGTAGATCCCTTGGAGAAACTGTCCAACGCCCTTTTTGGGTTGGAGTACCACATCTGCCTGAAACACTGGAATGCTTTCCATTCCAAACATGCAAGATAAACATAGGAAGGAAGTATTGAAAGTCACAGCAGCATCCTACCAGAGGACCACTGCACCTGAGCCAAAACTGCCTAGCCTTTAGTTTGACCTCAGGGGTCCCATACTCGACCTCTGAAGTTGCCTACCTGGGACACACCTCCCAGGAATAGCGCCAGGGGTAGAAATCAATCTCACAGGTTTAGGCGCTGCTGTCAGATGCAGTCTGCCTGCCAAGATGTATACCTGGAATGCTCATGCCTGACAAGGCTGGAGCCTGACTCTTTGCCAAGGATACTAATCTAGCCTTCTGCTACTGCGAAACTCTGAATCCACCTGAAAATTTGTACGCCACCTTTATGGCATTGTCTGCTTGGATCCAGATTATATAAAACAGCCAGATTATATAAAACAGAACTTCTGGATGTTACCTTGGAAAAGACAACACCAAAGACAACCAACCCCCTTGATATCAAGGGTGTCCAGGTCTCTTACCCAGAATGATTCATGGTCTGAGGTGTCTTTCCATGGCAACTTCTTAAAACAGGAAGAGAAGATTTCCTTGCCCTAGAGCCAGACCCCTGAGTCTCAGCAATAAGGAAATCGCCTGACCAAAGACTGAGTCAACTTGTCCCTTGAAGAACAAAGGCCTGTAAAAGCCTGGGGTGAAACCAGGGCAAAGCAATTGCCTCACGTGAGGCTACCCTCAGTTCTATGCTTCTTCTACAAAAGTAGAGATCCAGATCACTCCTGGTACAGACAGCTTGAATCTGCGACAAGAGTATGTAAAGTTATCAATGAGGAAAAAAACAATCTGTCCTGAGCTGTGAGTAGGGCCATCCATTCCCAAAGTGAGTCTGTTCCAGCGATGATCTCTGAACCTATCCAAATTATTGGAATGTCTGGAAGACCATGTCAGGTTGCTTGATAGAGCCTGCACCAATAATTTTCTATCTAAGGATCTCTCTATGAGAATATTTCAAGAAGGCATTGAGGCTAGTACTAGGTCAAGCATCCTAATACATGAGGTGCTGACCAAAAATACAAGGAGCAGGATCCCAGAATGGTAGTGCATGGGTCCAAAAGCAAGGCATAGAAATGCTTCCGGGATGGGAACATTAAATAACCTTTACTTGCCAAGCCAGAAAGTGTCCCAGGCAAAGGGAGGCAATGCAAATATGTATTTTTCTATGGAAAACTCGCATCTGAACCCAGCCCCCAATGTTGCGCGATTCAGAGTGCGACCTCGAGTGCAGCCCTGATCCAACTCTACAGTCTCCGGATCAAAGTTGCATCAAAAAGTCGCATCAAGGTAGTGCAGGAACCCCTTCAAAGTCTGCAACTTTAAATTGCATAGATTGGAATGGGTGCCATTGAAACCAATGGGCTGTGACCTGTCATGCGACCCTGTGTCCAAAGTCGCACCAGTGGAAACGGAGGCCAAAGCTTTAAGATGCATATCAGATAATGCCACCATGGGCTTTTGGATAGTGAACCGTTTGCCACCACAACTGGGGCAGGAATACCTTGACCTAAAAAACTTTCAGAGGATATGCAGAGACCACAAATGGAGAAAAGATGCTTATTAACATTTAGAAGGACTAGCCTTCTTCCTCTAGTAATGACAAGTGTTCAACTTCAGCCACATCTCTAATGTTGTTGACCTGGACTGTCTCAAAGAGAACCTGTCCCTGGAAGGCCATGCAGGCTACTTCTTCCGACTAAGGAAATGCTGTAGCAAGTTTCTTACCTAGAGCCTGCTCTGGTTTCTTACCTTGTCCCTCTGGTTCTTCTCCACTCACGGTAAACTTGCCTACCTTAAAGAGAATAGCCAGGCAAAGCCTTAAGCCTCGTACACACGATCGGATTTTCCGACGGGAAATGTGTGATGTCAGGCTATCGGCGGAAAATCCGACGGTTTGTACGCTCCATCGGACAATTGTTGTTGGATTTTCCGCTGACAAATGTTGGATGGCAGGTTTTAAAATTTTTCACGGACAAATGTGTGTTGTCGGATTTTCCGAGCGTGTGTACACAAGTCCGTCAGACAAAAGTCCAAAGTACAAACACGCATGCTCAGAGGGGAGGACGAGCCGCAAGCGGTCGGTCTTGTAAACTCGCGTTCCTAATGGAGAATTAACATTCGTGACGCGGCAAATTATGAAATCTGGATTTGCAGCGCACAATTCTCTTCTTCTTTAATGGGATAATAATGAAGCTGCTTTGCTGGTGATGCTGAAGGAGTTATTGCAAACTAATTATCAAAGGCTTTTTTTCCTAGTGATATTAACCCCTTCCCGCCGAGCGTACGCAGATGTGCGTACTCGGCTTTCCGGGGTTATACCGGGATGATGCCCGCAGCTGCAGGCATCATCCCGGTACTGTTTTTTACAGTGGGCGATCGGCTATCCAGATATAACAACCGATACGCCCCCCCTCCCGGCGCTCTTACTGGGCCTCCCGTGCCATCGGGAAGCCCGGTGACCAAACGGCTGCCTCCGGCGGCTGGGGGCGGGCTGGAACGAAGCTGTGGGCGACTTCGTTCCAGCCTTCTAATTGTAAACGCGGAAGCGACGTCATGACGTCACTTCCCGTTTACTCGGCTGTCAATGGCGCCGGTTTTAAAAAGATACACAGTATTCAGAATCGCCGTTTTCGGCACTCTAAATACTTTGAAGTGCAAAGGAGGGATGGGAGGATATGTAAACGGTGTTCACGCCACACATGTGAGGTATCGCCGCGATCGTCAGAGCGAGAGCAATAATTCTAGCACTAGACCTCCTCTGTAACTCTAACCTGGTAACCGTAAAAAAAATTTAAAGCGTCCCCTATGGAAATTCTTAGGTAATGTAGTTTGTCGCCATTCCACGAGTGCGTGCAATTATAAAGCATCACATGTTTGGTATCTATTTACTCGGCATAAAATCATCTTTTACATTATAAAAAAAATTGGGGTTACTTTACTGTTTGTTTTTTTTAAAATTCATGAAAGTGTCCCTTTTCCCAAAAATTTGCGTTTAAAACACCGCTGCACAAATACCGTGTGATATAAATAATTGCAACAATCGCCATTTTATTCTCTAGATTCTCTGCTAAAAAAAATATATAGTGTGTGGGGGTTCTAAGTAATTTTCTAGCAAAAAATACGGATTTTAACTTGTAAACACCAAATTTCAAAAATAGGCTTAGTCTTGAAAGGATTGAAAATAATATTTATGCTTTTTTTTTTTTTTTTTTTTTTTTTTTTTAATTTGGGCAAATTACCACAACACCATTATCCTGTCGTTTTTAACCACTTATCGACCACCGGCCGTCATATGACGTCCTTGACTTTGTGCGGGGATATCTGAATGATGGGTGCAGCTACAGGCATCATTCAGATATCAACTTTTTCAGCCGGCGATTCCCTACACCATAAGAACAATCATAGCGGCTGGTCAGCCGCTTGATCATTCTTACGTCCCCTCTCGCCGCCCTCCGGTGCTTCTACCGACTCACCGCTACCATCGGTGAGTCGGAGAATGGATCCGCCGGCCCTGGATGTTTTCCATAGAGATTTCTGGTGGACCGGATGGTCGCCGGAGTTTCTATGATCGTTCGGAGGCCGGGCGCGATGTTATGACGTCACGCCCGGCCTCTGCATTCAAACAAATGGCACCGCCTCGGCTGGGAAGCCGAGATCGTGGGTTTTTTTTAATTATTTCAGCTGTCCCAGCCTAGAGGTGAGATGTGGGGTCTTATTGACCCTATACCTCCCTATAAAGAGGACCTGTCATGCCATATTCCTATTACAAGGGATGTTTACATTCCTTGTAATAGGAATAAAAGTGATCACATTTTTTTATTTATTTTTTTAAAGTGTCAAACTAAAAAATGTAAAGTAAAATTAACAATAAAAAAATATGTAAAGCGCCCCTGTCCCCGTGAGCTCTCACGCAGAAGCGAACGCATACGAAAGTCCCGCCCACATATGAAAACGGTGGTCAAACCACACATGAGAGGTATCGCTGCGAACGTTAGAGCGAGAGCAATCATTCTAGCCCTAGACCTCCTCTGTAACTCTAAACATGTAACCAGTAAAAAAAATTAAAATGTCACCTATGGGGATTTTTAAGTAGCGAAGTTTGGTGCCATTCCACGAGCGTGTGCAATTTTAAAGCGTGACATGTTGGGTATCTATTTACTCGGCGCAACTTCATCTTTCACATTAGGCCAAAAAAATTGAGCTAACTTTACTGTTTGTTTTTTTAAAGCATGAAACTGTTTTTTTTTTCCCAAAAAAATGTGTTTGAAAAATTGCTGCGCAAATACTGTGCAAGATAAAAAGTTGCAATGACCGCCATTGTATTCTCTAGGGTCTCTGCTAAAAAAAACATATATAATGTTTGGGGGTTCTATGTCATTTCTAGCAAAAAAATGATGATTTTTACATGTAGGAGAGAAATGTCAGAATTGGCCGGGTTGGCAAGTGGTTAAGATCAAAGATACAACTATGTTGGTGTCAATGTTACATTGTATTTTTTTAAATGTAACTGCCAACTGTCATTTGAAGTAAAACACAAAGCCAAGCATTATTCTACACAAATTTTTTTTATTGTGCATTAAAAAAAGAAAACAAATAAAATTAGACATTCTATCTGCCAATAGAATTTAATCAAAAAGTGCATTCTATGCATAGGGGTGCGCAGCCTATTGCATTAGGATGTGCACCCCAAAGCTCAAACACACATATATGTATATGTATGTGTGTATGTGTGTATATATATATATAATTACATACACACACTTGAATTCTTGTTCATAATAAAATAAAAATCCATCCTTGCAGTAGGGCTCCCCATACTGTGTGGGTTTAATGCTCATTAAGCCCTGCTTCACTCTGGTGCGATTTGACATGTGTTGCATTTGCGGCGTTGCACCGATTTCAAAAAGTAGTTTCTGTACTACTTTTTGCAATTTCGGCCCGTGATTTACATTGACATCTATGCAGAAACCTGCGCAGATGTGTCTGTAATTGCGGCCATAATCGGGACTGACAGGTGGGAGTGAAATCGCACAGCTTCGCTCCCACAGCCCAGTGTGAACCTGGCTTAGATTAGCATTCAGCATTTGCAGAGCTGTGGATGGACTGCAGGTGTGCTGATCAGTGTACTGCACTTCATTTACACTACAAGTCTGTCTTCTGGAATGGCGGACCAGACTTGTCATTTATACATTCACAGACTCCCATGAATTATCGATGAGGCTGTGTGGGTGAGGGGCCCATAGAAGGAGAAGGAGCATCCAGAACATGTTACACTCTGTAAACTGGTGTAATATGTAACATGTAACATGTTCTAAAAGGTGAAGACATCCTTTAAGTTGGTACAGGTGCACAGGTGTTTTTGTTCAGATCACTAGCTGACAGGTTCTTGCACCTACACAAGTGATGCAAATGCAGGAATCCCCCTGCTGGGACTCTGTATTGACAGTGGGGACTCTGTATTGACAGCGGGGACTCTACCTTACTAGAATACACTTATTAGTGCTGCAGCCGATTGTCTGCAAGCCACTGATTGAACAAGGCTTCCAGCAGTTCTGCTCAAGAGAAGCTGATCTAATCATCGCCTTCCGTCTAACAGGATTCGGGGGATCCCCGCTGAACTGGATAAATCTGGATCCGTGTGTACCCAGCTCTACCTTATTCCTTGCTCCAGCAGGCTCCCTCCACTGCTGTAACTTGTCCCCTTCAGGATCTATGTAATTAAGCCCAGTACACACACAGGCCAAATGTCGGGCGGCATCGGCCGGTTCAATAGAAACTGGCTGATATTCTGCCCGTGTGTACTGGAGTCGGTCCAACAGAAGCTGGCCTTTCTGTTAAAGGGGCATGACAAACCAGGTCTGCTGACCGACTCCCGATCAGCACTCTCAGCCAATGGCAGAGAGCGCTGGCTAGAGTGTTCTGGTGGGAAGGTCGCCCCCCTGTCAGAGCACAGTAACTCAGCAGGGGAGATCGCTGTACTAATGTCAGATAGTTAGTACAGTGGCTTAGGGCTGCAACTAACGATTATTTTCATAATCGATTAGTTGGCTGAGTATTGTTTCGATTAATCGATTATTCGGTTAATAACCTTAAAAAAAGTGTGGTGTATAATTTAGTTAATGTGTAAAGTTTTAAAAAAGGGCAATTTATTCTTAAATATCTCTATGCAGTGGTAAATATAAATAACCAACTATATGGTTAGGGAGCAAAATATCGAATCCACTCTGAGAATAACAGACAGAAGAGATATACTGTATAAACTATTAGCAGAGATATACTCTATATACTATTAGAGGAGATATACTGTATATACTATTAGAGGAGATATACTGTATATACTATTAGAGGAGATATACTGTATATACTATTAGAGGAGATATACTGTATATACTATTAGAGGAGATATACTGTATATACTATTAGAGGAGAGATATACTGTATATACTATTAGAGGAGATATACTGTATATACTATTAGAGGAGAGATATACTGTATAAGCTATTAAAGCGGTAGTAAACCCGCTGACCCGTAAAGGTTTAGGAGATTTTTTTTACCTACAGGTAAGCCTTATTATAGGCTTACCTGTAGGTAAAAGTTTAAAAAATAAGTATACAACCGCTCTAAAGGGTGAATCTGGTAAATATCATCAGACTCAGTGATCAAATTTTTTTTTATTAAAAACAAAAACAATGTCTTCCTTAAAAAAAAAATGTCATTTTAAGAACGTTCGTTCTTTCATTCAGTGAATGTACAAAGATTTTTGGTCTGAATATTCTCGTCTGAAAAGTTTCTGCAGTGCTTTTTGCTGTGCGTTTTGATTTTTGTGCACGTGATTTTGCTGCGATTTGCATTTTTGCATTTTTTTTGGCCAATTTGTTGGGCAGATTAAAAAAACACAAATTACTGCATAGATGCATTACATGCTTTTCTGCAGCTTCTCTATTGAAGTATATTGAACCAAAAAAAGCACCATTTTGCATGAACGTGTCCCATAGGAAACCATATTAATGAAATGTAGTGCATTTCTGCAAAAAGCACCAAAAAACACAGAGATGTGAACCAGGACTAAGACGTTTAGTAACATAATGGGGTTAAAAAAACTAAAATTAGCCCTTTATAGTACAAAAAAAACAGAGAATCACTGCTGTAAGGGGTTCATTTTTTTTCACTGTAGACCTGTGAAAGTAATATTTGCAGTAGTGATTATTTGCTTTTCTATAAAGGGCTCATTTTAGGTTTTTTTTTTTTTTACCCCTATTATGTTACTGGCTGATTAATCGATTATGAAAATAGTAATCGATTAATTTCATAATTGATTAGTTGTCGATTAATCGATTAGTTGTTTCAGCCCTACAGTGGCTACTCCTGAGTGGTCAGTTTTTTTTTTTCATACAGCCTGCTGGTTTTGTACTTTACTGGTCACAATCCAGCCTCAACATCATACCATACTGGGTTAATGTCCCTGTGTGGCAGTGGAGGCTGGTGCTCAATATTTTTGGGTGGAGCAAACAAACTGAAAAAAAAACGTCAAATGCAGCCACTGTGCCCATCAAATGCAGCCACTGTGCCCATCAAATGCTGCCAGTGTGCATCCCCTGCCTGCCCGGCACTTACCTTCTTTCTGTGGGGCAGCAGGTCACGGCGGTGTCCTCCACACTCCTGGATGTCTTCTTCTCCCGTCCTCTCTTACCGTCCTCTGCTATGATTGGAAGCCTATCAGGCGTCCAATCATAGCGCCTGTCGTTTCAGCCAATCAGGTGACCGGTAACAAACTCGAGCACCTGATTGGCTGAGAGGCGGTTCAGTGTTAGGAAAGCGAATATTAATTTGCTTTCCTAACACAACGCTGAGTGAGCTGCGAGTGCCCAGTATGGCGCTCGCTGTTCACCTTTTTTGGATGCCTATTAGAGCCTATGGCTCTAATCGGGTGCTTCCAAAAATACCCTGCCGCGGCGACCATAGATTCATTCAATGCAATGCATGGTATGTGATTATGTCAAGGCTTTGGGTGAAGTAAGAGAGATTAGAATCAGGTGAGAGACCGCCCCCCTCCCCCACACTGCTCAGCGAGTTGGGCTGTATTATGGAATACCATTTCTTGCTGTTTATGATAAGATCTTTTTGAAAGGTTAAGAATTACTGGGACTTCTGAGGTGCTATATAGATGTATTCCACATACACACCATATTATTAAAAAATAATCATTAGTGGGAATGCTTCAGCAGTCGCACTATTGTTGTTCGTTTTTTATTTTTTTTTGGCTCTGCGTAACTTCTGCATACTTTCAGCTATTAAAACCATTCAACTTTTAAAATGTTCAGCTCTTTCAGCTAATGATGGGACTTCTTCAACTTTTTTTCTACTATTTATACTTTTTAAAATATTAAGCTTTTTAACACTTTTTTTTTTTTTTTTTTACATTGAAGTGAATGGGAGCATGCTTCAAATCCATAATCTTCTTCCGCTCCCAAAAGTTTCAGCTCCTTCATACTTTCACCTACAGACTCCAAACAAACTTTAAAATGTTCACAAAATATTCAGCTATCTGGCTTTATCTTTTCAGTTTGATATCTTTTACAGTTTTTGTGAAAATGCTGTTTAAGTTTAGTGATCATTTCAGGAAATGTTATTGATTAAACAGAGTGTACTGTGCTGCTTAGAGTGGATGATGTCATAGCTACAGCACAGAGCCTTAAACAAAATTATCTTAGTTCCTTCTCTATAACTTGCTCTCACGCCCACAAGATCTACTTGTCATACACAATTTATACATCAAAACGTAGGTATTTTTGTCTAGTTTCAGGAAATGTGCTCAGTTTTGTGATACGCCTTTTACTTTTGGCTGTTTGAGCTTCCAAATGACAAGAGTTCTACACTGTCTTCCATTGACTGTCCTGTATAAAATTCTTCACATTTCCCAGCGAAACGCACAGCCAACTTCTTTTTTAAATCCCTGACCTGTCCACATTTTTAAGTTTATCAACATAAATTTTATAGCGATACGTTCACAAAGGCTGTGTGTCTCTAACGGTGAAGTCGCTGTTTCCATAGCATGTACTGTTGTGGATTAAGGCTTGTTTGAAGGGTTCTCTCACACTGTCTCTCACACTGTCTCTCACTCATTAGGTGTGGGGATTAATGATCAAGAAGCTTTTCAAAAAACCTTTAAATATCCCACATCTTTCATACATTAGTCGTGTTTGTTAAACTTTTTTTATTGAAATTCATGTTTATTTTAAAACCATTCCTACTTTTCCAACTATTCTCACTTCTTCAACTTTTTCTTACGGATTTAAGCTATTCATCCAGTTAGCTTTAGCAATTCAGCTATTCAGCATTTCCACTCATTTTCTCCGGGAAATGCATTTTCTAGGTTTAATAAGATGTGTGTATGTGGACTACATCTATATAGCGCCTCAGAAGTCCCGGTAATTCCTATCTTATTCAAGAATGTTACTTTCTCTTTCAGTAAAGCTTGCCTGCAAAGTGCAGGGCAGGTTTGCAGCACTATATTGTATGGTGTAGATTGTAGAAGGCGGTGAAGGTCAGTGCTCACAGGTAAAGGTCAGTGCTTGCGGGTGAAGGTCAGTGCTTGCGGGTGAAGGTCAGTGCTCACAGGTAAATGTGAAGGTCAGTGCTTGCAGGTGAAGGTCAGTGCTTGCAGGTGAAGGTCAGTGCTTGCAGGTGAAGGTCAGTGCTTGCAGGTGAAGGTCAGTGCTCACAGGTAAATGTGAAGGTCAGTGCTTGCAGGTGAAGGTCAGTGCTTGCAGGTGAAGGTCAGTGCTTGCAGGTGAAGGTCAGTGCTTGCGGGTGAAGGTCAGTGCTCGCAGGTGAAGGTCAGTGCTGGCAGGTGAAGGTCAGTGCTGGCAGGTGAAGGTCAGTGCTTGCGGGTGAAGGTCAGTGCTTGCGGGTGAAGGTCAGTGCTTGCGGGTGAAGGTCAGTGCTCGCGGGTGAAGGTCAGTGCTCGCGGGTGAAGGTCAGTGCTCGCGGGTGAAGGTCAGTGCTCGCGGGTGAAGGTCAGTGCTCGCGGGTGAAGGTCAGTGCTCGCGGGTGCAGGTCAGTGCTCGCGGGTGCAGGTCAGTGCTCGCGGGTGCAGGTCAGTGCTCGCGGGTGAAGGTCAGTGCTCGCGGGTGAAGGTCAGTGCTCGCGGGTGAAGGTCAGTGCTTGCGGGTGAAGGTCAGTGCTCGCGGGTGAAGGTCAGTGCTCGCGGGTGAAGGTCAGTGCTTGCAGGTGAAGGTCAGTGCTTGCAGGTGAAGGTCAGTGCTTGCGGGTGAAGGTCAGTGCTTGCAGGTGAAGGTCAGTGCTTGCGGGTGAAGGTCAGTGCTTGCGGGTGAAGGTCAGTGCTTGCGGGTGAAGGTCAGTGCTTGCAGGTGAAGGTCAGTGCTCGCAGGTGAAGGTCAGTACTCACAGGTAAAGGCAGACATCTGTACTCTGAGATCTTCATTCTGCCTGGGGAGAGCTGTGCTGTGTGCTGGACAGGAGGAATGAGATCGAGGATGCGATGTGTTCTCTTCCTGTTTCGCCCACCTGTACTGGAGCTCTGAAAGCCCTGACTCAGCCAGACAGGAACCCGAGGAAAGAGCGATTTTACCCCCCACTGCTGCCTCAGAGAGGAGCTCTGCAATAAATAGGGGCGCATCCAAAGCTCTCTTTCGTGGCAACAGGGAGCATAGGATTGCTGGTAACTAACTCCTGTGAGCACTGCAGCCACAGCTGTGGTGTAAGCAGTTAGGAGGTTTTTGATGCTGCCTCTGTAGTTCACGTGGTACAGCGTCCCCGACAGCTGGCGGCGGAGTGATATTCGGATGTCAGGGATGTTGTAGCCAGAACTACAGAGTCAGTATCGGAAAATGCGGCAGACTGCCTGCTTACTCTGCAGCTGGTGACTGCAGTTCTTATAGAAGTTACACAGATCCAAATGATAAATAATCCCTCCTTCAGCTACCAGTGAGCTGCCAAAAAAGAGTTCTAACACATTCTGACAGTAAAAAAGTCCTGAGGTGTGTTGGATGTGCCTGGGCATTAGGGTGTGCCCAGGCACACCTGGCACACCTTGTGGATGCCTATGATTCTATGCATCCAAAAATATAGAAAATATACCAAATCATTATTATTCAACCAAATGATAAAATAAAAGCCTCGTGCATGTGTCCTGCTTCTTAATATAGGGGGTCAGCAATGTCAAGAGTCGGTGAAAGCAGGGGGTCCGCCATCCGGAGATAATTCCGAAAATCATCCGGATTATTCTCCTGGAACTCCCGCAGCAAAGGCATATGACAGAATTAGTCATCATTAATAAAGCAACCAATTTTTGGTCCAAGAAATCCCCCTCCTTCTGTTCCTGGACTGGACTTGGGTCAAAGCAATAACTCCAAGGCCAAAAATAAATAACATGTTATCTCCTCCGATTCCGCAACATGGCAAGTTGACGAACGGCCGTTCAGAAATGAAATGAGAAGCACGAACTGAAAATCGCGAATCAGCACTCGCCAAACTTCTACTAACACGAAATTAGCAGAAGGAGCCCAAAGGGTGGTGCTAAAGAGCTGGAAAACCACGTAGTACGTCACTATGTTCGTGTTTGGCCGACAATTCCTTGCCATTTGTATGCAAGACAAAATCCAGGCACACGCCTTCAGACAAAAGTCTGAGGTTTTGTCTGCGGAAAATTCGATCGTGTGTACGAGGCTTTAGGCTGAACATAAAGTACCATATTATCCTCTCTGTTCTTCCTTGCCAGCAGTTGGCCTGATCTCTGCTGAGGAGGCGTTATGCAGTTTGTAGCAACAGTATTGGAATGCAGCTTGAGGTCTTCTCAATAACTTGGATATGGTAACTTCCCCCGGGCCCACAGATATCCTTTGCAGCTATGAATAGTGGGCAGGAGAGCTTCTGTCTACCCCTTTAAGACAATCTTGACACACTCTATCTTGTAAAGGCAACTTCATCCAAACTCACAGCAATCCTTTGCGGCTATGAATAGTGGGATGGAAGAGCTTGTCATCCTCTTTAACCACTTCAGCCCCGGTAGGATTTGCCCCCTTCCTGACCAGAGCACTTTTTGAGATTTGGCACTGCGTCGCCTTAACTGACAATTGCGCGGTCGTGCCACATCGCACCCAAACAAAGTTGACGTCCTTTTTTTCCCCACAAATAGAGCTTTCTCTGGTGGTATTTGATCACCTCTGCGGTTTTTATTTTTTGCACTATAAACAAAAAAAGAGCAACAATTTTGAAAAAAAAGCAATATTTTTTACTTTTTGTTATAATAAATATCCCCCAAAAAATATATAAAGAAACATTTTTTCCCTCAGTTTAGGCCGATATGTATTCTTCTACATATTTTTGGTAAAAAAAAAATCGCAATAAGCGTATATTGATTAGTTTGCGCAAAAGTTATAGCGTTTACAAAATAGGGGATAGTTGTATGCTGTTTTTATTAATTTTTTTTTTTCTTTACTAGTAATGGCGGTGATCTGCGATTTTTATCGTGACTGCAACATTGTGGCAGACAGATCGGACACTTTTGGCGCTATTTTGGAACCATTGACATTTATACAGCGATTAGTGCGAATAAAAATGCATTGATTCCTGTGTAAATGTGACTAGCAGTGAAGGGGTTAACCAGGAGGGGGCGCTGTAGGGGTTAAGTGTGTCCTAGGGAGTGATTCCAACTGTGGGGGGGAGGGGCTATGTGTGACACATCACTGATCACCGCTCCAGATTACAGGGAACTGGGACAGGCTGGGCTCCTTAGCCATTGGAGGGGTCAGTTGGCACCTAAATGCACTCTTTTAGCAGCAAAATACCTACCTGGTCTGATGACCCTTACCTATAGAAATCGTGTAGATCTTTGTTATGCAGTGAGCTCATAGTGCAGGGCAGTTGGAACACTGACATTTAGTCAGGTATAATAATAATGCCACACTGAGACAAGAGTAAGATCTGTTCACTAGGCAGCAGGAAATGGCCCTTGATGCAGGGTTTGCGGCTATGCTGGCTTGCAGTCCTAGAGTGTAAACGCCCTATTTGTAAGCCGCTGGCTATTTAACCCCATGTTCCTCAACTCTTCTGCCTGCCTCCCACTCCTGGCAAACTTCTCACTTTGCCCACTTCCAAGATGGCTTCCAGGTAGTCTTGCCCAACTCCAAGATGGCCACTGGGAGTTCTTGCCCAAACCAAAGATTGCCCCGTGTGAGCTCTAGCCACTTCACCTGTTCAGCATAATGCATCATGCTCCTGAATGTAGACACTTGGCTTTCTCTTCCACAATTGCCACTAGAATGCACACTGGAACATGGTGCAGCTGCAGCCCATCCAAGAGGAGATGTAACACACAACTTATGAGGCCATTCACAGATAAATTACAAAACATACTTATCTTGGAGATGCGGTGTCACAGTTTAATGAATCCACTCACTTCTGGGAGGCAAGCTACAGACACGGACAGCTCTTCTGAGGAACATAGCCCTGGCTGCACTGCTATATGTGGGGCTAATTAGAACCCAATTTTTGACCACAAAAGATCCACAGAAGGGGCTCCCTACCTTTTTATTAGAGAGTTAAGCGTCCCAAGGTCAGGGACTGCGCTTACAGGAGAGGCTGAACCTGAGCGGAAAACCACCAAAGGTGGCAGGTAAGGGCTTCTTCTCTTCACACTGGCTGTGAGTTCCACAAGGACAAAAATAGGCAATGGGCTGTTGTGTGGGTATTAACTTTTTATAGCTATGCACTGGTCCTGTCGGCGGAAGTAAGCGGGGCTACTATCATACGTATGCTGCCATGGAGGCACCAAGAAAAAGTTTTGCCTATAGTTCTACTTTAAGGATAGAACATCATTGTTCCTTGTTCAATTGATATATAAATACTGTATGTGTGGACCATTCTCTGGGGTTCTTGGTCCCCAGAGGTGGTAGACTCTAATGGCGCTCTTTGTTTTTTCTTTCAGAATTATGGAGTCTACCCGGAGGATTACGCTTCCAGAATCCACTTACAGGCATCTTCTTGAGTGTAAGAATGAGATCACTGAACTCTTCCGTGGGAAGTTCGGTTGTAAAGTTGAGTTGAGTGGTCCTGAACCCAGCAAATCTCACACTGCATCAGTCAAGGCTGAAAAAGTTTATGAGAAGAGAACCTTGGGGGGTCCTGTGGTCAGTGTATGGAGGGGCGACCTCACTAAGCAGGATGCCGATGTTGTGGTGAATGCTGCTAACGAACGCCTGGATCATGCCGGGGGGTTGGCCCGTGCTTTGGTGGAAGCTGGAGGACCAGTTGTTAAAAAGGAGAGCAAAGATTACATTGAGAAGAATGGAGAGATCAAAACCGGAGAGTACGCAGTGACACGTCCCGGTAATCTCCCTTGTAAGCATCTCCTTCATGTTGTGGGTCCAATATGGTTCGAAGAAGCTGCCGACAGATGCGATGATGAGCTTGCCGAAAGCATCAAAAATGTGTTGAAATATGCGAATCAAAACGAGGACATCAAATCTGTGGCCATCCCAGCCGTGAGCTCCGGGATCTTTGGGTTTCCTGTCCAACGGTGTGCAGATATTATCGTGAAGACCATTAGCTCATTCTGTTATACTGTGACACAGACCCATCTAAAGGAAATCCGACTGGTGAATAACAACGACCCGGCTATCCAAGCCATGAAGTCGGCCTGTGAAAGCTCTTTTGGACAAAGTGAGGACCTCAATGGAGCCACATCAGGTCCACCTTACCAAACGGGGCCAATGACACGCAGCAAGAGCGCTAACGCACAACCCTCACCAATAGCATCCAGCTATAGGGAAGCTCTTATGCAGCCTTCAGAACACTGGTCCTCTACAGAGATGTCACAACCCATTAGCATCAATGGATTAACCCTTCACCTAAAAAAGGGATGTATACAGGAACAAAGTGTAAGTCCTTTTCCTGTATACCAGTCCCTCTTTTATATTGCAATGTACTCATATTTTCTTCCAGTTGTTTCATATTTCCTGTTACAAGAATAGAAGGTAAATCATACTGGAAGGAGTATTTCAGAACTCTAGCAATTTTTTTTTCTATTTTTCCCACCGAAAAGGGTCCCATTTAAAAAAATAATAATAATTCTTATAAAATTTTGGTTGATTGGGTTTATGCTTTTGTATTGATTATAACGCTCTAAGCTCTGCAATGTATCTTCGGTGTCTCCTGGTTGCCTCTCAGTTGTCTGATCACAGATTGGCTACAGATGTTTGTCAGGTGGGCAATGGGACCTCCATACACCACCTTGTGGGTTGGATAGCAAACTAAATAAAGCACGACCTATTAGATGAAATATCTCCTTTTTATCTTCTTGGATAGAAGGGTTTGGTCCCTGGTTCAGGTTAAGAAGCACAATCCTCACCTGACCATTAGTCCATGAAACTGGAAGATATTGGACAATTTATGTCCACTCTTTTGTAAGTTTCAGGTATTGATATCCTAGAGAAACCAGGGTTCCGCCAGATGTTGCATTCTTCTCACTAATCACCAATGTAAGGAACATTCTTCTCACTGATCACCAATGTAAGGGACATTCTTCTCACTGATCACCAATGTAAGGGACATTCTTCTCACTGATCACCAATGTAAGGAGCATTCTTCTCACTGATCACCAATGTAAGGAACATTCTTCTCACTGATCACCAATGTAAGGAACATTCTTCTCACTGATCACCAATGTAAGGAACATTCTTCTCACTGATCACCAATGTAAGGAACATTCTTCTCACTGATCACCAATGTAAGGAACATTCTTCCCACTGATCACCAATGTAAGGGACATTCTTCTCACTGATCACCAATGTAAGGAACATTCTTCCCACTGATCACCAATGTAAGGAACATTCTTCTCACTGATCACCAATGTAAGGGACATTCTTCTCACTGATCACCAATGTAAGGGACATTCTTCTCACTGATCACCAATGTAAGGGACATTCTTCTCACTGATCACCAATGTAAGGGACATTCTTCTCACTGATCACCAATGTAAAGAACATTCTTCTCACTGATCACCAATGTAAGGAGCATTCTTCTCACTGATCACCAATGTAAGGAACATTCTTCTCACTGATCACCAATGTAAGGGACATTCTTCTCACTGATCACCAATGTAAGGGACATTCTTCTCACTGATCACCAATGTAAGGAACATTCTTCCCACTGATCACCAATGTAAGGAACATTCTTCTCACTGATCACCAATGTAAGGAACATTCTTCTCACTGATCACCAATGTAAGTGTAGCAATAACTCACGGTGGAGCTGCTGGTTTAAGCGGGTCTGTTACTTTCACTCTGCTTCCCTCTGTTTCACCGGAACCGGGTCTAGGGTTCCGTTGAGTTTACTTCTGGACGACACGCGCACCAACACTGGAGTACGTTTTCAATGCTTTATTAAAACCAATGACTTAGGAAGTAGCAGGAAAGAGGTAGAAAGGAAACTTGCAGAAGAAACTCAAATATTCTCTGGTAGGGTTCTCTTGACAAAATGTCCTGGTAGAATTCAAATACTATTTGAAATGCGCTCCCCTCGTGGGACACACTCCTTGCTCGTCTGGATAGGCCTCTCTCACCGGTCTAGCACGCAGCATGAATCAAAGTCTCTGCCACAGACTTGTTTGGGAATAAAATCTATACGATCCTCTGCCACAGGATGTATAGATTTTCTGTAGTGAAAGTCAGTCACAGTGCTTGAACCTTTAAGCCGAGCCGGCAACACTATGCTGTATAGTTACTTTTGGATACGTCCTCCTACCGAGTCACCAGGCCCCTCTATAGACCAGCACGCGGCATGATCCCTCCAAGACGGGTCCTCCCCTGGGATCTCCTCGGTTGTCCAGCTTTGTCACACAGGACCGACCGCTCAGGACCATTCCTCGGCCGCGGTGGTAGGCTCCAGACAAGCCTCTGGACCCACCCCTGTGCCGCTGTATCGTGAGCCTCCCGAACGGAGGACCATGAGGTAGCTCCTTAACGCATACCTGTCGGCCAGGACGGCCAGCAGGTGGCTGTAAAACGAACCCCAAAATATGGCATCTGTCCCATAAATACCCTCGCCCAGAATGCAACTCGGAGGACCACCTCCACCGAGCGTGCCTCCGGGACAGAGGAGCATCCATACACTTCGACACGTTGCCTTTCCAACCCTGACCAGTGGCAACAGCGACACCCACCGGTCAGCACGGAAACACCCACACTGTCAGCCAAGCTGGAACAGAGGCAAACTTTTAACCTTCCTAATGCACAATTTACTAAATTTACCTAACATGCGGTAGATTGCAAATCTACCAGCGCTACATACTCCCCCCACTACAATAGACGTTGTCCCCAACGTCTGTCCCAACACAGTAACAATAACTCTCAAGCCTGAGAGTAAGCATTTGAGTTTCTTATAACTTTGGATAGGCAAAGGGAGAGAAAGGACAGTTTAAAGACATTATAAGACTTATATCTATAAAACATTATGTTCACAGCCGCAAACAAAACCACAGTATAATTGTACACAACCTCACTAACTAACTAGCTGAAAACCCTCCCAGCTCTATATATGATCCGATAATCCCTGAAAAGGAAACAGTAGGAGCAAAGCCTCATCAAAAAAATGAAACTCTCTTCCCACAATCTATACTAGAAAAAATATATACTTTAGGAGTCCATCCCTGCATAAGAACTTTTTTTTTTTTTTTTTCTATAAAAGAAATCCGGCTAGCAAACAAGAAGTCCTTGGATTTAAACACTCAACAGGATCTGTAGATCTTGACTATGCAGATCTCCTTACCCTGACACTATCTAGCTAGGTAACTTCAAAGTTCTATTGTCCATGATTACCAGTAAAACCGGGGATCTGGCAAGGTTGATTTCCCTTCTTTATCCACAGTGGTAATAAAGTACACAACATTGTCCTTTCCCGGTCTGCAAATTGCCACATTATCGGCATAGATGTGCCGACCGAAGTTCCAATGTACAAAGCATCCGCTGAAACGTTCATCCATCCGGACGGAACATCCAGTCTTTCTGAAGGGCTTAGGCACAGACAAGTAGTCCCAAACAGCTTCACTGTACCAAAGTTCCCGATTAGCTTCAATCTCCTGCATAACATCCTGGGGCACATAGGGAAACCTCAATCCATACTCTGCGGCAACACGCTTGTTTAACATCCGTTGCAAGCGAGCAAGTTTTGGCAAAGATCTGTCTCTCCCCATACCAGGCGGTACACAAGAATTTAGTGACTTTCTCACCATAGACCCAGCCGGTGTCTGTAGTGAATTAGTAGCCTCTGGCAAAGTCCCAGCTACAGTACTGTGTGTTTCCACACAGGGTGACATCTTCCCAGAACTCATGCCAGTCCATTCAGAAAAAGTCAGTGTGGAGGCAACATCTTCGCCTTGTGACCACAATAGCTCTTGCGACATGGTTTCAAATAAATCATCATCACCGGAAAGATCCGACATGGATTCTATTTCCGAGTCTCTCAATTCTTCAGCTGGCAAATATTTATTTACAGTCCCCAACAGTGGCTTACCCATTCCGGACATAGACTCTGGTAGCTCCGGCTCAGGCATCCTCTGGGGTAGGCCTCGACCACGGCCGCGGGAAGCCTTTACATAGCCCACCTTCTTCTGAGTATGCACCATAGGAGTAGGCGTAGTGGACTCAGGAACTAAAGTAATGTCTCCGGGCAAGACAACAGCAACAATGTCTTTTTCTGGAACATTTTCAGTAACAACAGGCAAAGTGGCAGCCCGTCGCTCCCTCTCTGTAGCGATAGCAGCTTCCACTGTAGCGATACCTGTCACCCAATCCATCCGATAGGCACGGGGCGACATGGTAGGTTGCTCCACCACAAACAGGTATTCTCCACACTGTGGACATCGGCCGAATGGACGAAGATGCACGGCCAATCCTTCGCATCGATGGCAGGTCATGCCCAGTCCCTCAACATCTCCTGAGGTATACAGGACAAATCTCCCCTGTGGCTTCAATCGAACTCCAGTATCCGTGAGCAGAGTCCCAGATTGCACAGTATTCATCACGGTGCTTGCAGAGAACACTCTGGGTCCCACAACCGATTGCAACGCCGAAAAAGACATGGCCACACTCTGATCTTCTCAGCATGATCACGAGGCCTCTCTTTTCCTTTAGCGCCAAACACATACACGCGTCCCACGCGGTAGCAAGTAGGGTAACTCCTCCCACTTGTTCTTCCAGTCACGTAACTCCCGGGCCTTTCTCTGGTGCCCAGCGTCTACGCACTTAGAAGCAAAGTCCTGCAGTGTAACCTTTCCTCTTCCTGAAAAGATTTTTTTTTTTTTCAAAGTCCAGCTCTCTCTATAAACTCCCGGTAAAACACTCCACTGGGTTGCAGTAATTGACGGTCAACAAATCCCGGACAACGCACCCACATGTAGCAATAACTCATGGTGGAGCTGCTGGTTTAGGCGGTTCTGTTACCTTCACTCTGCTTCCCTCTGTTTCATTGGCACCAGGTCTAGGGGTTCCGTTGAGTTTACTGCTAGACGACACCTGCACCAACACTGGAGTACGTTTTCAATGCTTTATTAAATCCAACGACTTAGGAAGTAGCAGGAAAGAGGTAGAAAGGAAACTTACAGAAGAAACTCAAATATTCTATGGTAGGGTTCTCTTGACAAAATGTCCTGGTAGACCCACCCCTGCGCCGCTGTATCGTGGGCCTTTCGAACGGAGGACCACGAGGTAGCTCCTTAATGCATACCTGTCGGCCAGGAAGGCCAGCAGGTGGCTGTAAAACGAACCCCAAAATATGGCGTCTGTCCCATAAATACCCTCTCCCAGAATGCAACTTGGAGGACCACCTCCACCGAGCGTGCCTCCGGGACAGAGGAGCATCACCAATGTAAGGAACATTCTTCCCCAATGATCACCAATGTAAGGAACATTCTTCCCACTGATCACCAATGTAAGGAACATTCTTCTCACTGATCACCAATGTAAGGAACATTCTTCTCACTGACCACCAATGTAAGGAACATTCTTCTCACTGATCACCAATGTAAGGAACATTCTTCCCACTGATCACCAATGTAAGGAACATTCTTCTCACTGATCACCAATGTAAGGAACATTCTTCCCACTGATCACCAATGTAAGGAACATTCTTCTCACTGATCACCAATGTAAGGAACATTCTTCCCACTGATCACCAATGTAAGGAACATTCTTCTCACTGATCACCAATGTAAGGAACATTCTTCTCACTGATCACCAATGTAAGGAACATTCTTCCCACTGATCACCAATGTAAGGGACATTCTTCTCACTGATCACCAATGTAAGGAACATTCTTCTCACTGATCACCAATGTAGGGAACATTCTTCCCACTGATCACCAATGTAAGGGACATTGTTCTCACTGATCACCAATGTAAGGAACATTCTTCCCACTGATCACCAATGTAAGGAACATTCTTCCCACTGATCACCAATGTAAGGGACATTCTTCTCACTGACCACCAATGTAAGGAACATTCTTCTCACTGATCACCAATGTAAGGAACATTCTTCTCACTGATCACCAATGTAAGGAACATTCTTCTCACTGATCACCAATGTAAGGAGCATTCTTCCCACTGATCACCAATGTAAGGAACATTCTTCCCACTGATCACCAATGTAAGGAACATTCTTCTCACTGATCACCAATGTAAGGAACATTCTTCTCACTGATCACCAATGTAAGGAACATTCTTCTCACTGATCACCAATGTAAGGAACATTCTTCTCACTGATCACCAATGTAAGGGACATTCTTCTCACTGATCACCAATGTAAGGAACATTCTTCTCACTGATCACCAATGTAAGGAGCATTCTTCTCACTGATCACCAATGTAAGGAACATTCTTCCCACTGATCACCAATGTAAGGGACATTCTTCTCACTGATCACCAATGTAAGGGGACATTCTTCTCACTGATCACCAATGTAAGGGGACATTCTTCTCACTGATCACCAATGTAAGGAGCATTCTTCTCACTGATCACCAATGTAAGGAGGAAGGTTGCCCTAGAGCAGTGATGGTGAATCTTGGCAAATCTTGATGTTTTGGGGTGCCAAGGTTCGCCATCACTGACCTGGACCATCACAAATAATCTCATAATATTTGGGTAAATGTGAGCTGCAAGAAATGTTAAATGCAAAGTTGCCCCAGGAAAATTGTCCTTTAGTGGATCATACTGAATGATATTAACCACTTCAAGACCAGCCGCCGCAGTTATACTGCGGCAGGTTGGCTTCATTGCACGAATCGCTGTAGTTGTACATCGCTTCATGTAATAGATACAGTGGGCGTGCACACAACGGAGCCGATGCGCATGGCCAGCGGTTGTAATGTTCGCCGGCCACCTGCGATTGCTCCACAGAGAGACAGAATGGGGATCTGTCAATGTAAACAAACAGATCCCCGTTCTGACAGGGAAGTAGAGAGAGATCGTCTGTTCCTTAATGATTAGGAACAGCGATCTCTCTGTACTCCCAGTGAGCCCATCCCCCCCACAGTTAGAAACACCTCCCAGGGAACACATTTAACCCTTTGATCGCCCCCTAGTGTTAACGCCTTCCCTGCCAGTGACATTTACACAGTAATCAGTGGCTAGTCATAGCACTGATCACTGTATAAATGTCATTGGTCCCAAAAAAGTGTCCGATGTGTCCACCGCAATGTCGCTGTCCCGCTAAAAATCGCAGATCACCGCCATTACTAGTAAAAAGAAAATAATAATAAAAATGCCATAAATCTGTTCCCTATTTTGTATACGTGATAACTTTTGCGCAAACAATATATGGTTATTGCGATTTTTTTTTTTTTTTACCAAAAATATGTAGAAGAATACATACCGGCCTAAATTGATGAAGACCTTTTTTGGGGGGGGGGGGGGGGTTATTCATTATAGCAAAAGATATTGGGTTTTTTTTTTTTATAGCACAAAAAATAAAAACCGCAGAGGTGATCAAATACCACCAAAAGAAAGTTCTATTTGTGGGGAAAAAAAGGACATCAATTTTATTTGGGTACAACGTTCAATTGTCAGTTAAAGAGATGCAGTGCCGAATCACAAAAAAATGGCCTGGTCATTAAGGGGGAAAATCCTTCCGGGGCTGAAGTGGTTAATAAATGTAGCGCTACCTCCCAACGTGCTGCTGTAATGTAAGCAGTTCTTTCCCAAAACTAGTGCAGAGGCAGCCAGGCACACAGCAACAGTTCATTCACTCTTATCTCAGTAATCAGTCTAGGACATGTGTCAAACACAATGCATGTAGGCTGAATCCGGCCCGCCAGGCCCTTTCATGTGAAATTCAGTGTGACAAGCCCTGGTCTAGGGGATGTCTTTTTAGCATTTTTATTGCTGAAGGACTTGGATGGGGTGTGGGATGATTGGGGATACTCCAGATTTTACTGAATATTCCCAGGAGGATGCTCCACTTTGCTAAACCTCCCTGAACAGTCTCTATGCAGGAACAAGTACAGATGACAGAACTGGGTCCCTCTTTAAAAGCTATTCCAGTCAGGACGACCACTGGCTCTTCTACCCAAAGGAAACGTTCACTAGGACCATGAGTTCAGGTTAGTACTCACAATGTCTCAGGATCACCAGATGCCTCCCTCCAGTATCAACTGGACACTGTTCAGGGAGGGAGAGGTTAATGCTCACAATGCTTCCAGGACAGGTTTGATTGCTCTCGCTGCTTTCCATGGAACTGTGGATTCCTCTAGAAAATAGGTATGGAGCAAGGCAAATGGGCAGCATGAATGTTTATACAGCCTTGGCCAGTCCCTGGGAGGGTGGCCCAGATGGCTCCTGGGAATCTGTATAAATACTCTGAGACACAAAGCATCCAAGTCTTATTCTGTATGAGATGAACACAGCCTAAGGGGGGCTGCTTGCCCTCTAATGCTATCCTGCCATGTGCTTGCGAGGTGATGAAGCCTCAGGTGGGCGACCTGAGGGCCTGCTTTGCTGAAGTTGCAGAGAGCTGACTGAGGGGCTGTCATCTGAAGATCTAGTCTGGTATCACTGGGAGAAGGTGTCGCATGGATGTTGGATGGAGGCAACCAACTTCCAAGGACATTTTTGAGTACAGACTGCTGTGAGAGATCTTGGAGACTTTTGGGCTTCTGCCACCCCTCTTGTGCTAGAGAGACAGCTGTGTGTTTGTGTAAAGGGGACATAGACTGAGCTCTTCATGACACCAGCCAATCTCATTCCTTGTGAAGGGACTCTTTTCTAATTGCTGAAAAGAGAAGGCATTTGTGCCTTAATCACTTCAATACCAGGCACTTCCCCCCCCTTCCTGCCCAGGACAATTTTGGCGATCGGCTCTTTCTGTCAGTGCGAACCGAGGAAAGTCGTTTATCGGAACTTCCTGGTTACACGCTGTGATTGGTCACAGCTGATCACGTGGTAAGGAGCCTACATCAGAGGCCCTTTAACGCGATCAGAGTTGCGGTATGTCAGAGTGACACATCACACCACTGATCGCCACACTGCGCACCCCCGGCTTATCCTGCTGGACATCATATGATGCCCAGTCAGGATAACAGAACCACCGCCCGGCCGTTATTTTGCTATGACGGGCGGGAAGTGGTTAAAGTAGAACCATAGGCAGGACTTTTTTTCTTGATAGAGTAAGGGAGAGTAATAACCCATGTCAGATTTTTTTTTTTCACCATCTGTGCCCCATTGCAGAGATTTCCCTTCACTTCCAGTCCCATAGCCAAACAGGAGGTGAGATGAAATCCCTGAAAATGGAATTCCTTGGGGCCTCCCAGGTCACCAGAACTAGTGTCCCCATTGGAAGATTTCCCCTCTATTACTTTTCTGGGGACAACCCAAAATTTGGGATTTTATTTTACTTTCAATGACCATGGTAAAAAGGACAAACAGAGAGTGGGAATCTCCTTAACAGGGGCACAGACAGAAATAAAAACCCAACAGAGGCTTTAATCCCTCTCTACTCTATTTAAAACAAAAAAAGTTTAAGTTACTACCACTGCAAGGCCAAGTCCACAGTCTAGTAGTCTAGTCTAGTATTAGGGCATTAGTGGTAAGTTGACCAAAGCACATAAACCCAAGGTAAGTATAGTAGCAGGTCCTTGTTGCAATCTCGGAACACCCAATAAGAGGCTAGGATGCGACCGGTCTAAACTATGTGGCATGTTCACCAATGCCAGGAGCATGGCGGACAAGATGGGTGAACTAGAGATACTGTTGTACAAGGAGGATTTGGATTTTGTGGGAATTTTAGAGACCTGGTTCAACAGCTCTCATGATTGGCTGGCAACCATTCCAGGGTATACCCTTTACCGCAAGGATAGAGAGGGTAAAAAAGGGGGAGGGGTATGCCTATATATCAAGAATAATGTACAAGTGAATGTGAGAGATGACATCACTGAGGGAGCTAGAGAGGAGGTGGAATCCTTATGGGTAGAGCTCCAAAGGGATGAAGCTAAGGGGAAAATAATACTGGGAGTATGCTATAGGCCCCCTAACCTGAGGGAGGAAGTGGAGACGGATCTCATATCACAATTTGGATTAGCAGCAAGGATGGGAAGTGTTATCATAATGGGGGACTTTAATTATCCAGACATAGACTGGGCGGAGGGAACCGCAAATTCATCTAAGGCTCGCCAGTTCCTTAATGTCTTGCAGGACAATTTTATGGGTCAGATGGTAGACGCACCAACTAGAAATAAAACATTACTGGATCTACTGATTACCAACAATACAGACCTGATCACAGATGTGGAAATACGGGGCAATTTAGGTAACAGCGATCACAGGTCAATTAGTTTCAGTATAAATCACACAAATAGGAAACATAAAGGGAATACAAAGACAGTGAATTTCAAAAGAGCCAACTTCCCTAAACTACAAACCTTGCTAGAAGATATAAATTGGGATAAAATCCTAGGAACAAAGAACACGGAGGAGAGATGGGTTTGCTTTAAGAGCATATTAAATAAGGGCATTAGCCAATGCATCCCATTGAGTAATAAATTTAAAAGAGCGAACAAAAATCCTGGATGGCTTAACTCCAACGTAAAAATGCATATAAAAGCAAAGGAGAAGGCCTTCAAAAAATACAAGGTTGAGGGATCATCCTCAGCATTCAGACTTTATAAAGAATGCAACAAGAAATGTAAGGGTGCAATTAGGACGGCTAAGATAGAACACGAAAGACACATAGCGGAGGAGAGCAAAAAAAATCCCAAGAAATTCTTTAAGTATGTAAACAGTAAAAAAGGGAGGACAGACCATATTGGCCCCATAAAGAATGAGGAAGGACATCTGGTTACAAAAGATGGGGAGATGGTGAAGGTATTGAATTTATTCTTCTCCTCAGTCTTCACGAGGGAATCGGGGGGCTTCAGTAACCAAAACTGCAAAGTTTATCCTCATGACACATCACAGGAAGCACCTCCATGGCTAACAGAGGACAGAATTAGAAATAGACTTGGGAAACTTAACATTAATAAATCACCGGGACCAGATGGCTTGCATCCGAGGGTACTTAGGGAACTCAGTCAAGTAATTGCCAGACCATTGTTCCCAATTTTTACGAATAGTCTACTGACTGGAATGGTACCAGCTGATTGGAGAAAAGCCAATGTAGTACCAATATTTAAAAAAGGCCCCAAAATACATCCCTGGGAATTACAGACCAGTTAGCCTAACAGTAATAGTATGTAAACTCTTGGAGGGGATGATAAGGGACTATATACAAGATTTTAGTAAGGAGAACGTTACTAAATCTTTACTATCATTAGTAATCAGCATGGATTCATGAAGAATCCTTCTTGCCAAACCAATCTATTCACCTTCTATGAGGAGGTGAGTTGCCATCTAGATAAAGGAAGGCCCGTAGACGTGGTGTATCTGGATTTTGCAAAAGCATTTGACACAGTTCCCCATAAACATTTACTGTACAAAATAAGGTCAGTTGGCATGGACCATAGGGTGAGTATGCTGTCCAGTTCTGGGCACCAGTCCTCAGGAAGGATGTACTGGAAATGGAGCGAGTACAAAGAAGGGCAACAAAGCTAATAAAGGGTCTGGAGGATCTTAGTTATGAGGAAAGGTTGCGAGCACTGAACTTATTCTCTCTGGAGAAGAGACGCTTGAGAGGGGATATGATTTCAATGTATAAATACCGGACTGGTGACCCCACAATAGAGAGAAAACTTTTTTGCGAGAGGGCATTTAAAAAGACTCGTGGCCACTCACTAAATTTAGAAGAGAAGTGGTTTAACCTTAAACTACGTAGAGGGTTCTTTACTGTAAGAGCGGCAAGGATGTGGAATTCCCTTCCACAGGCGGTGGTCGGGGAGCGTCGATAGTTTCAAAAAACTATTAGATAATCACCTGAACGACCGCAACATACAGGGATCTACAATGTAATACTGACATACTGTATAATCACACACATAGGTTGGACTTGATGGACTTGTGTCTTTTTTCAACCTCACCTACTATGTAACTTTGCAAGGACTTTGCTTACAATTCTACCAAAGGAGGTTTTCTGCCCTCACTTTGCACATAGTTCTTTTTGGAGTATCCCACTCAATTCCCCAACCCTATCCAAGTTACCCCAAAAATAAAAAATGCCAAAAAGAACACCCCTGGACTGCTTATTGAGCTGAAGAGAGATTGTGGCTGCGGGGTAAATACTGGGAAAAATAAACGGGGCAAATGTCTAGCGGCTCCCTCAGGCTGGGGACTCCTCCTGAAGGGTTAGACCCAGAACTAGAACAGGGCTGCTACAGGCCTTGGACTGTTCATGTGCTCTTCAGCCACCTATTGGGCACACCTTCCCAGGGATTGGCTGCAGCACACTGAATATTCATGCTGCCCATTTGCTTTGCTCAACCCCTTGATTTCCATAAGTCTCCAGAAGGCAGGGGAAAGCAATCAAACCTGCAGCCTGTGAAATCAGAACAGCCAAAAGAAATCAACGGCTGCTCCAATGATTACAGAGGAGCCAAAAAGAACCTAATTTACCTAAAATTCTAGTAACCTATCTAGGAGGGTGCTACAAATGTACAGTACAGATCCAGAAAATTGAAAAAAAAAGTGTTTTGCTTACATATGGACTAAACATGGTGAAATGGGGTCACTGGTTTGTTTTTAATGTTTAATAAGCAGCCAGTATGGAAAATGTAAAGACACAAGTACTGTGTGCACCACACTCCATGCATATACAGCCTACATTGACATCTTCTGATGAGTGTGAGGTGTTACATTGTTACTGTAGTAATAACAATTCTGCTTGACTTTTTTTTCTTTTTTTTTTTGACAGACAACAGTTATCGTGAATTCACTTGGTGCTGACCTGAACTTAAATGCTGGACAAGTCTCAAAAGCAATTCTCGCTAAGGCTGGGTATGCGTTGCAGCAAGAAGTCTCACATAAGGCTAAATTCCTCCATCCCTTGCCAATCATGATTCCTACCCCAGCATATGGACTGCCTTGTTTGAGTGTCTACCATGTCATTTTGGGCCCTTACTATGGAATAAGCCGTCTGGATGTGAGTATGTCAGTTACATATTTAGCCAGGTTGAAAAAAGACACAAGTCAATCTAGTTTAACCAATAGAAAAAAAAAACACAACTTCCAGATACACAATCCTATACCCACAGTTGATCCAGAGGAAGGCAAATAAATAAAGCATGATACAATTTGCTGTAGCAGGGAAAAAAATTCCTTCCTGATCCCCCGAGAGGATTCGGATATTCCCTGGATGAACTTTACTTATAAATGTCAGTATCCAGGTATACGTTGTGTATATATATGAATACATCCAATAAGATACTGAGCTGGCCAGCAGTGGCGTCACTAGGGTTGGTGTCACCCCCTCCCCCCCACCTATTTTCAGGCCAGCAGCACAGCGTTGGAGCTCATTGGCACACATTGTGGAAGTCAATAATTGCCTGACCTGCTATCCTCTGGCTCTAATATTGCCTGCACAGGGAGTATTAGGGTTAGAGGATAGCAGGTTGGGCAATTCCTAATGGCTCAGTCCCTAGGATAAGTAATGGATAATGGCTGACAGGCCCTCTTACTAGATCCAACAAAACTGCAGCAGTGATCCCACCAGCGGGACGTTCGCTCACTCTGTGTGCCCGGGTGACTCTGGTCAGTACTGTAGCACGTCTGTACCCTGGCAGTGGCTTTGTGTATTTCTCTCTGGTGGCATTGGTTAGCGACATCGCTCTCTCTGGTGGCGCTGGTTGGCGGCATCACTCTCTCTGGTGGCGCTGGTTAGCGGCATGGCTCTTTCTGGTGGCGCTGGTTAGCGGCATGGCTCTCTCTCTCTGGTGGCGCTGGTTAGCAGCATGGCTCTCTCTGGTGGAGCTGGTTAGCTGAATGGCTCTCTGGTGGCGCTGGTTAGCGGCATGGCTCTCTGGTGGCGCTGGTTAGTGGCACGGCTCTCTGGTGGTGCTGGTTAGCGGCATGGCTCTCTCTGGTGACGCTGATTAGAGGCATGGCTCTCTCTGGGGGCGCTGGTTAGCGGCATGGCTCTCTGGTGGCGCTGGTTAGCGGCACGGCTCTCTGGTGGCGCTGGTTAAGGCACGGCTCTCTGGTGGCGCTGGTTAGCGGCATGGCTCTCTGGTGGAGCTGGCTAGCTGAATGGCTCTCTGTTGGCGCTGGTTAGCAGCATGGCTCTCTCGCTCTCTGGTGGCGCTGGTTAGCGATATGACTCTCTGGTGGCACTGGTTAGCAGCATGGCTCTCTCTCTCTCTGGTGGCGCTGGTTAGCGGCATGGTTCGTTCTCTCTCTCTGGCGCTGGTTAGCGACATGGCGCTCTCTCTCTCTCTGGTGGCGCTGGTTAGCAGCATGGCTCTCTCTCTGTGGTGACACTGATTAGCGGCATGGCTCTCTCTGGTGCCGCTGGTTAGCGGCATGACTCTCTCGCTCTCTGGTGGCGCTGGTTAGTGGTATGGCTCTCTGGTGGCGCTGGTTAGTGGTATGGCTTTCTGGTGGTGCTGGTTAGCGGCATGGCTCTCTCTCTGTCTCTGGCGCTGGTTAGCGGCATGGCTCACTCTCTGTGGTGACGCTGGTTAGCAGCATGGCTCTCTGTGGTGGCACTGATTAGCGGCATGGCTCTCTCTGGTGGCGCTGGTTAGCGACATGACTCTCTCGCTCTCTGGTGGCGCTGGTTAGCGATATGGCTTTCTGGTGGTGCTGGTTAGCGGCATGGCTCTCTCTCTCTGGCGCTGGTTAGCGACATGGCTCTCTCTCTGGTGGCACTAGTTAGAGGCATGAATCTCTCTCTTTCTGGCGGCGCTGGTTAGCGTCATGGCTCTCTCTGGTGGCGCTGGTGAGTGGCACGGCTCTCTGGGGTCGCTGGTTAGCGGCACGGCTCTCTGGGGTCGCTGGTTAGTGGAATGGCTCTCTTTTGGGGCGCTAGTTAGCGGCATGGCTCTCTTTTGGGGCGCTAGTTAGCGGCACGGCTCTCTGGGGTCACTGGTTAGTGGCATGGCTCTCTCTGGGGGTGCTGGTTAGTGGCATGGCTCTCTAGTGGCGTTGGTTAGCGGCATAGCTCTCTCTCTGGTGGCGCTGGTTAGTGGAACGGCTCTCTGTTGGTGCTGGTTAGCGGCGTGGCTCTCTCTGGGGGCGCTGGTTAGCGGCATGGCTCTCTGGTGGCGCTGGTTAGTGGTATGGCTCTCTGGTGGCGTTGGTTAGTGGTATGGCTTTCTGGTGGTGCTGGTTAGCGGCATGGCTCTCTCTCTGGTGGCGCTGGTTAGTGGCATGGCTCGCTCTCCCTCTCTGGTGGCACTGGTTAGCGGCATGGCTCTCTGTGGTGGCACTGATTAGCGGCATAGCTCTCTCTGGTGGCGCTGGTTAGCGACATGACTCTCTCGCTCTCTGGTGGCGCTGGTTAGTGGTATGGCTCTCTGGTGGCGGTGGCTAGCGGTATGGCTTTCTGGTGGTGCTGGTTAGTGGCATGGCTCTCTCTCTCTCTCTCTCTCTCTCTGGCGCTGGTTAGTGACATGGCTCTCTCTCTGGTGGCACTAGTTAGAGGCATGAATCGCTCTCTCTGGTGGCGCTGGTTAGCGGCATGGCTCTCTCTGGTGACGCTGGTGAGTGGCACGGCTCTCTGGTGGCACTGGTTAGCGGCACGGCTTTCTGGGGGCGCTGGTTAGTGGCATGGCTCTCTTTTGGGGCGCTAGTTAGCGGCATGGCTTTCTCTGGTGGTGCTCGTTAGCGGCATCGCTCTCTGGTGGCGCTGGTTAGCGGCACGGCTCTCTGGTGGTGCTGGTTAGCGGCATAGCTCTCTCTTGGGGCGCTGGTTAGCGGCATGGCTCTCTGGTGGCGCTGGTTAGCGGCACGGCTCTCTGGTGGCGCTGGTTAAGGCACGGCTCTCTGGTGGCGCTGGTTAGCTGCATGGCTCTCTGGTGGCGCTGGTTAGTGGCATGGCTCTCTCTCTCTGGTGGAGCTGGCTAGCTGAATGGCTCTCTGTTGGCGCTGGTTAGCAGCATGGCTCTCTCTCTCTCTGGTGGCGCTGGTTAGCGATATAACTCTCTGGTGGCGCTGGTTAGCAGCATGGCTCTCTCTCTCTCTGGTGGCGCTGGTTAGCAGCATGGCTCTCTCTCTGTGGTGACACTGATTAGCGGCATGGCTCTCTCTGGTGGCGCTGGTTAGCGGCATGGTTCTCTCGCTCTCTGGTGGCACTGATTAGCGGTATGGCTCTCTGGTGGCGCTGGTTAGTGGTATGGCTCTCTGGTGGCGCTGGTTAGTGGTATGGCTCTCTGGTGGCGCTGGTTAGTGGTATGGCTCTCTGGTGGCGCTGGTTAGTGGTATGGCTTTCTGGTGGTGCTGGTTAGCGGCATGGCTCTCTCTCTCTGGCGCTGGTTAGCGGCATGGCTCACTCTCTGTGGTGGCGCTGGTTAGCGGCATGGCTCACTCTCTGTGGTGGCGCTGGTTAGCGGCATGGCTCTCTGTGGTGGCACTGATTAGCGGCATGGCTCTCTCTGGTGGCGCTGGTTAGCGACATGACTCTCTCGCTCTCTGGTGGCGCTGGTTAGCGATATGGGTTTCTGGTGGTGCTGGTTAGCGGCATGGCTCTCTCTCTCTCTCTGGCGCTGGTTAGCGACATGGCTCTCTCTCTGGTGGCACTAGTTAGAGGCATAAATCTCTCTCTCTCTCTCTGGTGGCGCTGGTTAGCGTCATGGCTCTCTCTGGTGGCGCTGGTGAGTGGCACGGCTCTCTGGTGGTGCTGGTTAGTGGCGTGGCTCTCTGGGGTCGCTGGTTAGTGGCATGGCTCTCTTTTGGGGTGCTAGTTAGCGGCATGGCTCTCTCTGGTGGCGCTGGTTAGCGGCATGGCTCTCTCTGGTGGTGCTTGTTATCCGCATCGCTCTCTGGTGGCGCTGGTTAGCGACATGGCTCTCTGGGGTCACTGGTTAGTGGCATGGCTCTCTCTGGGGGTGCTGGTTAGTAGCATGGCTCTCTAGTGGCATTGGTTAGCGGCATAGCTCTCTCTCTGGTGGCGCTGGTTAGTGGAACGGCTCTCTGGTGGTGCTGGTTAGTGGCATGGCTCTCTGGTGGCGCTGGTTAGCGGCATGGCTCTCTCAGGTGGCGCTGGTTAGCGGCATGGCTCTCTCATGTGGCACTGGTTAGCGGCATGGCTCTCTCTGGTGGCGCTGGTTAGCGGCATGGCTCTCTCAGGTGGCGCTGGTTAGCGGCATGACTCTCTCTGGTGGCGCTGGTTAGCAGCATGGCTCTCTCTGGTGACACTGATTAGCGGCATGGCTCTCTCTGGGGGCGCTGGTTAGCGGCATGGCTCTCTCTGGGGGCGCTGGTTAGCGGCATGGCTCTCTCTGGGGGCGCTGGTTAGCGGCATGGCTCTCTCTGGTGGCGCTGGTTAGCGGCACAGATCTCTCTGGTGGCGCTGGTTAGTGGCACGGCTCTCTCTGGTGGCGCTGGTTAGCGGCATGGCTCTCTCTGGTGGCGCTGGTTAGTGGCACGGCTCTCTCTGGTGGCGCTGGTTAGCGGCATGGCTCTCTTTGGTGATGCTGGTTAGCGGCATGGCTCTCTTTGGTGGCGCTGGTTAGCGGCATGGCTCTCTCTGGTGGCGCTGGTTAGCGACATGGCTCTCTCTGGTGGCGCTGATTAGCGGCATGGCTCTCTCTGGTGGCGCTGATTAGCGGCATGGCTCTCTCTGGTGGCGCTGATTAGCGGCATGGCTCTCTCTGGTGGCGCTGATTAGCGGCATGGCTCTCTCTGGTGGCGCTGGTTAGCGCCATGGCTCTCTGGTGGCGCTGGTTAGCGCCATGGCTCTCTCTCTGGTGGCGCTGGTTAGTGGCACGGCTCTCTCTGGTGGCGCTGGTTAGTGACATGGCTCTCTCTCTCTCTCTTGTGGCGCTGGTTAGCGGCATGGCTCTCTCTCTGGTGGCACTGGTTAGTGGCATGGCTCTCTCTCTGGTGGTGCTGGTTAGCGGCATGGCTCTCTCTCTGGCGCTGGTTAGCGGTAGGGCTGCAACTAACGATTATTTTCATAATCGATTAGTTGGCCGATTATTGTTTTGATTAATCGGTTAATAACCTTAAAAAGAAGTGTGATGTATAATTTAGTTAATATGTAAAGTTTAAAAAAAGGCAATTTATTCCTAAATATCTTTTATACGCAGGGGTAAATATAAATAACCAACTATATGGTTAGGGAGTAAAATCTTTAATCCTCTCTGAGAATAACAGACAGAAGAGATATACTCTATTTACTATTAGAGGTTGAATCTGGACTCAGATCAAATTTTTTTTATTTAAAGAAAAAAAATTCTAGACTGTTTTGCAGATTTTCAAACAGAGCTGTAATATTACATGCTTTTCTGCAGCTTCTCCATTGAAGTATATTGAACCAAAAAAGCACCGTTTTGCATTGAAAAAGGTCCTTGACCCTTTCCAAATACACAACAGCTGAAAAAAGCATAGATGTGAAGGTTAAATGTACTGTAGTGCATTTCTGCAAAAAGAACCAAATAACACACAGGTGGGAACCAGACCTAATACCGTGTACACACGGTCGGACTTTCCGGCATACTTGGTCCGGCGGACCAGAGTCCGCCGCACAATCCGACCATGTGTAGGCTCCGGCGGACTTTTTTTTCCCAAAAGTCCGCCGTACCTAGATTTAAAGCATGCTTTAAATCTTAGTCCGCCGGACTCAGTTTCTGACGGAAAGCCCATTCGTCTGCATGCATCTGTATGCTGGTCCGACGGACCAGATACGACGCAAGGGCAGAGTACTGCATCTCGCGCTCGCTGCAATAGGAAAAACAAATTTTCCTATTGCGGCGAGTGCGGGGCATCCCAGGCCCTTAGGTCTGGCATGGATCTTAAGGGGAACCTCCTACGCCGAAAAATCGCTGTGGGGTCCCCCCCCAAAATCCATACCAGATCCCGATCCGAGCACGCAGCCCGGCCGGCCAGGAAAGGGGGTGGGGACGAGCGAGTGCCCCCCCCCTCCTGAACCGTACCAGGCCGCATGCCCTCAACATGGGGGGGTGGGTGCTTTGGGGGAGGGGGGGCGCCCTGCAGGGCCCCCCTCCCCCAAAGCACCTTGTCCCCATGTTGATGAGGACAAGGGCCTCTTCCCGACAACCCTGGCCATTGGTTGTCGGGGTCTGCGGGCGGGGGGGGCTTATCGGAATCCGGGAGCCCCTTATAATAAGAGGGCCCCCAGATCCCGGCCCCCCACCCTATGTGAATGAGTAGGGGGTACATGGTACCCCTACCCATTCACCTAGGGAAAAAGTGTCAATAATAAAACACACTACACAGGTTTTTGAAGTAATTTATTAGACAGCTCCAGGGGGTCTTCTTCCAGCTTCAGGGGTCCCTCCGGTTCCTCTTCTCCCGGCGTCCGGTTGGTTCTTCTCCGCTCTCTCTGTCTTCTCCTGGTGTTTCAGTTCTTCGGCCGGCTCCTCCGCTGTCTTCATGCTGCTCTCTTGCCAGCGGAGGTCCGGGCTTCTGGGCTGCTGGTCCTCTTCTCTTCTTCCCATGTTGACACGACGTCTGGAATGGTCTCTGAGAGCTCCGATGTGACTTATATAGGTGGAGACCCCACCCCCTTATGCCGTCACAGTCCCTGGGCATGCTGGGACTGTGACGTATTAGGGGGCGTGGTCACCGGGTGATGTTGACCATGGGGGGCGCTCGCTCGTCCCCACCCCCTTTCCTGACCGGCCGGGCTGCGTGCTCGGATCGGGGTCTGGTATGGATTTTGGGGGGACCCCACGACGATTTGTCGGCGTAGGAGGTTCCCCTTAAAATCCATGCCAGACCTAAGGGCCTGGGATGCCCCACGACCGGGCTTGCAAGGTGTCAATCTCGCCGATAAAAGCGGCAAGATTGACTTCCTTTTCTAGTCCCGTCGTACCCGAGTCACGTTCAAAATGAACGGACTTGTCCGTGTGTGGGCAAGTCCATTCATTCTGAAAGTCCGGCGAAAGTCCGTCGGAAAGACGGGCGGACCTAGCCTGCCGGAAAGTCCGGTCGTGTGTAGGCAAGTCCGTCCGTTCAGAAAGTCCGGCGGTAGTCCGCCGGACAGTCCGGCGGGAAGAACGTCGGACCAGGTATGCCAGAAAGTCCGCTCATGTGTACGCGGCATAAGACATTAAGGGCTAATATAGGGCTAATTTTAGCTTTTTTAACCCCCATTATGTTACTGGCCAATTAATCAATTATGAAAATAGTAATCGATTAATTTCATAATCGATTAGTTGTCGATCAATCGATTAATTGTTTCAGCCCTAGTTAGCGGCATGTCTTTCTCTCTCTCTCTCTCTCTCTGGTGGCGCTGGTTAGCGGCATGGCTCTCTCTGGTGGTGCTGGTTAGCGGCATGGCTCTCTCTGGTGGCGCTGGTTAGTGGCACGGCTCTCTCTCTGGTGGCGCTGGTTAGCGGCATGGCTCTCTCTGGTGGTGCTGGTTAGCAGCATGGCTCTCTCTGGTGGCGCTGGTTAGCGGCATGGCTCTCTCTCTTGTGGCGCTGGTTAGCGGCATGGCTCTCTCTCTTGTGGCGCTGGTTAGTGGCATGGCTCTCTCTGGTGCTGGTTAGCGGCATGGCTGTCTCTCTGTCTCTCTGGTGGCACTGGTTAGTGGCATGGCTCTCTCTGGGGGCACTGGTTTAGCGGCATGGCTCTCTGGTGGCGCTGATTAGCGGCATGACTCTCTCTCTTGTGGCGCTGGTTAGCAGCATGGCTCTCTCTCTGGTGGCCCTGCTTAGTGGCATGGCTCTCTCTCTGGTGGCGCTGGTTAGCGACATGGCTCTCTCTCTGGTGGCGTGGCGCTGGTTAGTAGCATGGCTCTCTAGTGGTGCTGGTTAGCGGCATGGCACTCTGTGGTGGTGCTGTTTAGAGGCATGGCTCTCTCTGGTGGTGCTGGTTAGCGGCATGGCTCTCTGGTGGTGTTGGTTAGCGGCATGGCTCTCTCTCTCTGTCGCTGGTTAGTGGAATGGCTCTCCCTCTCTGGTGCTGGTTAGCGGCATGGCTCTCCCTCTCTGGCGCTGGTTAGTGGCATGGCTGTCTCTCTCTCTAGTGGCGCTGGTTAGCGGCATGGCTCTCTGGTGGCGCTGGTTAGCAGCATGGCTCTCTCTGGGGGCGCTGGTTAGTGGAAGGAATCTCTCTCTCTCTGGTGGAACATGGTTGGAGACATGGCTCTCTCTGGGGGCGCTGTTTAGCGGCATGGCTCTCTGGGGGCACTGGTTGGCGGCATGGCTCTCTCTGGTGGCGCTGCTTAGCGGCATGGCTATCTCTGGTGGTGCTGCTTAGCGGCATGGCTCTCTCTCTCTCTGGTGGCGCTGGTTAGCAGCATGGCTCTCTCTCTGGTGGCGTGGTGCTGGTTAGCGGAATGGCTCTCTCTGGTGGCGCTGGTTAGCGGCATGGCTCTCTCTGGTGGCGCTGGTTAGCGGCATGGCTCTCTCTGGTGGCGCTGGTTAGCGGCATGGCTCTCTCTGGTGGCGCTGGTTAGCGGCATTGCTCTCTCTGGAGGCATTGGTTAGTGGCATGGCTCTCTGGTGGCGCTGGTTAGTGGCATGGCTCTCTCTGGTGGCGCTGGTTAGCAGCATGGCTCTCTGGTGGCGCTGCTTAGCGGCATGGCTCTTTCTCTGGTGGCACTGGTTAGCAGCATGGCTCTCTGGTGTCGCTGGTTAGTGGCATGGCTCTCTCGTCTCTGGTAGTGCTGGTTAGCAGCATGAATCTCTTGTTGTCTGGTGGCACATGGTTAGAGGCATGGCTCTCTCTGGTGGCACTGGTTAGTGGCATGTCTCTCTCTGGGGGCGCTGGTTAGCGGTATGGCTCTATGGTGGCACTGGTTAGTGGCATGGCTCTCTCTCTGGTGACATGGCGCTGGTTAGCAGAATGGCTCTCTCTGGTGGTGCTGGTTAGCGGCATGGCTCTCTGGTGGCATGGCGCTGGTTAGCAGAATGGCTCTCTCTGGTGGCGCTGGTTAGCAGCATGGCTCTCTGGTGGCGCTGGTTAGTGGCATGGCTCTCTCTGGTGGCGTGGCGCTGCTTAGTAGAATGGCTCTCTGGTGGCGCTGATTAGCTGCATGGCTCTCTGGTGGCGCTGATTAGCTGCATGGCTCTCTAGTGGCGCTGGTTAGCGGCATGGCTCTCTCTCTGGTGGCACTGGTTAGAGGCATGAATCTCTCTCTGGTGGCACTGGTTAGAGGCATGAATCTCTCTCTGGTGGCGCTGGTTAGCGGCATCGCTCTCTCTGGTGGCGCTGGTTAGTGGCACGGCTCTCTGGGGTCACTGGTTAGTGGCACGGCTCTCTGGGGTCGCTGGTTAGTGGCATGGCTCTCTTTGGGGGCGCTAGTTAGTGGCATGGCTCTCTCTGGTGGCGCTGGTTAGCGGCATGGCTCTCTGGTGGCGCTGGTTAGCAGCATGGCTCTCTGGTGTCGCTGGTTAGTGGCATGGCTCTCTCGCTCTCTGGTAGTGCTGGTTAGTGGCATGAATCTCTCGCTCTCTGATGGCACATGGTTAGAGGCATGGCTCTCTCTGGTGGCACTGGTTAGTGGCATGGCTCTCTCTGGGGGCGCTGGTTAGCGTCATGGCTCTCTGGTGGTGCTGGTTAGCAGCATGGCTCTCTCTCTAGTGGCGTGGCGCTGGTTAGCGGAATGGCTCTCTCCGGTGGCGCTGGTTAGCGGCATGGCTCTCTCTGGTGGCGCTGGTTAGCGGAATGGCTCTCTCTGTTGGCTCTGGTTAGTGGCATGGCTCTCTGGTGGCACTGGTTAGCGGCATGGCTCTCTCTGTTGGCTTGGTGCTGCTTAGTGGAATGGCTCTCTGTTGGTGCTGGTTAGTGGCATGGCTCTCTAGTGGCGCTGGTTAGCGGCATGGCTCTCTGGTTCCGCTGGTTAGCGGCATGGCTCTCTCCCTTTGGTGGCGTGGCGCTGCTTAGTGGAATGGCTCTCTCTGGTGGCGCTGGTTAATGGCATGGCTCTCTCTATGGTGGCGCTGGTTAGTGGCAAGGCTCTCTCTCTCTCTAGTGGCTCTGGTTAGCGGCATGTCTCTCTCCCTTTGGTGGCGTGGCGCTGCTTAGTGGAATGGCTCTCTCTGGTGGCGCTGGTTAGTGGCATGGCTCTCTCTCTCTGGTGGCGCTGGTTAGCAGGGTGGCGCTCTCTCTCGTCACCCGGGTGCAGCCCTCCCCCCAAATGACCAACGCCACTGCTGGCCAGAACCAGTTCTTAATGAAGTCTATTCCACATTTTCTCAGCTTTTACTGTGAAGAAGCCTTTCCATATGTGGTGGTTAAAGCATAAGTTCACCCTTTAAAAAAGATAATCAATGCACATCTTTTTGCATATATAATTTTTTTTACTTGGAGCCTAAAAAGCATTGCAACCGTGATTAGCAGATCATGGATGCCATGCAGGACTCCTGCAGACTTGTCGGCGTATCTGTCTGCTTGTAACCTTGTACAGACAGATGATCACAAGGGAGAATGAACTACCTAGAATGATCAACAGTGCCCTGGTAGTTCATTGAGGACTAGAAGCCAACAGCCACAAAGACCTTTGGTACTTGTAGTTTCTAATTCACAGAACTCTGTGAGTGAATGGCACTGCCAGGAGGGCAGAGTCCTACACAGCCATGTTTTATTTAAAATGGTGACCGCAAGATCGGGGAGAAGTTTCCCGGCTTGCTGTCCCTAGAGGCAGGGGAGTGAGCAGCAGCTTCAGGAGTGGGATCATGTTCCCAAATGTGAACTTATCCTTTAAGTCTCTTTTCCTCCAGAAGTATGGAGTGCCTCTATTTTCCTCTGTGATGACCTTAAAGCAGAGTTCCACACAATTTTGAGAGGTGGTCTTAAACGAAAGACCACCTCTCCACCCCTCGTTTTTGGATATTTAAAAAAAGAAATTTTCTTTTGCTAGTACCTTTCTTGGAAGTCCTAAGAGTACTTCCGATCCAGCTGGGCCGTGGCCCAGGATGTCACATCCTCTTCTGTGGTGAGCCCCCCGTTTTGTCTTCTGGGACCTGTGTGTGTCCCAGAAGACAAGCTGGCCATTCACAAAGTGCTGCATGACTTACGCATGCACAGGCGGAAACCGGCAGTAAAGCCGCAAGGCTCCACTGCCGGTTTTCCTTAGTTAGAATGGCGGCGCCTGCACCCAATCCGATGGACGGATCGGCCTTGGAGGGCTGACACGGCAGGCTCCCTGGACAGGTAAGTGTCCTTATCAGAAGTCAGCAAAGTGTAATTTCTTCAGTGTTGTCACATGAAAAGATAGAAGAAAATATTTACACAAATGTGACTGAGGGGTGTACTTACTTTTGTCAGATATTGTATGTAGACAGCCCAGTTCCCCTTCTACCATGTTCTGTCTTGTTGCAGGTTTTGAAACACGCAATCACAGAGTGTCTGACCACCGCATTCAACTATGGTAGTCCCTCAATCTCATTTCCTGCACTGGGAACGGGAAATATTGGTCTTTCCAAGAAGGACGTGGCTAAAGTCATGATGAACACTGTGGTGACGTTTGCCATGGAACGTCTATGCTCCATCAATGTATATTTTGTCATTCACCCTCAAGACACAGACACTTACAAGGTGAGTTAATATTTCAAAATAATAAAATAATTGATTAAAAAATGTAGATTTCTTAGGTGCAAAAATTCCGAAGTTGAACTGTGAGATGCAGAAGGACCACTAGTGATTGTGAGTGGAGACAGAGGGCAAGGGGCTCGCTGGTGAATCGGATTTCATTGTGTGTAATGGCTGCATACGATCAGCTGGGAACAAGCCTGACTTTGGATATGAAGTCTTCCATTGATTGTTCCTCATATTGGTTTGTAGCCATCTGTCTCAGTTCTGTTTTACAATGGTCCCTGATATCTGCATGCCCTGCGAGGTTTAGTACTAGAATTACCAGCTAGAAATATGACCGTTGCTGTTCATCTCCTCGCCTTTCGCTTCTCCCGCAGAGCGCTCTGTGACAACACAATGCTTTTGTAATGGGGAACCACCATGATATCACTGCTCTTCCACATCTCCCAACATTTTAAGATGAGAATGAGGGACACCTACTAACAAACGAATGTAGGCATAGGACACGCCCCCTGGCACACCCCCTTAAAGGAGAATTAACAAAAAAAAAGGTTAATTAAATCCACAAGGACTTTTTTTTTACCACTACTTTTCCTTTATATTGGCTTTTAAAATTGACAAATGCAGCAATTTAGAAATCGGATGAAAGGTTTAGCGCTGGGAAACACTTTTTGAAACATAAAAAGTGCATTATATACACATCTATATAGATCAGACCAAAATGAGGGACACATGAGGAGGAAAGAGGGACGGAGGGACAGTCCCTCAAAATCAGGGACAGTTGGGAGCTATGGCTCTTCCTATTATCTCCAGCAGCCATCTGATCCATTCCTGCCCTGCCTCTCCCTGAATCGACAAATCACTGCAATAATGATCTGTTGCTTGCTGATAAGAGCAAGTAATTGATCACTTATATAAATGATCTATTACTGTAGAGGTACATGGCATAGTTGCCAACATTGTAAAAAAAAATGTAGGGACACTTTTTTTGGCTGTAGGCGGAGTCGCCTTATAATTAGAGGCGGGGCATGCATTTGTAGGCGTGACATGGGAACAAGTAAAAATGTGGCATGCGCAGCGACAAAAAGGGGTGTGGTTTACGCAAAATAGCGGACGTGGCTTAAATGGGCGTGGCTCAAAGGGGTGTGGTTAGAGTCTGAGATGAATGAGGGATGGAGAGGGAAAGGGGGAAATGGGAAAAGGGGAGGAGAGGGAGGGAGGGAGGGACAGCAGCCCCAGATCCTACACCACAATAGATGTGTATTCCAGAGTTTAACAATCAGCAGATAAAGATACTCCAAACACCTGGTGTTAGCGCTTCAATCAACCCAGCACCATGGTTGTTATGGTGTCAGGATGATTGAAGTCCATTATTTCTATTATTACATTATAATATCATTCAACTCACCATAATGCAGAATCAGTGTGACCCCTAAGCGTGTCACCTGCCACGTCGCCTGCCACCAGGTGCCCCCAGCAGAGTCCCTCCTTGCATCAGGTGCCCTCAGCAGAGTCCCTCATTGCATCAAGGCGCCCCCAGCAGAGTCCCTTCTTGCATCAGGTGCCCCCAGCAGCAGTGGTATAGTGTTAGGAAAGGAAAGAAATTTGCCCCCCCTCCCTTAACCTACAGACTGTTAGCACTCCCTGAGTACCTTCCCTTCCTACAATAGTACTTACCAGCCTGATTCCTACACTGACCTCTATGTTTCCTAGACTGACCTCTACACTGACCTACATGTTTCCTAGACTGACCACTACACCCACCTACCTGTCCACTACACTGACCTACCTGATTCCTATACTGACCAGTATATTGACCTACCTGTCCACTATACTACACTGTCCACTACACCACAACACCCACTACACTGATTACAACAATATCCACTACACTAACCACTGCCTGGTGAAACATGGAAGGGCACCAGCAACATGCTGGGGAGGATGGAAAACCAGTCTGGAGGTCACGTGTAGCAGCTGTGTCCAGAAGACCTTCCTGGGACAAAAGCAAAATTCCGGGAAAATAATTGGGACAAGTTTAAATTGGGACGAGGGTCCAAAAATCTGGATTGTCCCGGGAAAATCAGGACTGTTGGCAAGTATGACATGGGGAGGGGGCATCTCCCATATTCTATCTTCTTCCAGACCCCCCCCCCCCCCCCCCAAAGCTCATCTCTCTACTCTTGCTTGTACATGAGCATTGCAGCACAACCAATTGACTTCTTGTGCTCCCAGACTGAGTTCTGCTGTACAGCGACTGCGAGCGGCTAAAACAGAAAATATCAGGTACTTGCACAGTTTCCTGCTCTACGTCATTGTGATAAAATATAACAGAGGTCTAAGTACTCCTGCCCCACTCCATGAATCCGCCACCTAGTCCTGGTGAGTGGCTGATCGGGCACCCAGTACTGCATCATGGGAGGTAGGAGGGAGAGTCGCATGTTCCTCATACTGGAAAGTACTGGGTATTCCATGCTTGTGTGCACAACCAGAGTTGAAGGAGAGCAAAAGGCAGCCTATAAAGAACACCTGCTGTCACTTTGTCTTGTACAGGCAGAGAACTGGCAGGTGAAATATAAGAATAATGGATTTAGTATTAACAAAGTTAAATTAAGTTTAATATGAGCTGCTATAACGCTGCTTGCAGGGTCTCATAATACCAGATTTGGGTCTCGGCACATTTTGTAGAGTCTAATCACATCTGATAAAGTCTCTGTAAATACCATATAAACCAGAAGTGAAAGACAATTCACAGAAAGAAAGAAAAAAAAAATACATGCGGTAAATAAGTAGTGGTCCCAGCATGCAATATTCAAGGAACCAGTAGCTGCTGGAATCCTTAACAATCAGTAAACAGCATGGTTGTTAAGGAGTGTAGGGACACCGCGTCCTTAACAACCGATGAGTCATCAAATGTCAGCGGGGTTCCCTGCTGACAGCTGAATGTTTAAAAAAAATAAATAAAAAATTAAGTAAAAAAAACGCATGGGGTCCCCCACAATCCATACCATGCCCTGCAGGTCTGGTATGCATTTTAAAAGGGGAACCCTCATGCCAATTTTTTTTTAATTGCATGGGGTCCCCCAAATCAATACCAAATCCTTATCCGAGCATGCAGCCCGGCAGGTCAGGAAAGGGGGGGACGAATGAGTGCCCCCTCCTCATAAACCATAATAGGCCACATAGGGACCAGGGCCTCTTCCCCCACAACCCTGACGGGTGGTTGTGGGGGTCTGCAGGCGGGGGGCTTATCGGAATTTGGAAGCTCCCTTTAACAAGGGGGTCCCCAGATCTTGGCCCCTCCCTAGGTGAATGAGCATGGGGTACATACTCCTACTCATTCACCAAAAAAAAAGTGTTGTATAAAAAAAAATACAGTAGGCAGTTTTTGATGAATCCTTTATTTAAAAAATAAAAAAGAATTTCCAGCAGTGTAGATCCATCAATCATGATGCCCGCAGCCACTGCCGACCAGAAAAAAAAAAAGCTCTGCTGCCAACGAAGGCACCGCCTCCTTGTGACATCACCAACCCTGGGAATCCGTCTTTAAAGGCAGAGGATCATTTTTGTTTCTTTTTTCAGGTCGGCGGTGGCAGCTGGCATTGTTATTGATGATAGATCTACACAGGGGACTTTTTTAAATTTTTGTTTAAATAAAGGACTGGTCAAAAACTGCCTACTGTTTTTTTTTACACTGCACTTTTTTAGTTAATGAGTAGGGGTACAAAGTACCTTATAATCATTCACATGGGGGGGCAGGATCTGGGGCCCCCCTTATTAAATGGAGCTTCCAGATTCTGATAAGCCCCTCCGCTCGCAGACCCCCACAACCACCACCCAGGTTTGTGGGGAAGAGACCCTTGTCCCCATCAAGCACTCCCCCTATGTGGCCAGGCATGGTTTATGGAGGGAGGGGGCACTCACTTGTCCCCCCCTCCTTTCCTGACCTGCCAGGCTGCTTGCTCAGATAAGGACCTAGTATGGATTTTGAGGGGGGCCCACGTCATTTTTCTTCCTTCTTGATCCCTCCCACCTCTCATAAGCCCCACCCCTTATAGAATCCACCCACTTCGTCCCCTGTATTCCACTTGCTTCTACCCATAGTGTCAGGAGTATACAGCTCGGCATCACAGTACAGAGTATACAGTTCAGCATCACAGTACAGAGTATACAGCTCAGCATCACAGTACAGAGTATACAGCTCAGCATCACAGTACAGAGTATACAGCTCAGCATCACAGTACGGGGTATATAGATCAGCATCACAGTACGGGGTATATAGATCAGCATCACAGTACGGAGTATATAGATCAGCATCACAGTACGGGGTATATAGATCAACATCACAGTACGGGGTATATAGATAAGCATCACAGATGGGGTATATAGATCAGCATTACAGATGGGGTATGTAGATCAGCATTACATAACATCACTAAACACTCCCCCCCCCCCCCCCCTGCTCGTGGGTCTTGCGCCACACTGACAGAATGACTGCAGACCACCCCCGGGGCGCAGGAGGTCCAGCACTTACCGGCCTGTGGTGTTCTCTCCTCCTGTGTCTCCTCCAGGCAGCAGCGGCGGCGGAGAAGCTCCTCATGCTTCCTCTGCTCTGTTCTTCTTAAACCAAAGCGCTGGGCATCCAATAGGATAGCCTGGCACTTTGGTAAATCGGGAAACAGGTCTCACTGACCTGCCTCCTGATTGTCAGGGAGGCACTGTGGTGTGAAAATATTGAAAATTAATTCTCTATGGTCACACAATTGGGTTGGATCAGGGAGCACTCACTACGCCCCGAGCCCACCCTTTTTGAAGCCTATTAGAGCCCCTGCCTCTACTCAGGTGCTTCGAAAAAAAAAAGAAAAACTCCCACCCCCGCCATAGGAGTCCATGCGTCCGGCATCATGAAAGGGGCCCGGCACATGGATAGGAGGGTGGCGGCATGGATGGTGGGGTAACGCCGTGTGCGCACAATGCACAGGCCGCCACTGTTTCCAGCATTTTTTTTTTTTACATTCAACTGTCAGTGGGAAACCCTGCTGACAATTGATGACTCATCAGTTGTTGCTCCTTAACAACCTTGAACCAGCTATTTACAGCCTTTGGTAAGGACGCCGGCTCCCGTCGGCAGTAAATTACCGCAGGCTTTCACTACTAAAATACTGCATCACTTAAAAAAAATGGCACCATCACAATTTACGCAATTTAGTCTCCATTCCTCTTCTTCCCAAAACCAGCCTCCCCTTCTCCTGTGTCCTTTGGAATGCCCGCTCTGTCTGCAACAAAAACTCACCCCTGTTCACGACCTCTTTGTCAACAACTCCTTTAATCTACTTGCTGTCACCGAAACCTGGCTTCATGAATCCGACACCCCTTCTCCTGCTTCCCTCTACCATGGTGGCCTTCTCTGGACTCACTCCCCTAGACCTAGTGGATGCAAGGGAGATGGAGTGAGAATCCTCCTATCCCCACAGAGCACCTTCCAGGTTTATCACTCTCCTCGCTATCTCTCTCATTAATTGATGCTTACTATATATGTCTAATCTCTTCAATTTTCTTAAGAATTGCTGTGATCTACCGACCCCCTGGACCGTTATCAAATTTCCTTGACGACTTTTATGCCTGGCTACCCTACTTTCCCTCCTCTGAAATTCCCACAGTCCTTCTTGGCAACCTCAACATCCCTGTTAACACGAACACTCCTGCTACTTCTAAACTTCACAGTCTAACCTCATTTGGCCTGAAGCAATGGGTACAGGCTTCTACTCAGTCTGATGGCAACACCCTCAACCTTGTATTCTTTTACCTATGCACTCCATGCAACTTCTCCAACAATCCCTTTTCTCTCACTGGTCACCACCTTATTAGTTTCTCTTTCTCTCTCTCTCTCTCTCTGTCTCTCTCTCTCTGTCTCTCTGTCTCTCTCTCTCTCTCTCTCTCTCTCTCTCTCTCTCTGCTCTCTCTCTCTCTCTTCTCTCCTCTCTCTCTCTCCTCTCTCTCTCTCTCTCTCTCTCTCTCTCTCTCTCTCTGTTCTCTCTCTCTCTCTGTTCTCTTCTCTCTCTCTCTCTCTCTCTCTCTCTCTCTCTCTCTCTCTCTCTCTCTCTCTGCTCTCTCTCTCTCTCTCCTCTCCTCTCTCTCTCTCTCTCTCTCTCTCTCTCTCTCTCTCCCACCTTTCCCTCCATTCGCTTAAAAATCACCCGTAGAAACCTTTGTTACTTCAACCCTTCTCTCCTCGATTCCGCTACTGACCACCTCTATGACAAAATCTCAAACTTGACCTGCCCCAATCTATCCACTTCTGTCTACAATAAAAAGGGGGGACCCTCACTATGCCAACATCCAATATATACAAAAAGGATTGAAATTAGTAAAAAACTCAGAGAACAAGTGGAATTTGTGGGCATAACATGAGACGTTCTTTGTCTAAAAAAATGTACAAGTCTTTATTAACAAAATATACTAATTAAAAAAACATTTAAACATACAAAGCACCCTACTGACTAACAGGATCAACAAGTACCCAATACAATAGGTATGAGATATAGAGGTAAATCAAGTCTATGTGGACACATATACTGTACAAATTGTATGAATAAGTAGAGTCCATAGGCTTCTCCATGCACTCTTGTCTGTCAACGTGTTTTGCACATTGCTTCTTTGGGACATTTACTGGATAGGTGCTAACACAAAATTAAAAACAATATAGTGTCAAGTATATTATTCCTGCGCTACCATGTGGTAAAAAAAGTGGTGAGGGGGGGAAAAGCAGCTTGCACCGAATGGGGTCCAGCCTGGCCCCTGATACGGACGTAAGTTCACAAGTGGGAATGGTGCTGCGCTAATCCTTATATACACACCGGTGCATAGGTGCAATCATACTAAGGTATTACTGGCTGGGAGGCAAATCGCCTACACTCAGTATACTTATTAATATTAAACTCAAACAAACAATAAAAGGTATACACGTGTACAATAGGTAGAGAATGTGAAGTGTATAAACCAGTCCTCTTCATGCAACAATCCTACACTTGAAGGTAATGGCCCCTTATCTCATTACACTGAGGTTACAGCATAAGGCAATCAGTGCTTGTGGTATCTCCTGTGGGGGTGGGTCCTGGGTCCCAGACTGTCATTCAGTATACCTCAGATCTACAGGGGGCATAGTAAGATATGGATGTGGTATAGGGAGATAAATTGGTACTTCACTATGGAAATGTGCCTTCCACTGTAATCAATGCACTCTCATACATTTACTCCATACTTAATCATCCTAATATATACTCGACATTTAATATATAAAAATACTATACAGTGTGTTATGATAATAATATAATGAAGTGAGAGGCAATAAAAATAAAAATACATTTTTTGATAAAAATAATAAAAATTTTAATTATGTAAAACGCCCATAAGGTTAGAATACGATATAAAAATAGTAATAATCATGATAATCAACGGGTCCAGAGGGGGCCATATTATTTGGAGACTAACATGCACTAGCAGAATGTGATGAAGCCACGTGACCCGTGACGCCACGCGTAGGGACAGGCACCTTCCACTGTCAGCAGTGTACGAGCTTGCCGCTCGTTTGGTTACAATTTGCCCTCTGTTTCATTACTGTGTGAGTACCCTTGTTTGTTATCTATGAATAAAGCCCTAAACATTTTAAAATACTACACTATATGGCATCCTTGTCTCTCCTTTGGCCGCTATGCCCCCTGTAGATCTGAGGTATACTGAATGACAGTCTGGGACCCAGGACCTACCCCCACAGGAGATACCACAAGCGCTGATTGCCTTATGCTGTAACCTCAGTGTAATGAGATAAGGGGCCATTACCTTCAAGTGTAGGATTGTTGCATGAAGAGGACTGGTTTATACACTTCACATTCTCTACCTATTGAAGCAAGTGATGCTAGAATCTAGCTGCTGCCTGCACTATTTCACTGTTTTTCACGTTTGATGAAGTATTGGAGCTGTTTGCTGCTACACAAGTCACTTTTTCTTTGAACTTTAATACTGTTTTTATACAATTGTTAGCACCTATTGTTGGCACTGGACACTTTATTGCATCCGTCACAGACATTGTGATCTCTCCGGATATCCATTGTAACATTGCACCTTTGCGGTCTATTCTGTTTTTATGTGATTTATGCTCCAGATATTTATTTATTTATTATTTGCACTACAGGTGAAGTGTTTACACTGCATAATTTATACACTTATGTCGATATTTGCATTTAGTACTATTTTATGTGTAGTTTGACTATCTCCACCCATTTTATCAATGTTAATTTTTTCCTAATCGAGCACAGCACGTGTATACCTTTATTGTTTGTTTGAGTTTAAAATTAATAAGTATACTGAGTGTAGGCGATTTGCCTCCCAGCCAGTAATACCTTAGTATGATTGCACCTATGCACCGGTGTGTATATAAGGATTAGCGCAGCACCATTCCCACTTGTAAAAACAATATACATATGCATTAGGAAGATACTGTAAAAACCCAACAGCAGTGATAATTTTATTATTATTATTATTATTATTATACAGGATTTATATGGCGCAGACTGTTTACTTATCGCTTTACAACATTAGGGCAGACAGTACAAGTACAAGACAATTCAATACGGGAGGAATCAGAGGGGCCTGCTCGTTAAAGCTTACAATCTAGGAGAATTTCTTTTAGTTTTTTCTTTTATATATTTCTTTTATAGACATAGATATACAGCTTAGTATATTAGCCAAGGATTGGATTAGTCACTCAATTTATTTGCCCTTTTTTCCTTCTTTTTTTTGTGTGGTTGGGTCATCACATCTCATTCATTCACTGGGCACACTTTTGCTAGTAAAAATGAAAAAAAGAAGACTTTTTTTTTTTTTTTTTTTTTTTTTAACTGTGTGATTTTTGTATGAAGGCTTTTCAGGATCAATGGAAGACGTATGAATGGAACAAGAACACAACAAGTGCCACCAAGCAGAGAGGTGAGGCAAGCTGAAACCCTTCATCTCCTACTTCCTAAATGTCTTCATATATACAGTAACTCACAGAATTTAGTACACCCCTCAGTCACATTTTTGTAAATCTTTTCTTCTGAAGAAATGACACTTGTCTACAATGTAAAGTAGTGAGTGTACAGCTTGTATAACAGTGTAAATTTGCTGTCCCCTCAAAATAACTCAACACACAGCCATTAATGTCTAAACCGCTGGCAACAAAAGTCAGTACACCCCTAAGTGAAAATGTCCAAATTGGGCCCAATTAGCCATTTTCCCTCCCCCGGTGTCATGTGACTCGTTAGTGTTACAAGGTCTCAGGTGTGAATGGGGAGCAGGTGTGTTAAATTTGGTGTTATCGCTCTCACTCTCTCATACTGGTCACTGGAAGTTCAACATGGCACCTCATGGCAAAGAACTCTCTGAGGATCTGAAAAAAAGAATCGTTGCTCTACATAAAGATGGCCTAGGCTATAAGAAGATTGCCAAGACCCTGAAACTGATCTGCAGCACGGTGGCCAAGACCATACAGCGGTATAACAGGACAGGTTCCACTCAGAACAGGCCTCGCCATGGTCCACCAAAGAAGTTGAGGTCACGTGCTCAGCGTCATATCCAGAGGTTGTCTTTGGGAAATAGACGTATGAGAGCTGCCAGCATTGCTGCAGAGGTTGTAGGGGTGGGGGGGTCAGCCTGTCAGTGCTCAGACCATACGCCGCACACTGCATCAAATTGGTCTGCATGGCTGTCATCCCAGAAGGAAGCCTCTTCTAAAGATGATGTACAAGAAAGTCCACAAACAGTTTGCTGAAGACAAGCAGACTAAGGACATGGATTACTGGAACCATGTCCTGTGGTCTGATGAGACCAAGATAAACGTATTTGGTTCAGATGGTGACAAGCGTGTGTGGGGGCAACCAGGTGAGGAGGACAAAGACAAGTGTGTCTTGTCTACAGTCAAGCATGGTGGTGGGAGTGTCATGGTCTGGGGCTACATGAGTGCTGCCGGCACTGGGGGGCTACAGATCATTGAAGGAACCATGAATACCAACATGTACTGTGACATACTGAAGCAGAGCATGATCCCCTCCCTTCAGAGACTGGACCACAGGGCAGTATTCCAACATGATAACCACCCCAAACACACCTCCAAGACCACCACTGCCTTGCTAAAGAAGCTGAGGGTAAAGGTGATGGACTGGCCAAGCATGTCTCCAGACCTAAACCCTATTGATCATCTGTGGGACATCCTCAAACGGAAGGTGGAGGAGCGCAAGGTCTCTAACATCCACCAGCTCCGTGATGTCATCTTAGGGGTGTACTGACTTTTGTTGCCAGCGGTTTAGACATTAATGGCTGTGTGTTGAGTTATTTTGAGGGGACAGCAAATTTACACTGTTATACAAGCTGTACACTCACTACTTTACATTGTAGACAAGTGTCATTTCTTCAGTGTTGTCACATGAAAAGATAGAAGAAAAGATTTACACAAATGTCACTAAGGGGTGTACTTACTTTTGTCAGATACTGTATATATTTATACATACTGTGCCTTGAAAAAGTATTCATACCCCTTGAAATTGTCCACATTTTCTCATGTTACAGCCAAAAACCTAAATGTATTTTATTGGGATTTTATGTGATAGACCAACACAAAGTGTCACATAATTGTGAAGTGGAAGGAAAATGATAAATGATACAAATAAATATGTGAAAATACTTTGTAGAACCCCCTTTCTCTACAAGTCTTTTTGGGGGTGTCTCTACCAGCTTTGCACATCTAGAGAGGACATTTCTGCCCATTCTTCTTTGTAAAATATCTCAAGCTCTGTCAGATTGGATGGAGAGCGTCTGTGAACAGCAATTTTCAAGTCTTGTCACAGATTCTCAATGTGATTTAGGTCTGGACTGTGACTGGGCCATTCTAACACATGAATATGCTTTGATGTAAACCATTCCATTGTAGCTCTGGCTGGATGTTTCGGGTCGTTGTCCTGCTGGAAGGTGAACCTCCGCCCCAGTCTCAAGTCTTTTGCAGGTTTTCTTCTAAGATTGTCCTGTATTTGTCTCCATCCATCTTCCCATCAACTCTGACCAGCTTCCCTGTCCCTGCTGAAGAAAACCATCCCCACCACATGATGCTGCCACCACCATGTTTCACGGTGGGGATGGTGTGTTCAGGGTGATGTGCAGTGTTAGTTTCCCCCACACATAGCGTTTTACTTTTAGGCCATAAAGTTGAATTTTGGTCTCATGTGGCCAGATCACCTTCTTCCACATGTTTGCTGTGTCCCCCACATGGCTTCTCACAAACTACAAACAGGACTTCTGATGACTTTCTTTCTCCAATGTCTTTCTTCTTGTCACTCTTCCATAAAGGGCAGATTTGTGGAGAACACGACTAATAGTTGTCCTGTGGACAGATTCTCCCACCTGAGCTGTGGATCTCTGCAGCTCCTCCAGAGTTACCATGGGCCTCTTGGCTCTTCTCTGATGAATGCTCTCCTTGCCCGGCCGGTCAGTTTAGGTGGACGGCCATGTCTTGGTAGGTTTGTAGTTGTGCCATACTCTTTCCATTTTCCAATGATAGATTGAACAGAGCTCCGTGAGATGGTCAAAGCTTTATAACCTAGCCCTGCTTTAAAGACCGAAAGGACGGGGAGACAAGGACCTTTTAAAACGTCGGACTTTACATTTAGACTACATTGTTAGTGTAAAAATATAAATTTTTATTGGTACAATACAAAAGAAAAATATGTGCAAAAAGCATAAAGCTTAAAACATACATCTAAAAATGTAAACAACATGAGCATGGTATTTATCAAACAAGAAGATTGTTACACCATGTAAGATAAGTGAGCCCCTGTGTGTCAACGCGTTTCGCTGGTTGGGTTCATCAGGGCACACTTACTGAATCTTTAAATCACTATGTGTATATCTTGTGACAATATCCAGGTAAAGAAAAGATCATTGGGGCTGCGTTTCAATATTAGTCTGTAAGAAAAGCCATATAAGGCATCATCAATGATAATAAAGCAGCCTACTGTCTACTGAGAGGTCAAGAATGATCGTTACAATCACCTAAATGGGGCCTGCAAGAGAGTAGATAGAAAGGGAACTTATTATCACCACCATAGCCAGTCTAAATCATATAAGCAATCATCATATTAACAAAGAGGATTTAAAGCATTTCATGCAGCCCACACCTACCAGCGCATCCATCTGCAACATCACCCAGGGAGAACTACTAGCTGAGGAGAGCCTTAGGGAGACCTATATACCCCCTGCTTTAATCTTCTCCACAACTTTATCCCTGACCTGTCTGGTGTGTTCCTTGGCCTTCATGATGCTGTTTGTTCACTAAGGTTCTCTAACAAACCTCTGAGGGCTTCACAGAACAGCTGTATTTATACTGGGATTAAATGACACACAGGTGGACTCTATTTACTAATTAGGTGACTTCTGAAGACAATTGGTTCCTCTAGATTTTAGTTATCAGAGTAAAGGGGGCTGAATACAAATGCCCCTCCCCCCCCCACACACACACACACTTTTCACATATTTATTTGTATCATTCATCATTTTCCTTCCACTTCACAATTATCTGTCACTTTGTGTTGGTCTATCACAGAGGTGGGCAACCCCCGGCACTGGTGCCACAAGCGCTGCACAAAGTCTCTTTTGCCGGCACTCGTCTCCCCCCCATCAGCAGAGCAGCTCAGGGAAGTGTCAGTGAGACAATAATGAATTCCAATTTCAGAATTCCTCACACTGCACCGGCACTGCAGGGGGGGCACTGCGGGGGGGGGGGCACTGAGGGGGAAGCACTGAGGGGGAGGCACTGAGGGGGGGCACTGAGGGGGAGGCACTGAGAGGGGGGGCACTGAGGGGGAGGCACTGAGAGGGGGGGCACTGCGGGGGGGCACTGAGAGGGGGAAGCACTGATAATGAATTCCAATTTCAGAATTCCTCACACTGCACCGGCACTGAGTGGGGGGCACTGAGGGGGGGTGCACTGCAGGGGGGCATTGCGGGGGAGGCACTGAGGGGGGGGCACTGAGGGGGAAGCACTGAGGGGGGGCACTGCGGGGGGGGCACTGAGGGGGAGGCACTCGGGGAGGCACTCGGGGGGGCACTGCGGGGGGGCACTGAGGGGGAAGCACTGAGGGGGAGGCACTGCGGGGGGGGGGCACTGCAGGGGGAGGCACTGAGGGGGGGCACTGAGGGGGAGGCACTGAGAGGGGGGGCACTGCGGGGAGGCACTGAGGGGGAGGCACTGCGGGGGGGCACTGAGAGGGAAGCACTGAGGGGGAAGCACTGAGGGGGGGGGCACTGAGGGGGGGCACTGAGGGGGAGGCACTGCGGGGGGGGCACTGAGGGGGGGCACTGAGGGGGAGGCACTGAGAGGGGGGGCACTGCGGGGGGCACTGAGAGGGAAGCACTGATAATGAATTCCAATTTCAGAATTCCTCACACTGCACCGGCACTGAGTGGGGGGCACTGAGGGGGGGTGCACTGCAGGGGGGCATTGCGGGGGAGGCACTGAGGGGGGGGGCACTGAGGGGGAAGCACTGAGGGGGGGTGCACTGAGGGGGGGCACTGAGGGGGAGGCACTGCGGGGGGGGCACTGAGGGGGGGCACTGAGGGGGAAGCACTGAGGGGGGTTGCACTGAGGGGGGGGGGCACTGAGGGGGAGGCACTCGGGGGGGCACTGAGGGGGAGGCACTGCGGGGGGGGCACTGCAGGGGGAGGCACTGAGGGGGGGCACTGCGGGGAGGGCACTGAGGGGGAGGCACTGAGAGGGGGGGCACTGCGGGGAGGCACTGCGGGGGGGCACTGAGAGGGAAGCACTGATAATGAATTCCAATTTCAGAATTCCTCACACTGCACCGGCACTGAGTGGGGGGCACTGAGGGGGGGTGCACTGAGGGGGGGTGCACTGAGGGGGGGCATTGTGGGGGAGGCACTGAGGGGGGGGCACTGAGGGGGGTTGCACTGCGGGGGGGCATTGCGGGGGGAGGCACTGAGGGGGGGGCACTGAGTGGGGGGCACTGAGGGGGGGTGCACTGCGGGGGGGCGGCACTGAGGGGGGGCACTGAGGGGGAGGCACTCAGGGGGGCACTGAGGGGAAAGCACTGAGGGGGAAGCACTGAGGGGGGGCACTGAGGGGGAGGCACTGCGGGGGGGGCACTGAGGGGGAGGCACTGAGGGGAAAGCACTGAGGGGGAAGCACTGTGGGGGAGGCACTGAGGGGGAGGCACTGAGGGAGAGGCACTGAGGGGGAGGCACTGTGGGGGAGGCACTGAGAGGGAGGCACTGCGGGGGGCACTGAGGGGGGGTGCACTGAGGGGGAGGCACTGAGGGGGCACTGCGGGGGAGGCACTGTAGGGGGGGCACTGAGGGGGAGGCACTGTAGGGGGGGGCACTGAGGAGGAGGCACTGCGGGGGAGGCACTGTAGGGGGGGGCACTAAGGGGGAGGCACTGTAGGGGGGGGCGCTGAGGGGGGGCACTGAGGGGGAGGCACTGCGGGGGGCACTAAGGGGGAGGCACTGAGGGGGAAGCACTGCGGGGAGGCACTGTGGGGGAGGCACTGAGGGGGAGGCACTGCGCCCCCACACATTGTACAAGAAGGGAAACATTGATTGTTTCTGTAACTTTTCAGTAGCTTCGATCATCAGCTTTTGTGATGGGGAAGAGATTGGGTGCAGTTCTGCTGGGGGGGGGTCCCTGTTTCCAGGAGGAGGACTGTCATTGGCCACTGCTAAAGCAGCCCCGCCCACCATGTGAGGGAAGATGACTCGATTGGTTGCCACTACCAATCTCAGAAAGAAGGGATTTCACTGATATTGAGAAAACCCCAATCAGGTGACAGTTTGTGGAATTACTGATGAGCTTCTGGGAACTTTGTTGAAATTATTCCTGAACCTTTGTGTCCCTTACTACTGAACCCCGATACTCTGTGTCCCTTACTACTGAACCCCGATACTCTGTGTCCCTTACTACTGAACCCCAACACTCTGTGTCCCTTACTACTGAACCCCAACACTCTGTGTCCCTTACTACTGAACCCCAACACTCTGTCCCCCTTACTACTGAACCCCAACACTCTGTCCCCCTTACTACTGAACCCCAACACTCTGTCCCCCTTACTACTGAACCCCAACACTCTGTCCCCCTTACTACTGAACCCCGACACTCTGTGTCCCTTACTACTGAACCCCGACACTCTGTGTCCCTTACTACTGAACCCCGGCACTGTGTCTTTTACTACTGAACCCCGACACTCTGTGTCACTTACTACTGAACCCCGACACTCTGTGTCCCTTACTACTGAACCCCAACACTCTGTCCCCCTTACTACTGAACCCCAACACTCTGTGTCCCTTACTACTGAACCCTGACACTCTGTGTCCCTTACTACTGAACCCCGACACTCTGTGTCCCTTACTACTGAACCCCGACACTCTGTGTCCCTTACTACTGAACCCCGACACTCTGTGTCCCTTACTACTGAACCCCCAAACTCTGTGTCCCTTACTACTGAACCCCGACACTCTGTGTCCCTTACTACTGAACCCCGACACTCTGTGTCCCTTACTACTGAACCCCCAAACTCTGTGTCTCTTACTACTGAACCCCGACACTCTGTGTCCCTTACTACTGAACCCCCAAACTCTGTGTCTCTTACTACTGAACCCCAGCACTCTGTGTCCCTTACTACTGAACCCCAGCACTCTGTGTCCCTTACTACTGAACCCCAACACTCTGTCCCTTACTACTGAACCCCTACACTCTGTGTCCCTTACTACTGAACCCCAACACTCTGTCCCTTACTACTGAACCCCGGCACTCTGTGTCCCTTACTACTGAACCCCGACACTCTGTGTCTCTTACTACTGAACCCCGACACTCTGTGTACCTTACTACTGAACCCCGGCACTCTGTGTCCCTTACTACTGAACCCTGGCACTCTGTGTCCCTTACTACTGAACCCCGGCACTCTGTGTCACTACTGAACCCCAACACTCTGTCCCTTACTACTGAACCCTGGCACTCTGTGTCCCTTACTACTGAACCCCAACACTCTGTCCCTTACTACTGAACCCCGACACTCTGTGTCCCTTACTACTGAACCCTGACACTCTGTGTCCCTTACTACTGAACCCTGGCACTCTGTGTCCCTTACTACTGAACCCCGGCACTCTGTGTCACTACTGAACCCCAACACTCTGTCCCTTACTACTGAACCCCGGCACTCTGTGTCCCTTACTACTGAACCCCAACACTCTGTCCCTTACTACTGAACCCCGACACTCTGTGTCCCTTACTACTGAACCCTGACACTCTGTGTCCCTTACTACTGAACCCCGACACTCTGTGTCCCTTACTACTGAACACCGGCACTCTGTGTCCCTTACTACTGAACCCCGGCACTCTGTCCCTTACTACTGAACCCCAACACTCTGTCCCTTACTACTGAACCCCAACACTCTGTCCCTTACTACTGAACCCCTACACTCTGTGTCCCTTACTACTGAACCCCTACACTCTGTGTCCCTTACTACTGAACCCCAACACTCTGTCCCTTACTACTGAACCCCGACACTCTGTGTCCCTTACTACTGAACCCCAACACTCTGTCCCTTACTACTGAACCCCAACACTCTGTCCCTTACTACTGAACCCCTACACTCTGTGTCCCTTACTACTGAACCCCAACACTCTGTCCCTTACTACTGAACCCCGACACTCTGTGTCACTTACTACTGAACCCCGACACTCTGTGTCCCTTACTACTGAACCCCGACACTCTGTGTCACTTACTACTGAACCCCGACACTCTGTGTCCCTTACTACTGAACCCCGACACTCTGTGTCCCTTACTACTGAACCCCGACACTCTGTGTCCCTTACTACTGAACCCCGACACTGTGTCCCTTACTACTAAACCCCGGCACTGTGTCTTTTACTACTGAACCCCGACACTCTGTGTCCCTTACTACTGAACCCCAACACTCTGTCCCTTACTACTGAACCCCTACACTCTGTGTCCCTTACTACTGAACCCCAACACTCTGTCCCTTACTACTGAACCCCGGCACTCTGTGTCCCTTACTACTGAACCCCGACACTCTGTGTCTCTTACTACTGAACCCCGACACTCTGTGTACCTTACTACTGAACCCCGGCACTCTGTGTCCCTTACTACTGAACCCCGGCACTCTGTGTCCCTTACTACTGAACCCCGGCACTCTGTGTCCCTTACTACTGAACCCCAACACTCTGTGTCCCTTACTACTGAACCCCAACACTCTGTCCCTTACTACTGAACCCCGACACTCTGTGTCCCTTACTACTGAACCCTGACACTCTGTGTCCCTTACTACTGAACCCCGACACTCTGTGTCCCTTACTACTGAACACCGGCACTCTGTGTCCCTTACTACTGAACCCCAACACTCTGTCCCTTACTACTGAACCCCTACACTCTGTCCCTTACTACTGAACCCCTACACTCTGTCCCTTACTACTGAACCCCTACACTCTGTGTCCCTTACTACTGAACCCCGACACTCTGTCCCTTACTACTGAACCCCGACACTCTGTGTCCCTTACTACTGAACCCCGACACTCTGTGTCCCTTACTACTGAACCCCGACACTCTGTGTCCCTTACTACTGAACCCCAACACTGTGTCCCTTACTACTGAACCCCGACACCCTGTGTCCCTTACTAATGAACCCCAACACTCTGTGTCCCTTACTACTGAACCCCGACACTCTGTGTCCCTTACTACTGAACCCCAACACTCTGTGTCCCTTACTACTGAACCCCGACACTCTGTGTCCCTTACTACTGAATCCCGACACTCTGTGTCCCTTACTACTGAACCCCAACACTGTGTCCCTTAGTACTGAACCGACACTCTGTGTCTCTTACTACTGAACCCCAACACTCTGTGTCTCTGCCCCTCCCACAATGATGATATCTCCTGCAGTAGTTTGTGTCTCTGCCCCTCCCACAATGGGGGGATCTCCTGCAGTAGTTTGTGTCTCTGCCCCTCCCACAATGGGGAGATCTCCTGCAGTAGTTTGTGTCTCTGCCCCTCCCACAATGGTGAGATTTCCCTGCAGCAGTTTGTGTCTCTGCCCCTCCCACAGTAGTGAGATCTGCTGGGGAGGTCTCATTTCCTGAGCAGTTTAGGAAGCCATTATGACTAGCATCCACATAAAACTAATGTCTGTCAGGAAGAAATTCTATGGAAGTGTGCCGACAGAAAAAAAAAAAAATTCTTTCTATTTCTAACCAATGAGAAACCTTTCAGTGCCAGACTGCAGCAATTGTAGCTAGAAGCTGATTGGTTGCTGTTGCAATATAAAATTTCTTATGATCCCGGTTTTTATATAGTTGAGTCTCAGTAAGTGGCAGTTACATTGTTGCTGTTTTCCTCTTACAGATCCCAGACCTGATTTCAGTGGCACATCTTCTTCTAATTCACGTGATTCAGATGATCCATGTTTGATTATTAATGCAGCAAGTTATGAAGATGCTGAGGAGGCTGAGGCCTGGCTGAAGAACGTTCTCCACACTCACCCCGTCTCCATACAAAATAACCTCGTCCTTCTGTTTGGACAAGAGGAACACGATATTCTCTCATCTCCCGATTTCCCAAATGTCTTCCTTGAGGAGAAGCTGAGTAATGGGAAGTCTCTTCTGGAGATCGATGGTCCCCCGCAGGAAAAGATCAAAGGAGTCATACAGGCGGAACTTCTCCTCTTAGATGTTCAGGAGAAGCACGCTGTGACGCTGGAGGAGGAGCTGGTGGAGGCGGTTGTGATTTGGTTCTATGAAAATGAGAGCAGAGCCTGGAAATATCCAGCCAAAGCCAATCGAGAGATAGAGAAAGCCTTTTTCACCCAAAGTGACCTCACACTGAATTCAGAACCCCATCATAAGATCTTTATGAAGAGCCTCATTGCGAAGGGGAAGGATGGATCGTTTCGGCTGGACAGGCGCAGTAAGTACAGCAATACATTTTACTAGACTGTGGTGTCGGGGACTGGAGCTCGTATAGTGAGGATCGTAGGGTTGTAATTCTTCATCTGAGGTTGTCCATGGCCATAGCTAGGTAGAGGTCTCCACTAGAATGATGGGCAGTGAGGCTTCTAAATATCCTCAGGCCTCATGGCAGCCTAATATGGTGCACACGCAGCCAACCCTTTCCTCGCTGTGATTGGCAGATATCGCACAACTTTTTAGGAAATGTTCATTATCTCCTAATAGGAAGCCATGAACATCTCAGTCTAGCCTGGTTCCACATAGTGCAGCAGATTGGAGCGGTGTGATGGTTGGGACATTGTTGCGTTCATAAGAGGGGAGCAGGGAAGGTCTCTAAGCATTAGATGTGATCAGTATCATTCACAAGTGGAAGGGCAAAATAACAAAGAAAAAGTTCTCTCATCCATCAAAGGACACAGTAAGTCCTATACTGTCAGGTTATACTGCTGACAGCAGGAGAATTGGACACCGACAAAAACAATTGTTAGCTGTCTCAGGATGACCCCTCCTCCTTCCAGCAAGCCTCAGTTAGTTGCTATGATTGAAAAGGTTGAAAAGAGAACCCGGGTTATCATGTCCAACCTCTGTGTGTGTGATTTTTATTCTCTAACAATTCCCATAGTCCTGTATATTCTGTTTTCTGAGGAAGGCATCTAAATGTTTTTTTTTACGTGGTCGATACTCTCCGCTAGTATCACTTCATATGGGAGCTCCACATTTTTACTGCTCTAACAATAAAGAATTATTTTTACAATCTAGGGTTAAACCTTCATTCTTCTAACTCACATTGTGGCCATGTGTCATCTACTTGGAGTAAACAGATTATGACAGTTGCTGGATATGCCCTCCTAATCGCCTCTTCTCCACAGTGAAGAACTGTCATTGATCTCATAGCTGACCTCCACCACCCACCATTATTCATTTTGTTGCACTTCGTTGTACTCTTTCCATTTCAATAACATCCTCCTTAAAGAGGACCTTCAGTCATTTTTTCATCTTTCCATCTATTAAAGTGGTGTTCCGGCCGAAATGATACTTTTTATATAAAAATACCCCTATAATACACAAGCTTAATGTATTCTAGTAAAGTTAGTCTGTAAACTAAGGTCTGTTTTGTTAGTTTATAGCAGTAGTTTGTTATTTTATAAACTTACAGCAGGCCGTGGCCATCTTAAGTGTGGGCATCTGAAGCCAGACTGTATTTCTTCCTGGATCTCATCCTTGCAGATCTCGCACATGCTCAGTGCAGCACAAGCAGTGTAATAGGTTTCAGGTCAGGTTTCCATAGCAACGGTAGTGTCAGAGGAAGTTGCCGCCCCTTCCCAGAAGGCATTGCAAACGGGAAATGATGCGATGGGCCGCGGCCAGGGAGGAGGAAGTGAAAAATGAATATAGCAGATTTACAGTAGGTGCTGAGAAAAAAAATTTAAAAATATCCAATTCGTTTACAGTGCACAGTTTAGTGAGGGATGCTGAAGAGTTGTAAAAGTGGGTGGAACTCCACTTTAAATCTTCTGCCCTTGTTGTTTTAACTTTGGATAGTAAAACTTTTTTTTCTGCCAGTAAATCCCTTATACAGCCCACTTCCTGTTTCCTGTCTGGTCATTAGTCTAGGCTTATGACATCATGCACAGCTCTCTCTCTCTCTGGAAGGGAGGGGATATGAGTCATAAGAGGGCCAATGAGAGCTGCAGAGCTGGCGTTGTGTCCTCTGTGTAAATCCAGGAAGTGAACAGGCAAGCAGCTTCAGCTGCCCACAGTTAAAATGGCTGCAGCCAGACTCAGTGGAGGGAGATTTCTGCAGCATATTTGGCAAGTACAGAATCACAGTATATATCAAATAATATGCAAAGTGGTTGGAGGTGAAGCTTCAGAATGGCAAAGATGTTTTTATTACAAATGATGTGAACAGACTGCAGTTCCTCTTTAAAGACTGGTGATCGAAACCTGTTCAATTCTGCTGAGCTGGTCTCTATGTTGCTAACTGGATTCTCCTTTCCTAATGTTGACTTTGAAGTGTCACACCCAGACCATGCTGGACTGGAAGATTGTAGGACTAACCTGGAATTTGACCTTCGAACATCGAGCTCTGCATTGTGTCACTTTCAGACCAGAGTGTACTGTGAAAGTCAGTCATACATATAGGGGCATAGTTATTAAGGTTGAAAAAAGACACAAAGTCTATCCAGTTCAAATTGAGGTGTGTGTGTGATTGTCAGTAGTAGATCGTATATCCCTGTATGTTGTGATCATTAAGGTGCCCATCTAATAGTTTAAAAAAAACTATCGATGCCCCCCCCCCCCCCCCCCCGCTAATACAACTGCTTGTGAAAGAGAATTCCACATCCTTACTGCTCTGACAGTAAAGAACCCTCTACGCAGTTTATTCACTTGCGGACCACCCACTGTACCTAGTACGTGATCTGACCCGCCTGGGTCTGGGGGCGCGTGCGCCTTGCCAGTGACCCGTTCCCGCTGTGATCACACACAGTGCAAACTGATCTGCAGGTACCACAGACTCTGTCTGCCGGCACCCACTGATCATTCGTTACACGGGCAGAACGGCAGTCTATATACACAAGGCAGATTGCCGTTCTGTCAGAAGGGAAGGTTTTGTTTCTGTGTTCCTGCCAAGCAGAGACATGGATCCATGTCTTCTCCTAGTACAAGCACCTCACACACAAAGTATAGGCTAGGCACACATTTAATACGTTGATCGCCCTTGATGTTTAACCCCTTCTCAGTCAGTGTCATTAGTACAGTGACAGTGTATAGTATTATCACTCATCGCTGTATTAGTGTCACTGGTCCCCAGAAAAGTGTCAGTTAGTGTCCGATTGTCTACTGCATTATCGCCATTACTTGTAAAAAGAAATATATATAAATAAATCTATCCTCTATTTTGTAGAAGCTATAACTTTCTCACAAATGACTCCATATACGCTTATTGGGATTTTTATTACCAGAAATATGTAGCAGAACATACATTGGCCTAAAGTGATGAAAACAAATTCAGATTTTTTTTTTTTTTACATTTTTTATTGGATGTTTTATAGCAGAAAGTAAAAAATATCATTTTTGTTCAAAAAGGCAAAACATAAAAACCGCAGCGGTTATCAAATACCACCAAAAGAAAGCTCTATTTGTGGGGGGAAAAAAAGGCCAGACCAGAGTCTTGTAGAGCGGGATAATTATCGTTTTATCTCTGGAGTTGATCCCCTTTTTAATGCCAATATTCTGTTTGCTTTATTAGCAGCAGCTTGGCATTGCATGTCATTGCTGAGCCTATCATCTACTAGGACCCCCAGGTCCTTCTCCATCCTAGATCCCCCCAGAGGTTCTCCCCCCAGTCTATAGATTGCATTCATATTTTTACCACCCAAATACATTATTTTACATTTTTCTACATTGAACCTCATTTGCCATGTAGTCGCCCCTCCCCCATTAATTTGTTCAGATCTTTTTGCAAAGTTTCCACATCCTGCGGAGAAGTTATTGCCCTGCTTAGCTTAGTATCGTCCACAAATAGAGTTTCAGCTATTTACTACCAACCTCTATATCATTTATGAATAAATTAAACCAAATTGGTCCCAGCACAGATGCTTGGGGGACCCCACTTACCACTCCAGACCATTCCAGGTACTCGTTATTTATCACCACTCTTTGGACCCCTGTAGCCAGTTTTCAATCCAGGTACTCACCCTATGGTCCATGCCGACAGACCTCAGTTTGTACAGTAAACGTTTATGTGGAAATGTATCAAATACCTTTGCAAAATCCAGATACACCACGTCTACGGGCCTTCCATTATCTAGTTGGCAGCTCACTTCCTCGAAGAAGGTTAATAGTTTGGTCTAGCAAATACGATCCTTCATGAGTCCATGCTGATTACTGCTAATGATACTGTTTTCATCAGCAAATTCTTGGCTATAGTCCCTTATCCACTCCAGGAGCTTACACACTATTGATGTTAGGCTGATTAGCCTGTAGTTTAAAGGGATACATCTCTCCTCTTTTTAAAATATTGATACCACATGGGCCACTCTCCAGCCATGACACAGCCCTAGGTGTGAACCTGTCCCTGAATGCTTAGCTTGGGTGAGCACTGGGAGCTACCTCACTACTAAAGACAGATAGGTGCAGAGGCTCCCTGTCTGGGCATTCAGCATTGAGGAAGCACCATACTACTACTGCTGTTGACTGCAAGTGATATGTGGAACTCTTTATGGTTCGTCTCTTTTGCCCACCTTCTGTGACTTGGTCATCTTCCATGTGATCATACCCTTGCTACCCTAGCAGCTGAGTTCATGAGTATCAGAGGTCTAGCCTCACACTCTGAGATATGTGTGCATAAATTTGAAACGTATATGGATATCCATAAGTACATTTGCAAACTTAATGTACAGAGATATATTATCTCTAACCCTACTTGTAATAGGACTACGGTTCCATCTGAGTTTCAACATACCACCCTGTCAAATGCTTCATTGTTTAACCCTCCCAGCCATTCAGCCCCTTCAGTTGGAGTTTTTGGGGACCTAATATTCAAAGATCTTGATAAACTGACCATAAAGGAAAAGAGGATGGATGCAGTCTTTAACCAGTTCAATACTGGGCACTTTCACCCCCTTCCTTCCCAGGCCACTTTTCAGCTTTCAGCGCTCTCGCATTTACAATAAGAATTGCACGGTCATGCAACACTGTACCCAAAATAAATTTTTATCATTTTGTTCACACAAATAGATCTTTCTTTTGGTGGTATTTATTCACAAATCAGTTTTTTATTTTTTGCAATATAAGCGAAAAAAAGAGCTGAAATTTTGAAAGAAAAAATCTTCTAGATTGTAAGCTCTAATGATCAGGGCCCTCTGATTCCTCCTGTATTGGTTTGTATTGTAACTGTACTGTCAGCCCTCATGTTGTAAAGCGCTGCGCAAACTGTTGGCGCTATATAAATCCTGTATAATAATAATAATAATAAAAATAATATTTTCTACTTTCTGTTTTAAAAGAAATCCAATAAAATCGAATTTTGTCATGAATTTAAAACAAAAAAATGTATTCTGCTACGTCTTTGGTAAAAAAAAATCCCGTTAAGTGTATAATAATTGGTTTGTGTGATCACGGACATATGTGAGCAGATGATCATGTACAGATGTGCGCAGGTGATCACGGACATATGTGTGCAGATGATAATTGGGACATATGATTTTACTGTTACATATGTGGGGGACAGGTGTTTTTACTGTGTGGGGACACTGTGCCGGTGATCAGTGTTTAAAAAGCTGTAAAAACAGCTCATACTCACTGATCACCGGCTGGCTGCAGAGATCCACTCTCCTCTCCTCACTGACAACTTCCGTGGGAGGAGAAGAGAGTCGATCGCCTAGCAACATCACATGACGAATGTGATTGGACAGGAGGGCCAATCACAGAGTCCTCCTGCGGATCGGAGGTGCGCTGTGTCCGGACCGCATCAGGATCGCGCCGCTGCGCGGGCACGCGCGCGATCCCCCTCCTTCTGAGGAACGTTCCTGAACGTCCACTCAGAAGAAGGAAGCACCCACCCGGCTATATGTGCAGTGGCAGGGTGGGAGGTGGTCAAAAGGGGTTTGGATTCCCTCAAGCAAAGGAATGACGTTACCGTCCACCCAGCTGATAAGAATGACAATACCGCCCCCCTGGACAGTGCTGCCTATGTGGAAGAAATTAATAGAATTTTATCTGATAAGGATACATATTTTCCTCTTGGAAGTAATCCGACTTAAAAATATAAGAGAGAACTTCAGGTGATAGTAGTTGAGGGTTTCAATAAAGATAATTTGAACAAAAAGGAGAAGTTTTATTTGATCCTGGTAGCATCTCGCATTCCAGTGATCTACTACCTCCCAAAAGTTCATAAGAACCCCCTAAATCCACTGGGCCGCCCTATAATTAGTGGAATTTATTCCATTACCTCTAGGATTGGGAGGTACATAGACAATTTTTTTCAACCTCTCGTCTCTAAAACTTCTTCCCATCTTAAAGACAGCACACAGGTAATTAATATTCTAAGACAAATCACTTGGAAAGAAGGGTATATTACCGCTGACGTGGCTTCTTCATACACCATTATTTCCCATTGCCATGGTAGAGAAGCTGTGAAGTGTTTTTTGGAAAGAGATTCGGGCATTCGTGGGTTGCAGCAACGGTTCCTTCTCCATCTTCTCGACTTTGCGATGAGCCATAATTATTTTTGTTCTATGGCTTCTATTATTTGCAAAGTTGGGGAGTGGAATGGGATGCCAAATGGGGGGAGGACGTCATCCATGGTCGACAGAGGACTGAGTTGATCTTCTTGGGTCGATGTATTGAGGACGTCCTCCTCCGATGGGAAGGAGAATGTTTAGATCTCTTCATTGGTGAGCTTAACACCAATGATCGAGGCATTGTTCTCCAACACGAGGCCAGTACTTCCGTTTATACACTTTCTAGACCTGGAAATCAGAGTAGAGAATGACAGGCTTATTACATCTACATACTTTAAAGATACAGATAGGAATGGCTACATAGGGATGGACAGTTGCCATCATGAGTCCTGGATCAGCGTCAGGTGATCGAGGTTATTTCCACCCAGGCTGCGGCCTGGGTGGGCGTGTGTGGAGCAGCAGCAGAAGTGAAAGGCCTGAAACCTGGGGCCTAACCACATGCAAAGGGACTCAGCCTGAGGGAAGACGGATTGTTGCCAGAAGGCAAGGGAGAAGAAGTTGCCAGAGGGACAACTACTCTTGTTGCCGGAGGCAGGTGTAAAGGGATGGAGTTTTGAAAGCGTACCAAAGGAGATTCTTCATCAGCCGGGGACTGTGAAGTGTTGGGAAAGCTTCAGGAGAGAACTCTTCCAAAAAGTACAGCGGGCAGCTGTGAGTCTGAGGGATCCAGCGGGTAGCTGAGAGTTTCCATGGAACCCAGCAGGTAGCTGTGGGTGAAGCTTGAAGAATACAGTGGGTAGCTGGGAGTTAAGCTTGAAGGGTCCAGCAGGTAGCTGTCAGCTAAGCTTGAGGATCTACAGTGGGATACTTGTTTGTTCATTTTTAAAAGTGACTGGCGCCCATCTTTCCACCTTGCACTACACCCACCCTGCAGCCTGAGGAGGAATTTTGGCCCTTCCGGCCTCTGGGGGTCACCACCAGGCCCTTGGAGGTTGGGGAGGGCGCTACACAACTATTTCTAGGCGGCTCAAACAGACCATTTAAGCTTATAGGCGTAAAGCAGTTGTAAACCGCGGATGTTGCAAAGCAAGAAAAACAGCCTGCAAAGCAATGGCATAAGGTGCTAGTATGCATCATATACGAGCACATTATGAAATGCTCACCTTGGAACGAAGCGCTCCAGAGTTGTAAAGTCACTGCTGAGGGCATCTTCCCAGTTTTTCTTCTGGGTTCGCATGCTCCAGCTATGTGATTGGATGATGTCACTCCCACGCATGAAGCTCTGACGTTCCGGCAAGGTGTGGCGGACCTTCAGAGCGCATGGGCCAGTGATGTCACTGGGTGCATTCAGAGTAAATATCTCTTAAACGGTGGACGTTTAGGAGATATTTGTTTTACCTACAGGTAAGCCTTATTATAGGCCTACCTGTAGGAAAAAAATGACCAAACGGGGTTTACAACTGCTTTTAAGGATTGTTTGACACCCATTCCTTTCAAGGCACTCCACCGGATTCTCCACCGGATCTGTAAGTGCCTCTTGGGCCATTCCGCATCAGGCTACCGTTTTCTAGATATTCAAGGCCATCACCTGGTCTTCTGTTCATGCGCTCTCCAAGTTCTACAAGGTGGATGTTCAGGTTTCATCTATTGCCAGCTTTGTGAATAAGGTCTGTCAGGCAGCTCTTACAGTAGATCAGCAGGAAGCCCTGACTACTTTTTATTTTCTGTGGGCCTGTTAGTTTTGTTTGCTGTTGGCCACCCCTCAGTTGGACTGCTTTTGGACATCCTAACAGTCTTAAGACTTCCTGTGTTCCTCAATAGATTTTTTACATTGAGAGAGGTGAACAGAGCGGCATCTGTCTATGGTCCGCATATACCTGGACCTCAGTAACATTGTTTTCTTTCTGTAGCTTTATTTACCAGTTCCAAGACTGGCCAGAAGAAGCACAGTCGTAGTGATTGGCCCTCGTCGGTTGTTCCAATGGATCCTAAAAGTCAAGAATTCCAGGACTACGCTAAGAAATTTAAAAAAGAAAGACTTACACTGGTCAAGGTAATACAATTGAAACATGTCTGCTTGTTCTTGTACTGAGTATGTGAGAATGATGGTCGGTAGTTATCACTTTTCAAAGAGGTAAATGTGAAATGAGGCTTATTAATAAAGTGCTCTGGGAATTCTTTGTCATGTATTAAATGTTTATTTGTAATACAAAGATTGTATATTATATTATCTGCATCATTTTCCAGATGGAGCGCATCCACAACAGATATCTGTCAAAAATATTCCAGTCCAAAAAGGAGACAAATAAGAAAACCGGCCAGTTATATCAGGTGGTCCCCAGACAGTTCACACGGCTCGTCTGTGATGTCGGCTTTCAGAGTATTTTTAGCAATCCTATAGGTGAGTGCCGGGATCATTACATGTATACAAAGGACAGTCTGTTGTAAACGATCTGAAAAATATAATCTGTGAAAGTTTTTTGGACTTTTACAACATCTTGATTCATATATTGCCTACAGATAAAGGTGATAATACTTGAATAAATGAAACATACGCGCTAGGAGGAGAACCTCTGGGGGAATCTAGGATGGAAAAGGACCTGGGGGTCCTAGTAGATGATAGGCTCAGCAATGACATGCAATGCCAAGCTGCTGCTAACAAAGCAAACAGAATATTGGCATTAAAAAGGGGATCAACTCCAGAGATAAAACGATAATTCTCCCGCTCTACAAGACTCTGGTCCGGCCGCACCTGGAGTATGCTGTCCAGTTCTGGGCACCAGTCCTCAGGAAGGATGTACTGGAAATGGAGCGAAGTACAAAGAAGGGCAACAAAGCTAATAAAGGGTCTGGAGGATCTTAGTTATGAGGAAAGGTTGTGAGCTCTGAACTTATTCTCTCTGGAGAAGAGACGCTTGAGAGGGGATATGATTTCATTGTATAAATACCGGACTGGTGACCCCACAATATATAAATACCGGACTGGTGACCCCACAATATATAAATACCGGACTGGTGACCCCACAATAGAGAAATACCGGACTGGTAACCCCACAATATATAAATACCGGACTGGTGACCCCACAATATACAAATACCGGACTGGTGACCCCACAATATACAAATACTGTACTGGTGACCCCACAATATACAAATACCGGACTGGTGACCCCACAATATATAAATACCGGACTGGTGACCCCACAATATACAAATACCGGACTGGTGACCCCACAATATATAAATACCGGACTGGTGACCCCACAATATACAAATACCGGACTGGTGACCCCACAATATATAAATACCGGACTGGTGACCCCACAATATATAAATACCGGACTGGTAACCCCACAATATATAAATACCGGACTGGTGACCCCACAATATATAAATACCGGACTGGTGACCCCACAATAGGGAGGAAAGTTTTTCGCAGAAGAGAGTTTAATAAGACACGTGGCCACTCATTAAAATTAGAAGAAAAGAGGTTTAACCTTAAACTATGTAGAGGGTTCTTTACTGTAAGAGCGGCAAGGATGTGGAATTCCCTTCCACAGGCGGTGGTCTCAGCGGGGAGCATTGATAGTTTCAAGAAACTATTAGATAAGCACCTGAATGACCGCAACATACAGAGATATGTAATGTAATACTGACATATAATCACACACATAGGTTGGACTTGATGGACTTGTGTCTTTTTTCAACCTCACCTACTATGTAACTATGAAAAAAAGAGAGAGAGAGAGAGAAGAGCGCCTCTAAGTAAAACTGCTTTATTCAATGTAATAACAGAAATAATAGCCACTTACATGTAAGCAAGGAACAATGCTCTTTGTGAGTCAATGACTGATAACAGGCTGCGGATGGAACACAAGCTGGGGAGGTGTCGCTAATCCGTGGCTGTAACCGAGGACAGAGAACCGGGATAGGAACCGCCACTCATGCAGGGAAGGAGAGGACAGCTCGCAGAGCCAGTGTGTGACGTCAGCCAGGTGGATGGAGACACAACGCGTTTCAGAGCATGCGCGCTCCTTTCTCAAGTGTAGTCTACACTTGAGGTTTATCAGTAATTCCAAGCGCCATTCTTATGTTTTTTACTATGTAACTATGTAACTTGTAGTTCTCCCATTCACAGAACTCCTTGTATGAATGACGTGGCCGGGCGAGCTGGGGAGAAGATCCCTGGCTCACTGTGACTACAGGCAGCGGATCGAACAGACCCTGCAGCAGTGGGAACATGTTGCATGTTCCCAAAGGTGAACTTCTCCTTTAATCCGCTCTCGTTCTGGGATGTCATCTGACGTCGCCCCAGTGTCACTGCTCCCGCGTGACCCCGATCTCGATAAAGCGCCGAAGACACGGCTCATTAGCCACGTGATCAGCTCAGTGACAACAATCAGTACTGCCTATCAATGCCCATCAGTGTGGCATATTAGTGCCACCTCATATCAGTGAAGGAGAATGAGTGATTAAATACCACCAAAAGAAAGCTCTATTTGTGTGAAAAAAAAATGTCATACGTGTACAGTGTAGCATGACCGTGCAATTGTCATTCAAAGTATGACAGCGCTGAAAGCTGAAAATTGGTCTGGGCAGTAACGGGGGGGGGGGAGGGCCCAGCATTGAAGGGGTTAAAAAGCCTTTGCTATCCAGAAAGAACATTTAAGCAAGGTTACAGTTTGTCATTGCACATATAGGTAAAGAAAAGGCCTTCTGGAACGATGTGCTGAAGATTGATCATCAAAGATAGCTTTATTTTGTCACAGTAACTGTACACCTGTTTTAAAGAAAAACAGAATTTCAGGAGAAGACCCAAATCCCAACTGTGAAGTATGGTGGTGGAATTGTTATGGTTTAGGGTTGCTTTGCTGCTTTGGGATCAGAGCAGCTCACAAACATTGAGTCAACTGCTCAATCTGCATCGTACCAAAATGTGCTTGATGAGAATGTGAGACCATCTGTCCAAAAGTTCAACCGAAAATATGTCTTCGATAATAACACTAGAAAATCCATCAAGGAATGTCTTATAAAGAGGTTTTTGGGCTACCCTAGTCAAAGCCCTCAATTGAATCCCATTGAAGTGATGTGATGGGGGGATTTGAACGGGGCCTTGAGAAATTTCTGCTACGGAGCCAATACTAGCTTTGAAGGCCAGGGGTGTGCTTACTTTTTCCACATTACACCATTGCAACTATTCATGGTTTTTGTTGAATGATTGAAAAGGCACACGTTTTGTGCATCATTTATTCAGGTGGATCCCCTTTATCTACAGACTGTCTGAATCAAAACTAATGTTTGCCTGTTGTTCAAATAGTTAGCAATTGCCATAGGGTGTACTTAATTTTTCACATAACTGTATAAAGCTGACCTCATAAATTTAGATACCCCTGGCAGGATTTATAAAACGTGACCATGTTAGAAACATCACAAAAGACTGCAAGTCATGATTCATGCTAAAAGGGGCAATACACAAATTTAAAGGGGTTGTAAAGCCTAAACATTTCTTTACATTAATACATTCCTTGCATTTATATTTAGGCATCAGTTCCCCCCTCTCTGTTACCTACCTGAGCTCCAATTCAATCCAGCGCTGTGCCCCTCTCTGTTACCTACCTGACCCCCATTCAATCCAGCGCTGTGCCCCTCTCTGTTACCTACCTGAGCCCCCATTCAATCCAGCGCTGTGCCCCTCTCTGTTACCTACCTGAGCCCCCATTCAATCCAGCGCTGTGCAAGTCTGCAGCTCTTCTCTCCCCTCACTTCCGGGTCTCACTGGCTTTGCTGGGGCATCGGGGGTCATTGGCTCCTAATGCTGTCAATCAAAGCCAGTGACGAGGGAGCGAGGGGGCGGGGCCGGGTCCTGCTGTCTGTGTCAATGGACGCAGCAGCAGGGCTTGGGAGTGAGAACGTACGAGTGCCCCCATGGGATGCGGCTTCCAATGGGGGGCAATGAATAGAGGAAAGGCGTCAGGAGCGCCGGCGGGGGACCTGAGAAGAGGAGGTTTGCAGCCGCTCTTTGCAATTCCATTACAGAGGAGGTAAGTATAGAGATGTGTGGGTTTTTTTTATGTTTACCTTTACAATCTATATAATAATATTTACAATCTATATAATATTAACCCTTTCATTGCTAGCAGATCCTTGTTGGTTGCTGTACATTCTTGGTAACTTTTCTGTCTATAGAACTCTGCACAGTGCTGCCCATGATCTTCTCCATGCCGTCATCTGACATCCTCATGCTTCTGGGCCGCCACACAGACTTGGCCCTCCTCCGTCCACTCTCGGTGATCTCGGCACGAACGTTGAAGGCTGGCCACACCCCCTTCCCTGAGTCCTGCGGTAGGGGGAGGGATCTCTACACAGCATGTATTTGTTGGCTGGGACCAGCAGCACTGTGCAATGTGAACACACAGAGCTTCTGCTTGTCCCCGAACGTCTGACTGTCCATGACCAGCCATGATTTCCGGGACAGCGTTGTGTTGGGACAGGTTTTAAAAATCCATCCTAGACAAATCGGGACAGTTGGAAACTATGCACTGACAGCTGGTGGTGCCAATGCTAGTGACATTTAAAGTGATAGTAAAGGCTTTTTTTTTTTTTTACTAAAAAAAAGAAACGTGTTTGTATACTTGCTCTGTGCAATGGTATTGCACAGAGTGGCCCCAATTCTTCTCTTCTTGGGTCCCCCGCCAGCGATCTTGGCTTCTCCTCTTCCCTATGTGCCCCTATAGCAAGCCCCTTACTATGGGGGCACACGGTGCATACTCTCTCCTGAGCTGTGTGTGTCTATGGAGCCGCACTGCGTAGACACACACAGTGCTGCTGCCCGTGTCCCTGTGTGAATAGGGAGAGAGGAGCCGTGTACAACACTGAGGACTCAAGTAAGTATTTATGGATATGGGGGAGGACAGCACCCTTCAAAACATCTTTTACCTTAATGTAGGGAATGTAGGGAATGCATTAAGAGAAAAAAAGTTTTGGCTCTTAGAACCAGGTGTCGTTTTTAATCCGGTGCACTGAAATGGTCTACATCTTACCAATTCTGCCAAAGATATGTAATTGTATGAGCACAACTGCAACCTGTAGACTGGATTCATGTCTAGAGAAGTATCCATGACCTTCCAGGAATCTTATCTCTTCTCTGATCTCTCATTTCCTGGATCTGATTATTGTAGTCTACATTCAATTCTTCTCTTTTCTTCAGATCCAAAGCTCGGCCCGGGGATTTACTTCACAGACACTCCTAGGAGGGCTCTAGAAGTTTTCCAGACCCCGAAAGAGGAAAGTGGCCTCATCTATATCTTCCAGGCTGAAGTTCTGACCGAAAACCTCACTGAAGGTAGAAAAGACCTCCCAGTTCTCGTTCCTAAGAAGACATCATCTTCCCAATCCAAACCCGCCGACATTCTGGAGTTGTGTGACAGTTTCGTAAATTCCACCTTCAGACCATCCCTTTATGCCATAGTCGACAATTTCCAAGCAAATCCGCAGTATCTGTTCACCTTCCAACAGTGAGGGATGAAACTCTTCATGTCACCGACACGTAGTGGAAGCAGCAGAACCAGAACTCAGCCCCAGCGATGTCACCAACACTTATGCTGGCCTTACACCTCTAGAATTTTGTTTGCATGAGAAAGTTTAATGGCCAAGTTCACCATTTGCTCTGTTACATGTTACACCTATGTTTAGGGTGGACCATGCAACATAGTGCCTCCCCTCCCACCCTCAAAAGGCCCCACCTCCCCCGGTGACAGTGGGGGGGGCTCTTCTGCCCCTAAGCAGCTGTCACATTCAAAATCAACATAGTTGTGCAGGGCTCCACCCACACAGCTGCTTCATTCATTCTCAAGGATCTGTGAATGAATGAACTACAAGCCCCATCCTCCATCGTGGCAGACAGACTTGTAGTTCTCAACAGACTAGGAGTGCGCTGATCACCACATTCCTAATCCATTGACACTTCCTCCAAATGAAAGCCTGTATGGAGGTAAAGACAGGGAGCTGGGAAGAGAGTCTGCAGGAGCCTGACATTGCACCCGCCATCCACTCATCACAGGCACCATACTGTACTTTGCAGGCTCCTGTATAATAAAATAAAAAGTAGAATCTTTTTCCTGTAAAAACGTGCATTCTATTTTTCAAAGGCGGACCTAGCTTTGCTCATCCCAACATTCAATGCCTTCATTGACTTTTGAATGAAGTGTCTCAATTTTGTAGAAAAAAAAGTTCTACTTCAAGCGGAACCTTAACCCATAACAACGTGATAAAAAACAATGCTCTTTAGCAAGGAGCATACGTTCCACATTATTAATTCTGCCACCAAAATCAGTGTGTGCTGTGAATTACTTCCAGCATTGTTCCTGTCTCTTCTTGCCGGAGGCAGCCATTTTGCTGAAGCCCAGAGCCCCTGAACGGCAGTAAATCTTACATTGCCGGAAAATAGAGAACAACTGAGCACAGCTCTATCACTAGTATGCTGCCATGGTTTGGCGTCAGGAAAGGAAAATTACAGTATTTGATACAATTTTCCGTTTTATTGTCTTTTATATCTATACCCGCAAAAGAGGCCAGCCTGAGGTCATCTAGCAGGACTTCATTTTCTGACTAAAGTTCTACTTTAAGGATTAACTTCAACAAATGCATTTCCATAAGACTAGCTAAAATCTTTTCTTGGCTGGGAGCGAATTCAGTGACTAGAAATTTTGTTTCCATTCGATTAGACAAAAATTTCTATTCTTGTCCTTCTATTTATTTTTTTTTTGCTCACTCTGGTCAAAACTGATTGGTCAGATTGTCCCCTTTAACTCTTAGATAATCAAACGAAGATTCTGAAAAACGTTTTCTAACAAAATTCTACAGGTATAATTCAGGCCAGCATTAGAGACATCCCATAAAACAGGCACATCGGCCTAGAATTGATGACAGGTCCACTTTAATGATCTATCATGTTACCTACACCTGACCGATGACATGGCTGAGTAATGACATTAGGACCAGCTCTATGGGCCTCCCTATGAGGAGCGAGCTGTGAAAGGGTCGCTTTTCATTTATCTGCTGCATTCTTCTTCAGTTTGAAGATTCTCCTCTGAAAATAATAAATCTCCCAGATTTCAGGGTGGTGTAAATTACTGGCAACACTACACTACACTAATGTTACAGATGTCTGAAGTGTGACTTTTATGGTCACCTCAGTGGAAACGCAGAGACATCGCCCAGAGCCAACCAAACCAATAATTGCTCCTAAAATTACAATTCCAACTGAACTCTGAATAAAACCATTGTTCTAGTTTGGAGGATTAGAACCTCAGTCAGTATTTTATTGCTATCTGCATCTCAGGATGCAGATAGCAATCCTGTCGCTTCCTGTCCTGGTGACCATTGTCACTGTGACAGAAACTGAGGAAAAATCCAAAATGTTACAGTTGTCACTGAAACAAACACTGAGGGGATATCTCCCAATGGGGACAATAATTTTGGTGACAAAGGTGGGATTTCCGCTCTCCTCCTGTTGTGTCTGCAGGACAGGAAGTGAAAGAAAATCTCCCCATTGGAGACAGACAGCGATAATAAACCCAACAGAAGTTCTAACCCAGCCATTATCAATCTTTTAGCATGGAGGAACCCTTGAAATGACCCCTGCTGGTAATAATTGTATACATGGCACACGCGCCCCCTTAGGAAAATTCCTACCTTAGGGCGCTTTCACACTGATCTGCAGCCCATTGTACCCGCTGAGGTTCTCCCGTCACAAGTCAAGTCCAGTGGTGGGATAAGGTGACCCGGCTCTTCTTCTTAAATAATAATAATACATGACTGATCAGCTCTCTCCTGTCAGATCTCTATAAGGTGCCTTATTCCGAACCTAGACCAGAACTCCGGATCCGGGTTTTCTATACCCCGGGGAGGAGGAAGGTCTCTGGGCTTCTTAGTTGTATTGATAAGAAATCTGCAGATGAAATGACTGATATTGATGAGTGAATTGATTAATCTCTGAGATTTTATACACATTGCATTACATCATCCACCTTTCTATCCTGAGGACTGACTGACGCTTTCTTCGCTCTGTAAGCCGCAACGTGTTGGTTTATATTTCTTCTTCTATATTTGCTGTTATATGAAATGCAAAAAAAAAAAAACTTTGTTCTTTAATAAATTTCTGGGATTTTTTTGGTTTAAACATTGTAAATAAAGATGATTTTATTCACTGAGCAGCAATCTGTGTATCATTCCCCTCCCCCACCCCACGTTCCATGTGCTAGTGCCCATTTACACCAGAACGCAGTGCGGGAAACATGTTTTGTGGGCATTTCCCGCACCGCGTTCAAAACGCACTACAGTTATAATCTGCAGTGGGTGTCAGTTCACAAGACACCAGATACTTCTGTACCATGCAATCCGGTTGCTGTGCGATTCATGCCATTGATAATGATTGGGCTCAAAATGCACAGCAGGTTCCTGTGGTGTTAGCCGGCCCTAAGTGTTTCCAAAACAGGCAGAAGAAAGCCCCACCGCTCAGGTGGATCCACCAGTGAGATGTCCTTAGTCTCCAGAGAAGAGTCGTGCCCCAGGTGTCGGCTATTGCATACCTAGATGAAAACAGACAGAGAAATTCTGGTCAGCCGCACACCGATAGAAGTTTCTTATGCCTTTATATGTGAACCAGGATCACAAAGTATACATGACACCAAAGCAGAGTGGCACAGGAAGACAGCTGACGCGTTTCACACTTATACTCATAGCTGAGTAAGCACTTGGTATAAGCGTGAAACGCGTCAGCTGTCTTCCTGTACCACTCTGCTTTGGTGTCATGTATACTTTGTGATCCTGGTTCACAAATAAAGGCATAAGAAACTTCTATCGGTGTGCGGCTGACCAGAATTTCTCCGTCTGTTTTCACCTAAGTGTTTCCAAACTGGAGAAACATTCTGTATATTGCACCCTATTAGTCGTTAGGATGTGACAACTTCTATAAGTTTTTCTTCTTTCAAGCTTTTCCTCCTCACTGTCACCTGGTGATCCCGCCAGTAACACATTTCCTGTTCCTGGGTGACTACACTCACTCCTCCACTGTACCTACAGAGGGAGCCACTCAGGCTGGACTACAGACATATTCCTCTCCATCTCTATTACATGGGGAGTGGGAGGATTAGTAGTTTACGGAAGACAGTTTGAAAAGAAGATTGATTGTGCTTTCAGTTCAGCTCACAGGAAGTGACGAGGACACAGCTTTTCTGGCAGGATCAACAGGTATTCTCTGTTCCTGCTAAAAATGTTCTTAGGGCTCATTCACACTAATTTTGTTCTCTGAAGAGCGATCTGTGTTCAGGAGAGCATTTGTGGTCAGGCATGGCATCTCCTCCTCATCACCTGCTTTGTCCCGAACACTTGCAGAGCAGCCCCAAAGCTTCACAGCCACAGCATGTGTACACCCCCCACTGCTGCCTCTGCAGCTAAAGGAGGTTGTGGTTGGGGGCAGTAAAAGCACGGCTCAGCCGCAGGGCCTTGCTGCCCCCAGCCACTGACGTGAACAAGCCCAAGTCTGTAATAAGGGAACAAATGCAGCCGTCACATCTAAGGACTAGTGAGCTGCAATATGACATTTATTTTTGTTTTTCTGCTTAGATATCCTCCAATGTATGTGATATAAATGTGTGCTGAGCTCAGTTTACTTCTCCTAGTAGACAGACCAGTGACAAGAATTCTACCCTGTAGATGGTTTTGCTGCTCTCCCCATCGTGCAGATAATAGAAAAAAATTGTATCAAATACTTACCATCATTTTCCTTTCCTGGCGCCAATCCATGAGAGCAACTACCACATGTATACTGCTATGTTGGCACCAGGATATTGGGATACGGCTGTTTCTATCCGTATACCACACTCAAAGATGTGACAGCTGCTCTTCCCACCAACCTCCACTCTCCTGAGCTTTCTCTGGCCTCTGTTCTTTCCTCTTCCGGACCTCCACCAGCCTGAAGTACCAGACCCCAGACTTCCTCCGATATCCATTCTCCCTTCCCCCAAGCCTCCCCTCTACTACCCCAGGGCCTCCATCTACCAATCCCTTGGGCTTCATATGACCGCCACTCTCCTATCCTCTGGGCTTCCTACAGCCTCTGTTCTTTCATCCTGTAGGCTTCCCTTTCAGCCTTTGCTCAATCAAACCCCAGGCCTCCTCAGATATCCATTCTCCCTTCCCCCAGGCCTTCTCTTTACCATCTTTGGGCTTCCTCGGGCCCCTGTCCTCCAATCTCTTGGGCTTCCTATGGCCTCTGCTCTACCAGACCCCAGGATTCCTCTGATATCCATTCTCCCTTCCTGTACGCCACCTCTGTGCCACCCCCAGGGCTCTGTCCTCCCATCCCTTAGGCTTCCTATGGCCTCCACTCACCTATCCTCTGGGCTTCCTATGGCCTCTGTTCTTTCATCCTCCAGGCTTCCTCTGATATCCATTCTCCCTCCCCATGCCTTGAGTTTCCTGTAAGCACCACTCTCCTATCTACCACCCCTGGGCTTCCCCAGACCTCCGCCCTCCTATCCTCTGGACTTCCTCCAGTGTTAGTTCTGTCACCCTACAGATTTCCTTCAGCCACTACTCTCCCATCTTACAGATTTATCCTGCCTCTGCTCTACCATCCCCCAGACTTCCTACATCTTTTCCCCAGGCCTCCTCTCTACCTCTCCAGCCTCTGCTCACCCAATCTCTGGGTTTCCTCCACCGAGCTTCCTCCTACCTCTGCTTTCCTATTCCTAGACTTCCTCAGACATCCATTCTGTTGTCCCCTTGGCCTCCTCTTTATGTACCCCCGACCCTGACTTCCTCCAATCTCTGTCCTTCTATCCTCCAAGCTTTCTCCTGCCTCCACTAAACCATCTAGCGGGCTTTCTAGAATATCCATGCTCTCTCCCCTCAGCCTCCCCTGGACTTTCTTCAGCCTCTTCTCTCCCATCTCCCCCCCCCCCCCCACTTTCTCCAGGGCAGTAAGATGAACACCAAGTGCCATAAAAAAAATGGCTTCCTCCCCCATATTGAACAGTGCTCCTTCTCAACTGATCTGCCACTGGCCTCATTCTCCTCACCTAATGAGGCCCAATATCTCTATCTTGGTGGCTGGGAATGGTGGAGATCACCATGTCAGACCTCGCTGTGTCTCCTCCAGGAACTGAAGTTTTGGAGAATAAAGACAAATTAAAACAAAAGTTTATTGTAATGAGAGCAGCAACACCGATGGAGGAAGATACAGAAAAAATCAAAGTAAAAAATTTCCTAAAACAAAAATATCTGTAATATTTACATCATAGAACATATATAACATTGTATACATGGAGTCTACGGGACGCGTCCCATCACCGGGATCCTGTGCTATGGCTGTGCTGCACTACATGAAGACGCAGCGATCGCTGAACGCCCAGGAGGTGTGTGACCCGCCATGTGTCAGAGGAGGAGCTTCACAGAGAGGGGAGGGACATAATGTGAATGCGGGGGTCTGCCAGATAGAGGGGGAAATCTGACAGGAGGGTGTGGGTTGTGTTATTGCTTCTATACACCGACCTACCCCGTCCTCCTCGGATGTGTGCACCGACCTACCCCGTCCCCCTCCGATGTGTGCACCGACCTACCCCGTCCCCCTCCAATGTGTGCACCGACCTACCCCTTCCTCCTCCGATGTGTGCACCGACCTACCCGTCCCTTCCGATGTGTGCACCGACCTACCCCGTCCTCCTCCGACGTGTGCACCCACCTACCCCGTCCTCCTCCGACGTGTGCACCGACCTACCCCGTCCCCCTCCGACGTGTGCACCCACCTACCCCCGTCCCCCTCCGACGTGTGCACCCACCTCCCCCCTCCTCCGACGTGTGCACCGACTTACCCCATCCTCCTCCGATGTGTGCACCCACCTACCCCGTCCTCCTCCGATGTGTGCACCGACTTACCCCGTCCTCCTCCGATGTGTGCACCGACTTACCCCGTCCTCCTCCGATGTGTGCACCCACCTACCCCACCCTCCTCTGATGTGTGCACCAACTTACCACACCAACCCCCCCCTCCGATATGTGTGCCCATCTAGCACACCGACCCATCCTCCTCCAAGATGTGTACCAACCTAACACACCAGGCCATTGTTTTTTGATATGTGTACCAACCTACCACACTGGGCTGTCCTCCTCTTATACGTGTACCAACCTACCACACCAGCACATCCTCCTCTGATATGTGCACCAACTTACCACACCAACCCCCCCCTCCAATATGTGTGCCCATCTACCACGCCGACCCATCCTCCTCTGATATGTGTACCAACTTACCAGACCAACCCAATGTCCTCCTATATATGCACCAACTTACCACACCAATCCATCCTCCTCCAAATATCTGCACTCATCTACCAAATTGGCCCCTCTCTTCAGGTACCTACATTAGCACTCTGGCCCATCCTTCTATCTGCCTCCGATATGAGCCCCACCTACCACACCGGCCCATTCTCAGATACGCAACCAATCTACCATATCAGCCTGTCATACGCTGATATACTTGTGCCAATCTACCCCACTGGCCCCCCCTCTGATATCAGCACTGATCTATTACACCCGTCCTCCTCTCATACATGCACCAATCCAGCACATCTTCCTCTGATATGTGTGCTGATCTACTCGAGCATCCCACCCCCCCTCTGATTTGCACGCTGACTTACTGCACAAGCCCATCCTCCTCTGACATGTGCACCAATCACACGGACCCGTCTTCCTCTGACATGATAGGAGGGAAGCAATGATCACATTATACGAAGCCTGTGACACTTCGCTTTAGATTTATTCTCATGGCAACCAAGTCACTATTCCTGAGATCTACAACACCCCTCCCCGCACCCCCTGGGCACCGTACAAATGGGCCTATTTATAAAGATCGGGGAGATAAAAGCCCCTCCCCCAACTTCCCTCACTGATCATTACATATCTGACATGGAAAATGAATGAATCTTCCTGGAGGAAAGTCTCTTCTCCACCTCCATACATGAGATAGAAGGGACTGTGACTGGTGTAAAGGGGAACTCCGGGCAGAAATGACAGGATGAGGACTGTTGGTGGCAATAAAGCTGTAATGTAATCCGCCTTCTATTTTACCTTCCGTGACTCTCCCCGGGAAGCTCACAGTGTGCGGTGAGACCAGAGCAAGGAACTCCACTACTGTGCGAGACTGAAGGGAAGGCCGGATATAATCGGCGGGTTCTGTACTTCCCCTGTATCAGGTCTATCACTTGTTGATCCTGCCAGTAGATCTCTTATTGTCCCACTTCCTATAAAAACCCAAACGTGCAACATAATTACCACTTATAGGAACAGAGGGGGAGGGGCTTACAACTGTCAGCTTTTAGTCATGTGGCTTCACATTCTTCCAAAAGAAAAGAAATAAAAACAGTTTTTTGTACCAATGTAAAGGTGACCTCGGGGGTTGGACTTCATTTCCCACATCTACCAATCACTGGAAGATTCCCCCGTCTACAGGGTGACAACACGGCTCTGTGATCTCACCACCCAATGAAAGGGGTTGTCACAGGAAGGAGAATTATAAAAAGGATTTTTACTGGCAGGATCAACAGATAATATATCATGTGACAGAGAAAAACAAACTGCTGTGTAATTTCTATTTACAGAATTCAGTGCGACATTTTGACTTTACTTCGAGTTCCACTTTAAAGTGATAAGAAAAAAAAAAAAAAATAACATAAAATTGAGGAATTTCCTGTAAAACAAACACAGGAAACGGCTCAGAGCAGCTTTATAAATAAACAGAAATGTACAATATTTGGAGGAAATCGAAGGTTCGATCTTTATAAATAGGCCTGGAAGTGTCATTCCATGTGACCTCTGTACAGCTCTGTGATTGGTCTGCCCCCCCATCACACCCATATAAAGGAGCGGCACTAACCAGCTACACCCTCCAGGGGGCACTACAGTCCGTGGGAAAGGGTTAAACATGACGACTATCAGTCCCTGATCAGAATCTGGAGATCTGCGGTAACCAGTTACTCCACGCTCTCCGGGATTTCACAATCGTCCACAATCAGTGTATGGATGATCCCTTCCCGCCGCTTGCCGCTGCTCACCGCCTTGATGCAGCAATCGTGATTGGCGATGCTGAAGTGCGTCTCCGTACCGTCTTCTACAAACTCCCCCTGTGTACAGAACACACAACGTTATCGTCTTCTATCAATAAAGTGTGACTTTGTATACATTGTTTATATCAATAAAGTTTTATCCATACAAGAAGACAACTTCCTATACCAGTGTGTATACCATTCCTGGGTGTTCTATAAATCGGGGTACACCGGGGGGGTCCATGTATACAATATTACTGTATGACAAACAGGACAAGAATTGTTGTACTTCCTCTATAACGTTTAGTCCCATCATCATCATCATCATCGGCTCCATACTGAGCGGGGATCACTCTGCACACTAAATCCTGCTACACACTGGAAGATTTCTCTCGTCCAACCCAGCGTGCTGAACAACAAAAACATAAAAGATCGCTGTACTAACACAAGCAATGTTAGTGCAGTGATATCCCCTGGGGATGGCTCCTCCCCTAGCAGTTAACGCTTGCAGCCATTGGCTGGTTTTCAATCCTATCTGTGACAGAAGCGGCTCATGAGATCAGACAGGCGGGTTCCTACGGCTGATATTAGAATGAAGCACACAAGTACAGGACCTTTCACAGGCACTACAAGGTGCAGCATTACTACTTATGGCATTTATAAGGCCAAATCCCCTTCATCATAAATAAGCTAATCAATGAAAACATTTTATAAATAAGTATCATGTGATCGGTGGGGGTGGGGTGTGTGGGGGGGAGGGGGGGTGGAGCACTTACCGCTGTCTCCAGCTTCTTTCCATTACACCAAACGTCCATCGTGTCCTTCTCTGCAACATGAGAAACCGGAAATTATCATCCAAATCTATTCAATCTGGGCTCAGACAAAACAGGGGGGTGGAGCGGGATTTGGGGATTTGTATTCCCCACGGGGCGGAGGTTTTGTGCGATGTGGGATATAATTTTCTCGGGGGGGGGGGGGGTTTATGTGGAATTAACATTCTCCAGGGTGGGATGTGGGATTTGTATTCCACGGAGGGGGGGGGGGGGGGGGGGATTTGTATATTCCGGAGGGAGGGGGGTGGATGTGGGATTAATATACCCCGGGGGGGGGGGGATGTGGAATTAACACAGCACGATTTGTGTTTTTGTGTTCACCGGGGGGGGGGGGGGGGGGGGGTGTGGAGTGAGATTTATATCCCCAGGAGGTGGAGGACAGAGACATGCGGGTGATAGGACCACTCACCCAGCACCACCCTGCAGTCCTCCCCGTCTAGGTGCAGCACCCAGGTGTTGGTGGTCTTGGATCGGTTCTCCATGTATTTCTTCAGGCTCTTGCCGTTGACCTCCAGCGTGTATTCGTAGGCGAAGCCGCTGACGGCGTCGATGTTGATGGTGGCCTTCGTCTGAGCGGCTCCCACTGGAAACGTTTCCTTCCCCACCAACTTAAACATCCAATCCTTCCGGATAATCTCCTGACACCCCGAGACATAACAAAGACCCCAAATCATCTCCCGTACACCGTGTGATCTGAGGACACTACATAACGTGCCGGTATGACGGGGCACAATATACAAGGATGAGACACAACAATGCATCATGGGAAAGGCTTCATTTACTCTGGCACTGAAGAAGTGTAATGTGTGCAGATAATACCTTCCCTGGTCCCCCTCCCCCATCAACTTCCAATTAAAATTCTTTAATCAAATCCTTTTATTCCTTCAGAAAATAACTTTTCTGATACCTGATGTCATCCCCGGATCTGTCTGCTGGTCTTTGCTCTATCCGTACTCTGCCTCAGACCTCCTTTAAAAGCCTGAGTGTTATATGAAAGAACACATCCTGGCATCCCTTTAAACGTGCATGCTGTTCCTATGCATTATATGAAAGAACACATCCCAGTATCCCTTTACACATGTATGCAGCCAAGCAGACATTCCCTGTATCCAGATCCAGACAAACCACCAATTCTTACACATGACCCAGTGTATGTCCCCTTCCTGTACACTGGTGACCGATGGGATCTGCACACTGGTGATCGATGGGACCTGTACACTGGTGATCGATGGGACCTGTACACTGGTAATCGATGGGACCTGTACACTGGTAATCGATGGGACCTGTACACTGGTAATCGATGGGACCTGTACACTGGTAATCGATGGGACCTGTACACTGGTAATCGATGGGACCTGTACACTGGTAATCGATGGGACCTGTACACTGGTAATCGATGGGACCTGTACACTGGTAATCGATGGGACCTGTACACTGGTAATCGATGGGATCTGTACACTGGTGATCGATGGGACCTGTACACTGGTGATCGATGGGACCTGTACACTGGTGATCGATGGGACCTGTACACTGGTGATCGATGGGATCTGTACACTGGTAATCGATGGGATCTGGAGCCCTATATACCTCTGGCAGAAATCATGAAATTGTGGCAATAATACTGAAAGTCTGACTGATGCCACATAAAGTCTTATTTTCGGATAGTGATCATACAAAGCCATTTATTATCACATAGTGGTTTGGCCGCCTTTTAGATTATAATAATATAATAAATCCCGCAGATGGCCCTGTTGGGACGACCCCCCCCCGGAATGTTTGGCCTCGGTACAGACACACAGATCACACACACGGGTTACAATGCCAATTAAAGGGAGACTCCCCACATCTGTGGCTCTTTACATCACAATTAGTGTCGGTGTATAAATAGTCAGTGAGTTTGTATTTCTCTTGAGGTCACCTGTGGAGGGTTTTTTCTTTGTTTCCCGAACAATTCCCGTGGCGGGTGTGGCTGCAATCTTTCTTGGTCTACCTGACCTTGGCTTGGAAAATAGAAGGGAAGGGAGAAATAGGGAATTTGGGACTTTACATGAGGCGTAAGAAGGTAGGTCTAATGTCTCCATCCCAGGTTGTCAGTATGACTGGAAGAAAAGGCTGGGACTTTAAATGAAACTCGAAGGTGATAATGGACAAAGGGTGTCTGACCAAAAAATTGTAATTATGTCCGTACATACTGGATCTCAATGTCACAGTAACACAGAACAATAATGGCCTGAAAATAGTATTTATTCCATATATAATGGCTTTGAAGCATAATATTAAATGATAATAACAATATAAAAAAAATCAGGCACATAAATCCATATATCACATAATAGGTATAAAAAGATCATGATTGTTACAGCATAGTACAATAAAACCAGGTACAAATGATGAAATGATTCCATATGGTAATAACATAAAAGCATCAGAATGGCTCAACGCGTTTCATGGAACCATCTACTCATCAGGAGAAGATGCTAGTAGTATCTGAAATTGATAAAGTTGAACTGTTGGTAAGGGGTCTCTAATAAGAAGGAGAGGGAGGGGAAAAATAATAAGAAAGAAAAAAAGGAAGGTAAAAAATACATATGGGGTGGAAAACATCCACCCAAACGTACAGATCACCTATGGGTCTGGCTGAAAATGGTGAGGGCCGTACACCGGCCGGGCAAGTCATCAGTCCCGGGAGCTGAGGCGACATATCCCAAAATAAGGTGCTGGAATGAACCCTCAGGAGACAAATGTCCCTGGGAGTAGGGTGACCTATGGGCCGGTAGATGGAAGGTGGATGGAGACCGTGAGTAATCTAAAAAAGGGGTGTGAATTGAAATATATAAATAGATGTATTGAATGTGTATGATGAAAAAGAAAAAGGAAGAACCAAGGATAACCCCAAAAGATGAGTGGGGGAAAAAAAGGAAATGATGTGATGGGAAAGTCCCATATAAAGGTAGAGCATGAAAGGGAGAAGGTAGTGTCCCAATTATGAATAGAGGGATAGTGAGGTGCACTGGGTAGCCCTGGTTGGCTCAGCAGCATGATTTAGCCCATGTTATAGTTTTTCACCATTGTTTTTTATTTTCATACCAGTGCTCCTCACTTTTATCCCTCTATTCATAATTGGGACACTTACCTTCTCCCTTTCACGCTCTACCTTTATATGGGACTTTCCCATCACATCATTTCCTTTTTTTCCCCCACTCATCTTTTGGGGTTATCCTTGGTTCTTCCATTTGTCTCCTGAGAGTTCATTACAACACCTTATCTTGGGATATGCCTCCTCAGCTCCCGGGACTGAAGACTTGCCCGCCCGGTGTACGGCCCTCACCGTTTTCAGCCAGACCCATAGGTGATCTGTACGTTTTTGGATGGATGTTTTGCACCCCATATGTATTTTTTACCTTCCTTTTTCTTTCTTATTTTTTCCCCTCACTCTCCTTATTAGAGACCCCTTACCAACAGTTGAACTTTATCAATTTCAGATACTACTAGCATCTTCTGCTGATGAGTAGATGGTTCCATGAAACGCGTCGAGACATTCTAATGCTTTTATGTTATTACCATATGGAATCATTTCATCATTTGTACCTTGTATTATTGTACTATGCTGTAACAATCATGATCTTTTATATACCTATTATGTGATATATGGATTTATGTGCCTGATTTTATATAATGTTATTATCATTTAATATTATGCTTCAAAGCCATTATATATGGAATAAATACTATTTTCAGGCCATTATAATTCTGTGTTACTGTGACATTGAGATCCAGTATGTACGGACATAATTACAATTTTTTGGTCAGACACATTGTCCATTATCACCTTTGAGTTTCATTTAAAGTCCCAGCCTTTTCTTCCAGTCATACTGACCTTGGCTTGGTATCAAGAGATCTCTGAAATTTCCACTTCTTAAGTGATTGAATGGTACTGACTGGCATATTTAAGGCTTTGGATATCTTTTTATACCCTTTTCCATCGTTATAAAGTTTATAAACAGACACTAATTGCAATGTAAAAAGCCACAGATGTGGGAAATTAACCTTTAATTGGCATTGTAACCCGTGTGTGTGTCACCTGTGTGTGTCACCTGTGTGTGTGTCACCTGTGTGTGTCACCTGTGTGTGCGTCACCTGTGTGTGCGTCACCTGTGTGTGCGTCACCTGTGTGTGCGTCACCTGTGTGTGTGTCACCTGTGTGTGTGTCACCTGTGTGTGTGTCACCTGTGTGTGCGTCACCTGTGTGTGCGTCACCTGTGTGTGCGTCACCTGTGTGTGCGTCACCTGTGTGTGTGTCACCTGTGTGTGTGTCACGTGTGTGTGTGTGTGTCACCCGTGTGTGTGTCACCCGTGTGTGTGTCACCTGTGTGTGTGTCACCTGTGTGTGTGTCACCTGTGTGTGTGTCACCTGTGTGTGTGTCACCTGTGTGTGTGTGACCTGTGTGTGTGTCACCTGTGTGTGTGTCACCTGTGTGTGTCACCTGTGTGTGTCACCTGTGTGTGTGTCTGTACCAAGGCCAAACATTCTGGGGGGGAGACTTTTCATCAGGGATATTTGGGGGATTTATGTTATTATGATTTAAAAAGGAGCCAAACATCTCTGTGATAATAATTAGCTTCATATAAATCACTATCAGAAAATTCAAGTTAGTTTTTTGGCATCATCAGTCCTATCCCCAATTATAATGCCAAAATTTCCCCATTTCTGCCAGAGGAGGCAAACTTTTGAGCACAACCGTATAATGTAATATATATATATATATATATATATATATATATATATATATATATATATATATATATATATATATATCTTCAATCCATGTACACAGAGGGAGGTCTTACCTTCCCGTCCACATAGACCACTCTCTTCCCCGACGTGGTGCCGTGTTCAAACTCAATCTTATGGACGCCATCACTGAGAGCGACTTCCCACACGGCCACCAGGTCAGTCATTTTCTCCAGCCGGCCGTAGCGTGATCTGCAGGGAGACGAAGGGGGGGGTCACATGGTGTACAGATGGGGGTGTCCTCAGTACTGACAGATTACCGGACTCAGGAAGATGATAATGATCTCCGGGATTAGAGGAGGTTCACACCACACAGAGGGATTAGAGGAGGTTCACACCACACAGAGGGATTAGAGGTCTGCAGATGAAGAGACTCGGGCCGCAGGTGAGGACAACACATTCCTGATATACGGGGGACATTCTACATTTATCACATTTTACTGACCAATAGAATTGGGGAAAAATATAAATAGATCTGTGGATACAATTGGGACATACACAGCAAATGAGAAAAAGCTGATTTGATTTATCTGCCTTTATTCCCTGGTGAAGGTCCCAGTGATGAGGACAATGAAATGATCCGTAGTTCTGACAAAACAAGAACAACTTTATAATACGCAGAACAAGAAGGTTCTACACAATAATACTGACACAGCCCAGGCCCAGAGCACCCGGGACCCTGAAATCTGTGACCTAGCCCCACCCCCATGATCACCAGTACAGGTGATTGAAGCTAATGGTAACCTGTACAGGAGCCGCATACTAAATTGTGATTGGTGGACAGCATAGAAATACATTGGGGGGGGGATATAAAGTGTCCAAGAAGTTCTACCTCAACTGGCACATTTTAAAGCTTTCCATTTTCACAGAGAGTGGTACATGGACAGGAAATGGTCTGTAATGTCTGTCCCGGATCATTCATGGACCGGGAATGGTCTGTAATGTCTGTCCCGGATCATCCATGGCCAGGGAATGGTCTGTAATGTCTGTCCCGGATCATCAATGGACAGGCAATGGTCTGTAATGTCTGTCCCGGATCATCAATGGACAGGGAATGGTCTGTAATGTCTGTCCCGGATCATCCATGGACAGGGAATGGTCTGTAATGTCTGTCCCGGATCATCCATGGACCGGGAATGGTCTGTAATGTCTGTCCCGGATCATCAATGGACAGGGAATGGTCTGTAATGTCTGTCCCGGATCATCCATGGACCGGAAATGGTCTGTAATGTCTGTCCCGGATCATCCATGGACCGGGAATGGTCTGTAATGTCTGTCCCGGATCATCCATGGACAGGGAATGGTCTGTAATGTCTGTCCCGGATCATCCATGGACAGGGAATGGTCTGTAATGTCTGTCCCGGATCATCCATGGACCGGGAATGGTCTGTAATGTCTGTCCCGGATCATCCATGGACCGGGAATGGTCTGTAATGTCTGTCCCGGATCATCCATGGACCGGGAATGGTCTGTAATGTCTGTCCCGGATCATCCATGGACCGGGAATGGTCTGTAATGTCTGTCCCGGATCATCCATGGACCGGGAATGGTCTGTAATGTCTGTCCCGGATCATCCATGGACCGGGAATGGTCTGTAATGTCTGTCCCGGATCATCCATGGACCGGGAATGGTCTGTAATGTCTGTCCCGGATCATCCATGGACCGGGAATGGTCTGTAATGTCTGTCCCGGATCATCCATGGACCGGGAATGGTCTGTAATGTCTGTCCCGGATCATCCATGGACCGGGAATGGTCTGTAATGTCTGTCCCGGATCATCCATGGACCGGGAATGGTCTGTAATGTCTGTCCCGGATCATCCATGGACCGGGAATGGTCTGTAATGTCTGTCCCGGATCATCCATGGACCGGGAATGGTCTGTAATGTCTGTCCCGGATCATCCATGGACCGGGAATGGTCTGTAATGTCTGTCCCGGATCATCCATGGACCGGGAATGGTCTGTAATGTCTGTCCCGGATCATCCATGGACCGGGAATGGTCTGTAATGTCTGTCCCGGATCATCCATGGACCGGGAATGGTCTGTAATGTCTGTCCCGGATCATCCATGGACCGGGAATGGTCTGTAATGTCTGTCCCGGATCATCCATGGACCGGGAATGGTCTGTAATGTCTGTCCCGGATCATCCATGGACCGGGAATGGTCTGTAATGTCTGTCCCGGATCATCCATGGACCGGGAATGGTCTGTAATGTCTGTCCCGGATCATCCATGGACCGGGAATGGTCTGTAATGTCTGTCCCGGATCATCCATGGACCGGGAATGGTCTGTAATGTCTGTCCCGGATCATCCATGGACCGGGAATGGTCTGTAATGTCTGTCCCGGATCATCCATGGACCGGGAATGGTCTGTAATGTCTGTCCCGGATCATCCATGGACCGGGAATGGTCTGTAATGTCTGTCCCGGATCATCCATGGACCGGGAATGGTCTGTAATGTCTGTCCCGGATCATCCATGGACCGGGAATGGTCTGTAATGTCTGTCCCGGATCATCCATGGACCGGGAATGGTCTGTAATGTCTGTCCCGGATCATCCATGGACCGGGAATGGTCTGTAATGTCTGTCCCGGATCATCCATGGACCGGGAATGGTCTGTAATGTCTGTCCCGGATCATCCATGGACCGGGAATGGTCTGTAATGTCTGTCCCGTGTCATCCATGGACCGGGAATGGTCTCTAATGTCTGTCCCGTGTCATACATGGAGCGGGAATGGTCTGTAATGTCTGTCCCGTGTCATCCATGGACCGGGAATGGTCTGTAATGTCTGTCCCGGATCATCTATGGACCGGAAATGGTCTGTAATGTCTGTCCCGGATCATCCATGGACCAGGAATGGTCTGTAATGTCTGTCCCGGATCATCCATGGACCAGGAATGGTCTGTAATGTCTGTCCCGGATCATCCATGGACCGGGAATGGTCTGTAATGTCTGTCCCGGATCATCCATGGACCGGGAATGGTCTGTAATGTCTGTCCCGGATCATCCATGGACCGGGAATGGTCTGTAATGTCTGTTCGGATCATCCATGGACCAGGAATGGTCTGTAATGTCTGTCCCGGATCATCCATGGACCGGGAATGGTCTGTAATGTCTGTCCCGGATCATCCATGGACCGGGAATGGTCTGTAATGTCTGTCCCGGATCATCCATGGACCAGGAATGGTCTGTAATGTCTGTCCCGGATCATCCATGGACCGGGAATGGTCTGTAATGTCTGTCCCGGATCATCCATGGACAGGAAATGGTGTGGTCCCGGATTCAGGCTTTAGATCTCCAGGTAAAGACATTGAAATTGCATTGCAAAGAGGGGAATGTACAGGGAAGGTGTACATGGGGGGGGGGGGCAGAGGGAAATGTACAGGGAAGGTGTACATGGGGGGGGGGGGCAGAGGGAAATGTACAGGGAAGGTGTACATGGGGGGGGGGCAGAGGGGAATGTACAGGGAAGGTGTACATGGGGGGGGGGCAGAGGGGAATGTACAGGGAAGGTGTACATGGGGGGGGGCAGAGGGGAATGTACAGGGAAGGTGTACATGGGGGGGGGGGGCAGAGGGGAATGTACAGGGAAGGTGTACAGTGAGGAAAATACTGATCGTCTCCCCTGGAGATGGTGTAAGTTTTGCCCCCTTACATAGAAATGAAGGGTCTATAATTTTTATCATAGGTGTATTTTATATGATAGAGACAGAATATCAACCAAAAATCCAGGAAATCACACCACATGAAGGTCATGGAGTGGCCTATCCAGTCTCCAGACCTTAATCCTATAGAAAATGTATGGAGGAGCTGAAACTTCGAGGTGCCAAGAAACCTTCAGGATTTAGAGAAGATCTGTAAAGAAGAGAAAACCCCTCCTGAGATGTGTGGAAACTGATCACCACCTACAAGAAACGTCTGACCTCTGTGATCACCAACAAGGGTTTCTCCACCAACTACTAAGGGGATCAAATACTTATTTTACTCCCTGAACTCCCATTTATAACATTTGTATTGTGTGATTTTTCTGGATTTTTGGTTGATATTCTGTCTCTATCATATAAAATACACCTCTGATAAAAATTATAGAGCCTTCATTTCTTTGTAAGGGGGCAAAACTTACACAATGTGCAGGGGAGATGATCGTAGAGAGAGGAATGTGTGGGGCAGATGTATACAGGGGTGGGCAGATGGGAGACTTATGGGGGGGTAGATGTACACGTAGGGGGGGATTGTCCACGGGGGGGTAGGGCAGGGGTAGATGTACACGGGGGGTAGGGTAGATGTACACGGGGGGGTAGTTCAGGGGTAGATGTACACGGGGGGGGGGATGGGTAGGGCAGGGGTAGATGTACACGGGGGGGGGCTAGGGCAGGGGTAGATGTACACGGGGGGGTGGGGGGGGGTAGTTCAGGGGTAGATGTACACAGGGGGGGTAGGGCAGGGGTAGATGTACACGGGGGGGGGGGGGGGGTAGGGCAGGGGTAGATGTACACGGGGGGGTGGGGGGGGTAGTTCAGGGGTAGATGTACACAGGGGGGGTAGGGCAGGGGTAGATGTACACGGGGGGGGGGGGGGGGTAGGGCAGGGGTAGATGTACACGGGGGGGGGGGGGTAGGGTAGATGTACACGGGGGGGGGGGGTAGGGCAGGGGTAGATGTACACGGGGGGTAGGGTAGATGTACACGGGGGGGGGGGTAGATGTACACGGGGGGGGTAGATGTACACGGGGGGGGGGGATTGTCCACAGGGGGGGGTAGGGCAGGGGTAGATGTACACGGGGGGGGGGGGTAGATGTACACGGGGGGGGGCTTGGGGGACATACACAGTTAACCTAATTTATTGGATCTCAGCTCCTCATAGCAGCTTTCAGGTTAAAGAAGAACTCCGCTCCAAACTAAATCTTCTAGAAAATATCTAATGGCGGAGTTGGGGACACTGCAGACAATTTGTTGTCACCGTCGGCTTTGCTTTAAAGGAATCTTCTCAGGACAGGAATACATAGGCGGACATCTTAGTTTGTTGTCATGGTGATCCTGCGGCTTCGGTATTTTCTCGCAGCATTTAGCGGTTCTGCTTCAGATTCGTTTTCCATCAATAAGTAATAAAGTTTTTGCATTGCGTTTCCTTTATGATCTCCAGGAGTCAGGGGAGCCATGCTGTGCTCCACCCCCCACCACTGACAGCCAATGACATGCTGCCGATGGGTGGGACTACACACAGCTGTTTTGTTAGTTCCGCCAGACGGGGGAGGGGGATCCCATGACCAGTCAGTAAACATTCATGGAGGTGACTGGGGTCAGACGGGGGAGATTTACTAAAACTGGAGAGTGCAGAATCTGGTGCAGCTCCGCATGGCAGCCAATCAGGTTCTGCCTTTAATGAATCTTTGACAAAACAAAACCTGGAAGCTGATTGGTTTCTATGTGGAGTTGCACCAGATTCTGTACCCTCCAGCTTTAGTAAATCGATGCCAGCGATTAGCAGAGTTCCTCTTTAACTTCTGAAAGCTGTTAGGACAACATTGTGATTTCCTGTGTGGGGGAGGGGCTGTATACAGGAAAGGAGCGGAGGGGCCCTTCCTGTAGGTGGGACATTACCTCACTTCATCATCGTACATCGTCACCTCCTGGTGGGCCGCCATTCCTCCCCTCCAATCAGAAACAAGAGAGAGAAAGAACCAGAATTATAAACACTGCATGATGGCAGTATGGCAGGGAACATGTGATTGAATGATGGCAGTATGGCAGGGATCATGTGATAGAATACACCAATACAAAATGAAGGGACTTGTGTGATAGGAGGATGGCAACCTGGGGGGGTGATACATATAGACTGTAGGGTCTCCTGTGATTGGATGACGGAGTCATGGCAGGATCATCTCCAGTATATCTCAGCACATATCTCCAGTAATAGGATGATGTGTGTATACAGGGGGCGCAACCAACGTCCTTGTCCATCTCCTCTAATTGCCCCTCCCTCATGTACTCCCTGGCACCTCTAATAGCCCTGTGTACTCCCTGAGTATCCATTGACACTCCTAATGGCCCTGCCCTGTGATACCTCATCATCTCTAATAGTTCTTCCTCTGAGCACTCCTGACACTAATGACCCCTCCCCTGAGTACTCCTGACGCTTCTAATGGTCCCTCCCATGAGCACTCCTGACCCTTCTAATGGCCCCTCCCCTGAGCACTCCTGACACTTCTAATGGCCCCTCCCCTGAGCACTGCTGACACTTCTAATGGCCCCTCCCCTGAGTACTCCTGATACTTCTAATGGTCCCTCCTGACACTTCTAATGGTACCTCCCCTGAGTACTCCTGACGCTTCTAATGACCCCCTCCCCTGAGCATTCCCGACACCTCTAATGGTCCCTCCCCTGAGCACTCCTGAGACCTCTAATGGCCCCTCCCCTAAATACTCCTGAGACTTCTAATGGTCCCTCCCCTGAGTACTCCTGACACTTCTAATGGTCCCTCCCCTGAGCACTCCTGAGACCTCTAATGGCCCCTCCCCTGAGCACTCCTGAGACTTCTAATGGTCCCTCCCCTGAGTACTCCTGACACTTCTAATGGTCCCTCCCCTGAGCACTCCTGACACCTCTAATGGACCCTCCCCTGAGTACTCCTGAGACTTCTAATGGCCCCTCCCATGAGTACTCCTGACACCTCTAATGACCCCTCCTCTGAGCACTCCTGACCCTTCTAATGGCCCCTCCCCTGAGCACTTCTGACCCTTCTAATGGCCCCTCCCCTGAGTAACCCTGACCCTTCCAATGGCCCCTACCCGGAGTACCCCTGACACCTCTAATGGCCCCTCCCCTGAGTACCCCTGCCACTTCTAATGGCCACTCCCCTGAGTACTCCTGACCCTTCTAATGGCCCCTCCCCTGAGTACTCCTGACCCTTCTAATGGCCCCTCCCCTGAGTACTCCTGACCCTTCTAATGGCCCCTCCCCTGAGTACTCCTGACACTACTAATGGCCCCTCCCCTGAGTACCCCTGACACTACTAATGGCCCCTCCCCTGAGCACTTCTGACACTTCTAATGGCCCCTCCCCTGAGTACCCCTGACACTTCTAATGGTCCCTCCCCTGAGCACTCCTGACACCTCTAATGGACCCTCCCCTGAGTACTCCTGAGACTTCTAATGGCCCCTCCCATGAGTACTCCTGACACCTCTAATGACCCCTCCTCTGAGCACTCCTGACCCTTCTAATGGCCCCTCCCCTGAGCACTCCTGACCCTTCTAATGGCCCCTCCCCTGAGTAACCCTGACCCTTCCAATGGCCCCTACCCTGAGTACCCCTGACACCTCTAATGGCCCCTCCCCTGAGTATCCCTGCCACTTCTAATGGCCACTCCCCTGAGTACTCCTGACCCTTCTAATGGCCCCTCCCCTGAGTACTCCTGACACTACTAATGGCCCCTCCCCTGAGTACTCCTGACACTACTAATGGCCCCTCCCCTGAGTACCCCTGACACTTCTAATGGCCCCTCCCCTGAGCACTTCTGACACTTCTAATGGCCCCTCCCCTGAGTACCCCTGACACTTCTAATGGTCCCTCCCCTGAGTACTCCTGACACCTCTAATGGGCCCTCCCCTGAGTACCCCTGACACTACTAATGACCCCTCCCCTGAGCACTCCAGACACCTTTAATGGCCCCTCCCCTGAGTACCCCTGCCACTTCTAATGGCCCCTCCCCTGAGTACCCCTGACCCTTCTAATGGCCCCTCCCCTGAGCACTCCTGACCCTTCTAATGGCCCCTCCCCTGAGTACCCCTGCCACTTCTAATGGCCCCTCCCCTGAGTACCCCTGACCCTTCTAATGGCCCCTCCCCTGAGCACTCCTGACCCTTCTAATGGTCCCTCCCCTGAGCACTCCTGACCCTTCTAATGGCCCCTCCCCTGAGTACTCCCATATGATACAATACAGCAGTACAGAGTGCAGGGGCTCCTGTGATTGGATGACACACAATTACAATCATTGTATAGACGGAGGGATGAGCGGAGATGGCACAGTGTGCCTCCAGAGTACAGACCCTCCCCCGCTCTATACATATTATTGGCTCCGGGGTTCCACTTTAATGCCAGAATCCTGTGAATGGATGGGGGGAGGGGATTTCTCTCTGTGATGATATTTGGGAAATTTCTTATCACTTCCGGTCCCCCTCCCCCCAGTGATAGGAATGGAGGGTGAGGATATCACAGGAAGGAGGACTCCTCTCCCCTCCCCCCCTGCACCCCCCCAGAAAGGAGCACATGTACATGAGGTGAGGGGGGAGGGGAGTCCCCGGTACACACAGGTCCCCCTCCCCCTCTCTCCCGTTGCTCGGGACTCACCTGATTCTCTGGGCCGGAAGTTGAAGTGACGCGGCCTCCGCTGCCCGGGCAACTGTCTCCAGGTGACCAGAGCGCGCCCCGCCCCTTCCCGCCGTGCGCTCATTTCCGCCTGACGTATTACGTGATCACGTGGTGTTGCGTTTTCAAGCTCCCACTCTGGTGCTTGTATTCGGGGTGGGCGGGGTCTCGCTTCCTAAGATGGTGCTGGGCGGAGTCTGTTCCCACTAAGAATGGTGACTGTGGGCGGGGTTTTGCTTCCCGTACACGGGTGTGGGCGGGGTGTTCCCCTGTGTGTGGGAGGAGTTAGACCATGTGTCTGTAGGAAGGTATAAAGTGAGGTGCGGAGGAGTCCTGTGATTGGTGGATCTGTGAGGATATCAGCCAGGAATAGGGGGAGGAGTTGATGATTACAAAGTATCCGATGGTGGGAAGAGATATCAGAGGATCTCCTGTAGCAGCTGATCGCTGGATGAGAACATTTCCCGCTGTCAGATTAGGTAACGGAAGTGACGTTTATTCGCCGCCATCTTGCTACACCCCGCAGTTCTCCTAATAAGTATACACTGAGAAGGGGAAAAGCGGACATCTTGTTACACCCACCGGAGTTTTACATGTTACACTTTTTTTAACAGTAAACTTAGTTTATATCGTGATATGGAGGATTTAGAACTCCGTCTGACTGGTTAGATGTTGAATTTTAAAAGCAGTGGCAAGTCTGTGGATCTCAGAGATTTGCTAATCGGGCAGAAGTTCGCTGCTTTTAAAATTCAACATCTAACCAATCAGACGGAGTTCTAAATCCTCCGTATCACGATATAAACGCAGTTTACTGTTAAAAAAAGTGTAACATGAAAAACTCCGGTGGGTGTAACAAGATGTCCGCTTTCCCCCGTAGCATCACATATGGCGACCCATCACATTTCGCTACCCGCTGGAGTGCGCATGCGCGATGCCGCCATATGCGTTCCAACACTTTTATGACAAAACTCCACACCCCTTGCAGGCTTGCAATGCTTCGCTTGGCATAATTTTAAGCTAACTCTGTGTCCACTTGGATGGTGGGGCCTGAACCTGGACTTAGGGGTGGAGTTTTGTCGTAAAAGTGTTGGAACGCATATGGCGGCGTCGCACGTGCGCACTCCAGCGGGTAGCGAAATGTGATGGGTTGCCATATGTGACGCTACACCACTTCTCAGTGTATCCTTACTATGGAGGAGTGTGGGGTGTAGCAAGATGGCAGCCACGGAACGTCACTTCCGTTACACATTCTGACAGGTCGCCCTAATCTGAAGAAACAGCGGCAAGCGGACATTTCACACTTATTTTAACCAGTAAACTCGGCTTATATAGTGATATACAGGATTCGGAAATCCGTCTGACTGTTTTTATGTTGAATTGTAAAATAAGAGATGTTCTGTCAGATTAGCAAACCTGTGAGATCGGCACGCTTGCTGCCGCTTTTACAATTCAACATCAAAAAAGTCAGGCGGATTTCTAAATCCTGTATATCACTATATAAGGTCCGTTTACTGGTAAAAATAAGTGTGAAATGCCAGACTGGTGGGTGTAAGAAGATGTCTGCTGCTGACTTCTGACTGTATCCTTACTGTGGACGAGTGCGGGGTGTACCAAGATGGCCGCAACAGAAAGTCACTTCTGTTTCATTGTCTGATGGGTAGCAGCTTTCTGATAGAACACCGGCAGTACAGATCCTGCCAGGAATGCAGAGATGTGATCACCATCCGGTCCTCTGTACAAGGGTGACCGGACATCCCCGGACTGAGGACACTGTCTACGGACCAAGTCTGTCCCTGGATAGAGTTGCCCCCTCATCCCCTTAAACCTGAACACATATAAATTACACGGGTTCTGAGGCTGATTAAGGTGATATTAAAACTCACTTGGTGCCTTATCTGCTAATATTAAATCAGCCTCAGAACCCGAGTAATTCCTATGTGTTCAGGTCTAAAGGGATAAGGTGGCAACTCTACCAACCCCCCCCCCCCCCGGATTGGATTTAAGGAGGGTTCCCAGGCAATATCAAAGACAGTCAGTGCAGAATGGGAAACATTTCTGAATAACCCCCCCCCCCCCCCCGCTCCGCTGCTCCTACTAGCTTGGGGGGTGTATTATTGTATTTCCATTATCTGTACCCCGTTTCTGATGATCATGTGCTGGTCGGAGCGGAGGGACTATTTCTTCAGTTTCGGGGTCCATGCCCATTCTGCTGCCGTCCCACATGTTCTCTGCCTGTCTATCTCCTTGCCCTCCCCGGTGGAGTGATCTTCCTCCACTCCCCACCCAGTAGTATCCGGAGGGTCCGGAGAGTGAGACCTGAGAGGCTGTATGGTGGCGGCAGAGAGAGGCAGCTGAGCTCAGGAACAGAGTGGAGGCAGATCTGATGGTGGGGCTGCCAGTGACTTCAAGGCTTCTTCACACGTGTGCTTTGGGGGTGTCTGTGAATACATTGCACTGTGTCGGTCTCTCTGGCATCATGGATGGTATCAGAACCCACAGGCAGCGGGCGCTCTATCGTGGCTCTGGCTGGCGCTGTCACAGTGTGTCACATGACATGGCTGCACCTATTGGTCATCAGTACCCAGCAACCATGTCATACAAAGCCATTCACGACTCTGCCCCGAGCGACATCACTAATCTTGTCTCCAAATATCACCCAAATCCTCCTCTCCGCTCTTCTCAAGACCTCCTACTCTCAAGCTCTCTCATCTCCTCCTCCCATGCTCGTCTCCAGGATTTCTCCAGAGCCTCTCCCATCCTCTGGAACTCACTACCTCCATCTATCCGGCTATCCCCTACTCTTCTACCTTCAGGCGATCCCTGAAAACTCATCTCTTCAGGAAAGCCGATCACGTCTCCAACTAATCTCCTCCCACTTCCATCAACTCATTCCCCAAAGGTACAACCTTTTGTACCACCTGCCCCACCCTATTAGATTGTAAGCTCTTCTGAGCAGGGCCCTCTTAATCCTCTTGTATTTTATTGTATTATAACTGTATTGTCTCCCTTTTATATTGTAAAGCGCTGCGTAAACTGTTGGCGCTATATAAATCCTGTATAATAATAATAATAATAATGTGACACACTATAACAGCGCCAGCCAAAGCCATGATAGAGTTCCTTCGTTTTATCATTGGGGTTGTCCCGACACCGATACTAATATCAGTACCAATACCGAGTACTTGTACTCACACAAATGCTCCCGATGCCTAATCCGATACCTGGGAATGAGGCGGCATTGCTCGCAACCGGAAGCCAGCAGCGGACATCTTGTTACACCCAGCCCATATAGTTCAGCTGGGTGTAACAAGATGTCCGCTGCTACCTACTGTGGCTGAGTGCAAGGTGTACCAAGATGGACGTCGCAGCATATACTATATGATGAATGATGAGAGGAAAGGAAGGATTTTGCAATGATATATGGCATATAGCATTGCAAAATCCTTCCTTTTCTCTCATCATTCATGTCATTTATTATCCCAGGTCAGCAATTGCCAATCAGTGCTGCATATCAGTGCCAGAAGATATCATTAGTCTGTATTGTGCTTTGAAAACTGTCACATGATATTAAAAAAGTATCGTTAATCGGTATCAGCGAGTACTTGGAAAAAGTTTTGGTACTTGTATTCGGTCTTAAAAAAGTGGTATCAGGACAACCCTACTTATCATAATTCTGATGATCTTAACCAGTTCCCGACTGCCCCATAGATTTACTGCTACAGGACGGCCGCACTTCTCAGGATCATGTGTATACAGCGTATGTCATATAAAACCACAATGCTGCAGCTACTTTGTGCCTCTCGTGAAAGATGCAAAACCGTCTTCCAAAACCAATCTGTCCCCCCGTCAGGAATATATATATATATATATACGAAATATGAATGGGGTTTTTGGGACATTGAGTGAGGCACAAGACATGTGGTAGGAAAAAATATGTAAATTGTTTAATTGGCATAAAAAGAAAGCTTACCTCATAACATAGATAATGGGGTTAGACCGTGCTAAGGTGATATTAATTAGTTAATCCTGTCCTGCTGCTACTGTATCTAATTGAAAAATCTCAACATGAAAAAAAAAAGACAGCGCTGTGCCCAGGTGTATGATAAACAAATCCATCCAAAAAATAAAAGGAAATGTGAACTCAATCCTATAATCTCTCTCCAATAATTTCTAATATAATAGTAACAATTCTATCTATATAATATGATAAAAAAAGTATTTAAATTAAATATAATAATATATTGTGATGTGTGACCTCACCAACAAGTGCTGAAAGAGTGGGTGACTAAACCCACACAGACATCCACTTCAATCTGTGCGTATCTATATTCAACCAAAGAACAAAAATAAAATTCAAAGTCCATAAAGTGGCCCAAAATAAAATGCCAAAAAATTACGTGTCAAAAAACATATTAGTTGAACACGTGTATCAAAAAAGAAAGTTCAGCAAAACTTTGTTCACTCCCACAAGTGTAAATAAATTCTTCATGTATCCTTCACCACTTATGATCTAAATCCCTCTCCGATGTAAGTGGCTGTTGATAAGGAGCCAGCAAACGCGTATTCTCCCTCAGCAGGGTGCAATATTCTGCAGATCCACGACCGATGGTCTCAGATCTCCTCAGTTTTAGATAATCTTGACATCCAACAGGTGATTTATTTTCTTAACTAAGGTGTAACGGTCTGCAAAGCTAAAAACAGCCACTCCCGACCTCCAGGTTAATACAGTCGATCTCTCCAGAGAGGTGTAATCGGAAATAAAAGAGATGCACAGCATAGCGTAAAATCCATTTAAAAGGTTCCTTATTTATTTAATAGCACTTACATTTAAAAGTGTATTTCGACACCGATAAAACAGGCATATAGGTTATATATGTCAGACTTGGCTCTCACGATCCCACGAGTGGACATCCAATGTAGCGTAGTAACGATGCCTCCAACAGCTCTCCCTACGTACGTTTCGTCGATAGTCGCCGTGAGAACTCACATTTAAAAGGTGCTCCTGTGCACCAACTGTATACCTCTGATGAGTCACGTGACCCTGTGATGTAACGCGTAGGGGAGGGGCAGATTGGTTTGGCAAGACGGTTTTGCATCTTTCACGGAGAGGCACGAAGTAGCTGCAGCATCGTGGTTTTATATGACATACGCTGTATACTGTTGGTGCATTGGAGCCCCTTTTAAATGAGTTCTATGCACATTTTTTAATAAATTGAATATTGTTTAAAAACAATATAAGCACTGTTTGGAGCTCTTCTTCTCTCATATATATTGAGTCTAATGGAGGCACATCAATGGAGCAAAGAGGAGGGAAGCATGATCTGTTAGTCCGGGGTGACTAAAAAGCTTTATTTCACCAAATTTAAGTGTGAGGTGAGCGCATTTCTTATGGGGGAGCACTGAGGTGAACTGATATATAAAGTACGGATTTCTGAGGATTTGTGAAGACTCAACAAGTTACGACTTCTTTCTGACATTTTTATTAATTAAATATTTGATTGCACTCAAGCGCTGGATTTATATTATCACAAGAAAAAAAATACACATGAATGTATTATATACTATTTGTATACTGACATGTTATTATGATGGCACTCATATTTGCACAGGAGAATTGATACACTAAAGCTACGTACACACGATCGGACTTTCAAACGTTAATTGTGTGATGAGAGGCTGTTGGCGGTAAATTCGAGCGTGTGTACGCTCCATCGGACAATTGATGTCGGATTTTCCGCGGACAAATGTCTGTTGTCGGATTTTCCAATCATGTGTACACAAGTCTATCGGACAAAAGTCCAAAGTACAAACACGCATGCTCGGAAGCAAGGATGAGCCGGAAGCGGTCGGTCTTGTAAATTCGCGTTCGTAATGTTATTGCAAACAAATTTTCAAAGGCTTTTTTTTTTCTAGTGATATCAAGAATAATATTATTATGCTTTTTTTTTTTTTTTTTTTTTATTTGTGCAAGTTACCACAACACCATTATTATCCTGTGGTTTTTAGGTTCAAAGATACAACTATGTTGGTGTCTCTTGTTAATTTTACATTGTATTTTATAAAATGTAACTGCCGACTCCCAAACTGTCATTTGACGTAAAACACACAGCCAAGTATTATTCTCCACAATTGTGTTATTGTGCATTACAAATAGAAAAAAAAAATAGAATGCCAATCGAACCTAACCAAAAAGTGCATTCTATGCATCCAAAAATATAGAAAATATACCAAATCAAATCATTATTATTCAACCAAAAAAATAATGTCAAAGCAATAACTCCAAGGCCAATAATAAATAACAAGTTATCTCCTCCGATTCATTCCTGTTTGACCCTCAACACAGAGCCTCGTCTCGTACTTGGGGGGAGAATTATTTGTATGGGTTTCTTGTTCGGCTGGTTGGAGTGTTCAGTAGCTGCCTTTGTATTCGGGAATGGAATGTCCTAAACGACTTTAACCCCTTTCATACTCGGGGTGTCGTTACAGAGGGTAAAGGTGATGGACTTGCCAAGCATGTCTCCAGACCTAAACCCTATTGATCATCTGTGGGACATCCTCAAACGGAAGGGGGAGGAGCGCAAGGTCTCTAACATCCACCAGCTCCGTGATGTCGTCATGGAGGAGGGGAAGAGGACTCCAGTGACAACCTGTGAAGTTCTGGTGACCTCCATACCCAAGAGGGTTAAGGCAGTGCTGGAAAATAATGGTGGCCACACAAAATATTGGCAAATTGGGCCCAATTTGGAGATTTTTCACTTAGGGGTGTACTGACTTTTGTTGCCAGCGGTTTAGACATTAATGGCTGTGTGTTGAGTTATTTTGAGGGGACGGCAAATTTACACTGTTATACAAGCTGTACACTCACTACTTTACATTGTAGACAAGTGTCATTTCTTCAGTGTTGTCACATGAAAAGATAGAAGAAAAGATTTACAAATGGGGTGTACTTACTTTTGTCAGATACTGTACATACGAGTGTTTTGTTTTCTTTTCATTAAACTTCAACTTTGTCCATCCCACTTTTTTAATCTATTAAAATAACAAAACAGATCCTTCCAGTCTCTCAGTATCAGTTGTGGAATACAAAACCCCGCCAACCCTCCTACATTTATAGAAAAGAAGACAAAGGCAGGCAGTGCAGTCCTATTCTAGGGTGACAACCATGGCTTCCTCCATAGATATAATGCAGGGAGTGTTGTCACCCCAGGACAGGAAGTGGGTTCTGGCAGGATCACTAGGAGAACATACAGAAAAAAAAGTTAAAAAAACCCGACTGCAGCCGCCACATCTGAAGACTGATAAACTTCTATATGTGACATTTCTGGATTCACTCGAACATTTGATCCCAGGAATTGATCCCACGTCCCAGATTATCAATAAACTGATCAGGAAGTTTCTTCATCTTCTCTTTATTGTACAAGAGGTGGGAATTATCACAGTCCGCTCTGCTTTCTCCTCTAATCAGGAATTCCATTTCCTGTCTATGGGGGGCGCTGGAGAGGGAATTTCAATTCTTATCTATGGGGGGAGCTGGAGAGGGAATTCCAATTCTTGTCTATGGGGGGAGCTGGAGAGGGAATTCCAGTTCTTGTCTATGGGGGGCGCTGGAGAGGAAATTCCAGTTCTTGTCTATGGGGGGCGCTGGAGAGGGAATTCCAATTCTTGTCCATGGGGGGAGCTGGAGAGGGAATTCCAATTCTTGTCTATGGGGGGCGCTGGAGAGGGAATTCCAGTTCTTGACTATGGGGGGCGCTGGAGAGGGAATTCCAATTCTTGTCTATGAGGGGCGCTGGAGAGGGAATTTCAGTTCTTGTCTATGGGGGGCGCTGGGAGGGAATTCCAGTTCTTATCTATGGAGGGCGCTGGAGAGGGAATTCCAATTCTTGTCTATGGGGGGCGCTGGAGAGGGAATTCCAATTCTTGTCTATGGGGGTCGCTGGAGAGGGAATTCCAGTTCTTGTCTATGGGGGTCGCTGGAGAGGGAATTCCAGTTCTTGTCTATGGGGGGCGCTGGAGAGGGAATTCCAGTTCTTGTCTATGGGGGGCGCTGGAGAGGGAATTTCAGTTCTTGTCTATGGGGGGCGCTGGGAGGGAATTCCAGTTCTTGTCTATGGAGGGCGCTGGAGAGGGAATTCCAATTCTTGTCTATGGGGGGCGCTGGAGAGGGAATTCCAATTCTTGTCTATGGGGGTCGCTGGAGAGGGAATTCCAGTTCTTGTCTATGGGGGTCGCTGGAGAGGGAATTCCAGTTCTTGTCTATGGGGGGCGCTGGAGAGGGAATTCCAGTTCTTGTCTATGGGGGGCGCTGGAGAGGGAATTCCAGTTCTTGTCTATGGAGGGCGCTGGAGAGGGAATTCCAATTCTTGTCTATGGGGGGCGCTGGAGAGGGAATTCCAATTCTTGTCTATGGGGGTCGCTGGAGAGGGAATTCCAGTTCTTGTCTATGGGGGTCGCTGGAGAGGGAATTCCAGTTCTTGTCTATGGGGGGCGCTGGAGAGGGAATTCCAGTTCTTGTCTATGGGGGGCGCTGGAGAGGGAATTCCAGTTCTTGTCTATGGGGGGCGCTGGAGAGGGAATTCCAGTTCTTGTCTATGGGGGGCGCTGGAGAGGGAATTTCAGTTCTTGTCTATGGGGGGCGCTGGAGAGGGAATTCCAGTTCTTGTCTATGGGGGGCGCTGGAGAGGGAATTCCAGTTCTTGTCTATGGGGGGCGCTGGAGAGGGAATTCCAGTTCTTGTCTATGGGGGGCGCTGGAGAGGGAATTCCAGTTCTTGTCTATGGGGGGAGCTGGAGAGGGAATTCCAGTTCTTGTCTATGGGGGGCGCTGGAGAGGGAATTCCAATTCTTGTCTATGATTTTCTGATTTTTGTTCTTTTAGAAAATTTGTCTTCGAAAAAATTTGTCAAATATGTTATGTTCATTGGGATGCTTCCGAATGAACGAATATGCCGGAATTGGATGAAAAACGAGTTCGGTATGAAAACGAATTGCACATGTTTAATTGTTTATATTTTGCTGCACATTTATGAGGATGCATACAGTTCTTTTATTTTATTTTCTTTTAAATCTTTTATTGGGAAAAAAATTACAGAAAAAAATGCTTTTATTTTTATTATTTTTTACTATTCATTTTCACAAAAACCTAAGAAAATAAAAATATACCGTATGTTTTCAAATTTCTATAAACATAAGGAACTGAAAAGACAACAAAAACAACAATCCTAAAGGTATTTTCATTTATTTATTTTTTGTGCTAATTTCAAGTAAACCTGATATAAAAAATATTCATTACAAATGTTCACAACATTCACAAGCCAAAACTTTTCTGTTCAAATTGGTGACATTTTTGGGGTCCTTCAATACATATTCAAAGAATGTTTGTTCTTGTCTAGATTGTCATGTCATAGTGCGAGAAAAAAAAACAGAATAAATAAAATTGAATATTTATACACCATTGTTCTACACTGTATGGTTTCCTTATCACTTAAAAACAGGGAACTTTGGTATCGTTTGATTCCAGACAGATACAAAAATTCAGAAAAATAAATAAATTTGTGCCTCGTATTTTATTTTTTGGTCGACATTAACAAAGATCACTTTTCTCATAATTTTATTTATTTATTTATTTATTTTTTTAAAACAAATAAATTATATAATTGACCCACTTGCCATCCAGTAATTGTATATAAATGTCCTGCAGACATGACCCTGGTACTGTTTGTTTTTTTTATAGCCAGCTTCCATGGAAAAAGTGATCCGAGTGGCTTTACAGCCCCCCAATTACTTTTGCAGGGTTAGGAAGGCCGTTCACAGGCTTATCCATTCCACTGAAGAGCCCAAGATCAATGGGAAGGGTTCGGGTTGGCTGCCCACAAAGGAGATGGAGGAACATCTGTCCCCCCCTCTCCTATGTGACACAGGAAGCCAGAAGTGATGAGGATTAAAGTGGGGTGTTACAGCCAGGGAAGCATCTGATCATACAGGAATTTGACATACATTATCTGGTCAAAAGTATTGGGTCGCATGCCTTTACACACACATGAACTTTAATGACATCCCAGTCTTATGCCCCGTACACACGATCGGACTTTCCGATGGAAAATGCGCGATCGGAGCGTGTTGTCGGAAATTCCGACCGTGTGTGGGCTCCATCGGATATTTTCCATCGGAATTTCCGACACACAAAGTTTGAGAGCTGGATCTAAAATTTTCCGACAACAAAATCCGTTTGCGTCAATTCTGACCATGTGTAGACAAATCTGATGCACAAAGTGCCACGCATGGTCAGAATAAATTGCGAGACGGAACAGCTCAGTCTGGTAAAATTAGCGTTCGGAATGGATACAGCACTTTCGTCACGCTGCAATGTTTGAAATAGTTTAATACAGCGCACTCTGTTCATCTTTATAATGTGACAAGAATGAAGTAGTTTTGCTGCTCATATTCACACACACTTCTCACAAACTTCTTTCTTTATTATTTATCGGGATTTTGTTTTTATATTTTTTATTATTTTGTGTTTTTTTAATCAAGATCTCCTGTTTTTTGTTTGTTTTTTTGGTGTGTTTTGTGTGTCAAGTTACCACAACACCATTATTACCATTATTATATTATTATTATATTTTTTAACCTCAAGGAGATTGTTTGGTGTTGGTGTCTCTTGTTAATTTCACATTGTATTTTCGAAATGTACCTGCCTCCTCACAAAGAAATGGTCCTTTTTGAAGTAAAACACATAGGCAAGTATTTGTTTAAAAAAAACTTTTATTAGGGGGTCATAACCAAATAAAGAGGAAGGCAACGCTGGAGAAACAGCTGAAATTGGCGAAGCCTTTGGCCCCCAGGGCACACATCAACTATTTTAAAGTGGAGGGCCACCCTAAAAATAAATTTCACCTTATTCTCTTACTTTTAATGTACTAATAAACATTTCATTAAAAAAAAAAAAAGTTAACTTGCCTGTAAAGCACTGTGGCTAGGCAGACTTCCTAATCTGCCTTCTTCCTACACCACGGTGATCTTCTTCTCTTCCTTACTTGCATTGACTCATGGGAAATGAGTGTCATAATTACCCACGAGTCTGTGGGCATGTCGCCGCCCATTGTTATGGCAATTATACCAACTAACGGCGATACGAGCGCCGTTCAACTGCGCATGTGCGAGATGGAGAGGTGCATGCTGGTTACCCAGCATGCTCCTCTCTACCGAAAACCAGGAAGAATAATCAACTGGGCTTCACATGCCTATAGCTAAAATGGAAAATGCCACAAGATCACTGGCAAGAAAGGAAGTAAGTTTTTAAATATATTAAAGAACTGATCTTGCATAATTTATATGTGTAAATGCATAGCTAGTGTATGAATTTTGAGATAGAAAAAAATATATATATATATTATAGCCGGAACTCCGCTTTGAGGCAAAATTGGTGGCCTGAGAAGTCCTTATCTAAGGTAGTACAATCTAGTCCAGAAGTCCAAGAGATCAGGAACAACAGCAGATGACATACATGTCCCCAGGCTGTGGTCATACAAGAGCCTGCATCTTTTATCAGACCAGACTGAACCCAGGGCCATCACTTTCTTGTCTTCCTTCCACACTTCCTTCCAGGCTGTGTCTGTGGTGTTGGAGGTGTGGCAGGAGGAGGAGGAGGAGGAGGATGGTCCAACTCACACAGGTGGGTTTTGTTGGTGATTTGTCCCCTCAACCCCTTATTTAGTGTGTGGTACATGATTTCCTCACACATGAGGCGTTGCCCCACCTCTATGTCCTGCAGTTTGCATACAGCCATGGAGGCAAAGGCCTCTTGATGAGTGGGGGGTGGTTCTGAGGGCCGCAGAAGCCTTTCCAAACAGCCTGAGCGCTGACTCCTCCACGTTTCTCCCCCTCCTGGGTCTTTTGGTTGGAAGGCGGAGGGGAGGGACCTGGGATTCTGTGAGGCTACTGGGCCCGGCCTCCTCCTGGCTGCCACATTCCACAGCCTCCTCCTGGCTGAGGTTTTCCTGTGTATGAAAAAGGGACATAATTTTAGTTTATTGTTCATCAATCACACAATTTTCAGCTCATGACTGTTGCAAATTGAATGTTAACAAATATAACTGACTATCCTTCTGAGCCCAGCATTTTTCATTCTTGTCCCAATTATTTTTGGATACTACTGTCTATTGATATATAAAACACTTTATTAAATCAGCAATTAGTGATCAATAATAACGTATAGTAAACATCATTTATTGCTTGCCCAGAAATTATTATTATTATTCAGGATTTATATAGCGCCAACAGTTTACGCAGCGCTTTACAATATAAAAGGGAGACAATACAGTTATAATACAATACAATACAATAGGTTTAAGAGGGCCCTGCTCAGAAGAGCTTACAATCTAATAGGGTGGGGCAGGTGGTTCAAAAGGTTGTAACTGTGGGGAATGAGCTGGTGGAAGTGGTAGGAGATTAGTTGGAGACGTGATAGGCTTTCCTGAAGAGATGAGTTTTCAGGGATTGCCTGAAGGTAGCAAGAGTAGGGGATAGCCGGATAGATGGAGGTAGCGAGTTCCAGAGGATGGGAGAGGCTCTGGAGAAATCCTGGAGACGAGCATGGGAGGAGGAGATGAGAGAGCTTGAAAGCAGGAGGTCTTGAGAAGAGCGGAGAGGTCGATTTGGGTGATATTTGGAGACAAGATTAGTGATGTAGCTCGGGGCAGAGTTGTGAATGGCTTTGTATGTTGTGGTTAGAATTTTGAATTTAATTCGCTGGGTGATTGGGAGCCAATGTAGGGATTGAAGTAGAGGGTTGGCAGACACTGAGCGGTTGGTAAGGTGGATAAGTCTGGCAGCAGCATTCATGATAGACTGAAGAGGGGATAGCCTATGGAGCGGTAGGCCAATGATAAGGGAGTTGCAATAGTCAAGGTGAGAGATAACAAGGGAGTGAATGAGGAGTTTGGTGGTTTCATTTGTTAAAAAAGGGCGAATTTTAGAGATGTTACGGAGGTGAATTCTACAAACTTTTGACAGCGATTGGATTTGAGGCTGAAATGACAAATCAGAGTCTAGGATTACACCGAGTACCCTGGCGTGAGGGGAGGGACTGATGGTTGCATTGTTGATTTTGATGGAAAAGTCATGGAGGGGGGCACGGGCAGGGGGGAATATTAATAGCTCAGTTTTAGAGAGATTTAGTTTAAGGAAGTGGTGCGACATCCATGCTGATATGTCAGTTAGTAAGTTAGTAATGCGAGAGGAGACTGAAGGAGTGAGGTGAGGAGTAGACAGATAGATTTGGGTGTCATCAGCGTATAAGTGGTATTGGAAGCCGTGGGCAGTTATTAGGTGACCAAGGGAGGAGGTGTAGATAGAGAAGAGAAGGGTCCAAGAACCGAGCCTTGGGGGACCCCCACAGAAAGGGGCAATGGAGAGGAGGAGACAGAGTTGTAGGTGACACTGAAGGAGCGCTGTGATAAATAGCCAGAGAACCAGGATAGAGCAGAATCTCGGAGGCCAAGGCAATGGAGTTTACTGAGAAGGAGCGGGTGGTCAACAGTATCAAAGGCCGCAGAGAGGTCAAGTAGTAGGAGTATGGAGTACTGGCTGTTGGTTTTAGCAGTTATTAAATCGTTAGTGAGTTTTAGTAAGGTAGTTTCCGTGGAGTGCTGCGAGCGAAAGCCAGACTGTAAGGGGTCAAGAAGGTTATTTTCATTGAGGTAGGAGCTAAGACGCTTGTAGACTAAGCGTTCTAGAAGTTTAGAGGTGAATGGGAGTAATGAGATGGGTCTTAAGTTGTTCAGGTCGGTAGGGTCCAGTGAGGGTTTTTTAAGAATGGGAGTGATCTGTGTATGTTTTAGAGGGGAGGGGAAAATGCCACTAGAAAGGGAGAGATTGAAGATGTGGGTGAGGGAGCATAGGATAGAAGAAGAGGGTGACCGTAGTAGTTGTGAGGGAACAGGAACCAAGGGACAATTGGTTAGGTGGGCATCCGAGAAAATTTTTGTAACCTCTTCCGTAGTAGCCAATTCAAAAGAGGAGAGTGTAGAATGTGCTGCTAGGCAAGGTATGATGGGTGGGGAAGACGTACGCACAGTGGAGATGTCCTCACGAATTGCATCGATCTTGTCTTTGAAGTGATTGGCAATCTCTTCGGCATTGAGTGAGTTAGTGGGTAGAGGGGGGTGGTGGACGAAGCAGAGAGTTAAAGGTTGAGAAGAGCCGACGGGGACTGGATGACAAGGAATTAATAAGAGAGACAAAGTAGGCTTGTTTGGCAGCATGGAGGCATGAATTGTATTTTAGAAGGGCAGATTTATATAGGGTGAAGTCTTGCAGGCATTTGGTTTTACGCCACAGTCGTTCAGGAGCACGGCAATGTCTCTTGAGGTTTCTAGTGTTGTCAGTTTGCCAGGGTTGTAACGGTCGGGGCCTAATTCTGCGTGTGGTTAGAGGAGCAAGTGCATCTAGTGATGATGAGAGTGAACTGTTGTAGACAGAAGTGGCCAGGTCAGGACAGGACAGGGGAGAGATTATGTCATATAGGTGATCAGTAGCAGAATAGAGAAGAGAAGGGTTAAAGTGGCGAAGGTTTCTACAAGTAATTGTTTGCTGATTGGAGGGATGGGTGGTTGGAGGCAAGGATACAGTGAAAGTAATGAGGTTGTGATCAGAGAGAGGAAAGGGGGTGTTGGTGAGGTTGCCAGGGTTGCAGAGATGGGAGAATACAAGGTCAAGGGTATTACCATTGGAGTGAGTGGAAGTATGTGTCCATTGGGTTAGGTCAAAAGATGAGGTTAAGTTGAGAAGTTTAGCTGTAGTTGGGCTGTTAACATTGACAGGAATGTTAAAGTCACCAAGAATAATGGTGGGTATTTCAGAGGAGAGAAAGTAGGGTAGCCAGGCAGCAAAGTCATCAATGAAGCGCGATACCGGTCCTGGAGGCCTATAAATTGCTGCAATCCTCAGAGAAATGGGAGAAAACAGACGAATACAGTGCATCTCGAAAGAAGAGAGGGATAGAGAGGGAGGGACAGTAAAGACTTGGAAGGTGCTTTGTGGGGACAGAAGGAATCCAACTCCCCACCTCCTTTCTGTCTGTTGGGTCTGGGGGAGTGAGTCCATGGAGACCACCATGGGAGAGGGCAGCAGGAGAAGCTGAGTCCAAATTTTGCAGCCAGGTTTCTGTTATGGCGAGTATGTTCAAGCCATGAGAGATGAAGAGGTCATGTACAGATGTTAGCTTGTTACAGATGGAGCGGGCGTTCCAAAGGGCACATGAGATTGGTGGGGTGCTTTGAGGAAGCAGGGGGATAGAAATTAAACTGTGTAGATTGCGGTGGTTGCCAGAAGGGGAGGGGTATTGGATATGTGGCTTGCATTTGGAAAATGGCGGACCAGGATTAGGAGAAATGTCACCTGAGACTAGGAGAAGGAGGAGGGTGAGGAAGGCAAGGTGGGAATGGGATGTGCATGAGCGCACGTGTCTAGTGGCCCTGGTGTTTATGTCAGCATGTGGGTGCAGCAACTGCAGGAGATGATGGGTGCCATAGTAGGGAGAGGGTAGGAGTGAGGGTGATATGTGCATGCTGCAGGGAAGAGAGGAGGGGTAGAGTAAAGATAATTTGAGGACAGAAGACACCAATGTGAGAAGGAAGAGAATAAGGAGCATGTTAGTGGATAGAGAGTGGGAAACTAACCTAATATAAAATAAATGTCAAAGCTGGTTTGCTTGTCGTCTTGCAGAGTGGAGCAGAGTTCCTGTTGTTCATGCAGCTTTAGTTATCCTGCTTTCGTTAAACTGCGTCGGTGAAACTGCGCATCACTCGTGACAGAGCCACTCAAGAAAGAGCCATGATGTCTGCGCCATTCCCCTGTCTGCGCCACCCCATAAGCTGCCATAAATTTATAGACAGCCTAAGCTGGGATGCATTTCTCAGTTGGTCATTATTGGGTCTGATGTGAGACACCTGAATATGGGGAGGAGATGGCCAGGGCCAGGCCAGCTACAGACACAGGCTAGGGTCGTAAAGCTAATTACCTCTCTTGATCACTCAAGCCACATGGAGTTGAGAATCAATCACCAGTAATATTGCTATTGCAAGTGTGTTTGTTATAGAGCTAGCAGTAAATAAGGAAGTTTAAAGATATGGCAGCAGGAGACAATTACCAAAAATATTAATAGCAGACTCAGCAAATCAGTAGAAGAATGCTATACCTGGCTCAAGCTGGGCTCCTCCACTTCTTCCTGGCTGGAAGGCCCAGGTTGGACATCGGAAGCCTCAGCTGGTATGGAAGGAAGCGTGGAAGGAAGAGTGGAGAGGGATTCCCTGACTTCAGTGTGGTCTGACAGAAATCGCAGTCTCTCATAGTACCACAGCCTGGGGACATAAACGTCATCTGCTGCAGCTCCTGATCTCTGGGAATCTGTGACCTTCTTGCGCTGCCTAAGATATGTGCTCCTCAGGCCACCAATTTTTGCTTTTAAATAGGGGATGTTTGCCGTTGGGACCACCGGCTTCACCAACTCCAGCAGTTTCTCCAGCGCTGTCTGCCTCTTTAATTTGTTATTATATTGTGGATGTTTCACCTGCCACAGACAGGGCAGCTTCCTGTACTTGTCTATGAACATTGGGAGAAAGCTGTGGTCTTTGAACCCATCCATTTTCTCTGCAAGACACAACACAAGACAAACCCTTATGTCAGGCTAAACTCTCCTTATATTGTCCCAATATAGGCCTCAATATATAAGCAGTATAGGCCAGTGATGCACCAAATTCAAATTCTACCCTCGTTAGAACGATCGTCGCTTCTGTTACTTCGTCCTCCGCTCAAAGATCATACGTACGACGCACGCGTGTTACGCTTTATATACACTGCGCATGCGTGAAACTCCACCCGCCCCTGATGTTCTTTCTAGTCTATTCCCTGCCATTTCTCTTTCGGCGCAGTGGGGAGAGCACATGGCGGAGACACAGCAGGTGCGGGATAATTTCAGCAACGAGGAGGAGGGAAGCCCGGAGCAAGAAATGTCCTGATCCCGCAGGAGATTTAAGGCCTTAAATATGGCCTTTGTAGAGCTGGTGGACATCTTGAAGAGGGCCGACTATGATGGGAAGTATGGATCTTACCCAAACCCAAATGTGAGAAAGGCCAAAAAATACTGTATGTGATTTGCAATGATATTTGCTTTGTATACTTTTTTTTTTTTTTAATTTTTTATTTATGTAAAGAACACGGCCCACATGGACCAACAGGTTACAGAGTATCACATGTATCATGCCATGTATCATGTAACATACAAAGTTCAATATAAAGACAAAAATTCTCGCATGTTTTGCAGTGCCATGACGTCATCTATCCTATTATTGAAAAACAATGCATACCCTCGTATAGACCAGTAGTATGTTGAATGTGGAGTCTTTAATGAACAGGTGACATTATGTTGTAATACGGACCATTGCGGCGGTCCTCTTTTTTATATATAAACTAGAGAAAGAAAAAAGAAAAAGAGAGGAGAGAAGAGATAAGAGAGAGCGAGGGGGGGGAGGGGAGTATAGGGAAGAGAAAGAGAGGGGTGGGGGGGGGTTGTCTCACAAACATGGAGGATCGGGTAACCTGTACTCATAGAGTTCTATGTCGCTGCTTGTGAGACACCAGTGTCACATTGTTGCCACTCGCGTGTTCACAAGACACAATCAGCTCTTCTCAGAGACTGGCCTGCCGTCGAGTAAATAAACATAGACCACAGTTGCCAGGTCTTGGAGAATGTTTCTTCTCTGTGTTGTGCCGTGTGGATAAGGTCTTCCATTCTTCTTATGTCCTCCACTTTCCCCAGCCACATATCAATAGTCGTGGGAGGGTAGATTTCCAACAGAGAGGTATGCAAGCTCTAGCTGCATCCAGCAGGTGTCGTCAGGGGCGGATCCAGAGTCTAGTCTCGGGAGGGGCACTGCCAGAAAATATATTTTTTTTGGGGTACATCTATCGGGGAAATGGCTGGTGTTGGCGCTTCAATCATCACGGCACCATGGTTGTTATGGTGTCAGGATGATTGAAGCGCATTATTACTATTATTACATTATTATAAAAAATTAAATAGTTTATCTCACCATAATGCAGAATCAGTGGGAGCCCCGAGTGTGTCACTTGCCCTGTCACCTGTCACCAGATGCAGATTGTCACTTGCCACGTCGCCTGCCACATGTTGCGGATTGTCACTTGCCACGTCGCCTGTCACCAGATGCAGATTGTCACTTGCCACGTCGCCTGCCACATGTTGCGGATTGTCACTTGCCACGTCGCCTGTCACCAGGTGCAGATTGTCACTTGTCACGTCGCCTGCCACGTTGCGGATTGTCACTTGCCATGTCACTTGCCACATCGCCTGCCACATGTTGCGGATTGTCACTTGCCACGTCACCAGTCACCAGATGCAGATTGTCGCCTGCCACATGTTGCGGATTGTCACTTGCCACATCGCCTGTCACCAGATGCAGATTGTCACTTGCCACGTCGCCTGCCACGTTGCGGATTGTCACTTGCCACGTCACCTGTCACCAGATGCAGATTGTCACTTGCCACGTCGCCTGCCACATGTTGCGGATTGTCACTTGCCACGTCGCCTGTCACCAGATGAAGATTGTCACTTGCCACGTCGCCTGCCACGTTGCGGATTGTCACTTGCCACGTCACCTGTCACCAGATGCAGATTGTCACTTGTCACGTCGCCTGCCACATGTTGCGGATTGTCACTTGCCACGTCGCCTGTCACCAGATGAAGATTGTCACTTGCCACCTGCTAAGGTGGTCTCTTGTGTCCCAGAGACAGGCAGCAGAGAGATGATGTAATCTCTCTGCTGCCGCAGCTGTCTGCATGATGAGGGGGGAACTGCAGGGATGCAGGGCAGGCACCGGGCGGTGAGAGATGATGTCATCTCTCTGCTCCCCCGCCCGCCGGCTCCCTGATTGGCCCAGCAGCCCAACCACAAACACATGGACTGTACAAACCATTGAGAATCAGACCTGAGTGTTTGAAAATAGCGCTGCTTTGTATGGAAGTTACCGCTACGCGACCTCTTTTGGATTCAACACTATGAGGAGCGGCACATGTCAGCGGCGGCTCTCTCACTCCCGGAGCCGCGTAGCGGCTTTTTCACTCCCGGAGCCGCCCAGCGGCTCTGTCACTCCCGGAGCCGCCCAGCGGCTCTGTCACTCCCGGAGCCGCCCAGCGGCTCTGTCATTCCCGGAGCCGCCCAGCGGCTCTGTCACTCCCGGAGCCGCCCAGCGGCTTTGTCTCTCCCGGAGCCGCGCAGCGGCTCTCTCACTCCCGGAACCGCGTAGCGGCTTTTTCACTCCCGGAGCCGCACAGTGGCTCTCTCTCACAGTCACTCACCCGCATTTCTCGGAGGGGGCAATTGCCCCGTTGCCCCCCCCCCCTGGATCCGCCCCTGGGTGTCGTATGACTGATTTCTTGTATATCTTGTCGGGAATGTCTGTAGCGTGTAGTAAAAAGAATGCTGGGTCATTTGTAATTGTCCTGTCAGTAAACAGTTGCACAGTCTCATGTATCACTTTCCAAAAGTGTGTGAGTTTGGGGCAGAACCAAAAGATGTGTAGCAAAGTTCCCTTGTCCTTTTGACAGCGCCAGCACATGTCTGATGTTGTGGGGATTAGTTTATGTAAGAGTGTTGGGGTTCTGTACCATCTGGAGAGTACCTTATAATTTGTTTCCTGGGTCTTAGCGCAAATGGAAGACTTGTGTGTGAATCGAAGTATGTTTTGCCTCTTTGTGGGATTAAATCTACAGTCTAATTCCTCCTCCCATTTGAGCAGACCCGGGGGTACTTAGTCCGAGGGGGGTGTATGTGGTAGAATGCCCATATCGGTACAAAGTTTTTCTAGGGTTGTGAGTCTTTGGTCACTATCTGTGGGGGGTGGAATGGAGTTAAGAAAATGTCCTAGTTGAAGTGTCCGCTAGAAGTCTAAACAGAACACCCCTGTGGGGTTAGAGAGCTCCGCGTATGTTTTCCAACGCCCTCCAGAGCTAAAGTGGGAGGCCAAATGTACACACTTCTTCCCCTAACCTCTGAAAAATTCCGTCCTGTAAGCCTGGTGTGAAGAGGGGGTTTCCTATTATTGGATATAGGGGTGAGTTCAGAGATGAGATGGCTGTCTTAGAGATTAGTTTGGCACAAATTCGGGCCGTGTTGCCTATTAGTGGATGGCGTTTAAGTTCTATTGGAAGGCCCCGGTAACACCACGGGGTGCCACCTAGTGGGATTATGGTGTGGGATTGCTCCAGTTGGGTCCATAACTTGGTCTCCCTGTGTCGACGCGCGAATGTCAGGTAGTGCCAACCCCCCAGAAGACTTAGGAAGCACAAGTAGTTTGTTTGGGAGTCTGGGTCTTTTCTTAGCCCAGACAAAGTCAGTAAATGTCAATTGTACTTGTTTGAAAAAGCCAGGAGGTATATGTATAGGTAGGGCTTGCATTAGGTACAATAATTTCGGTAGGATAGACATTTTCAGGATGTTACAGCACCCCAGCCAAGAATATAGGCCGGATTGCCATGCAATGTTTTGATTTTTGTTACCGTGTTTCCCCGAAAGTAAGACAGTGTCTTACTTTCTTTTTATCCCTAAAAGCCCCACTATGTCTTACTTTCGGGGTATGTCTTATATTGGGAAAAAATTGTCGAATTACCTGGGGTGCGGGGATCTGTTAGCAATCACCTGAGAACGTTGTATGTGTGTGTTATTTTTTTTTTTTTTTACAATTTTTATTTTTTACAATAATATTTCTTTTATTCTTTATTGTTTTTTTTTTTTTTAATCAGCCCTTTTGGGGGGCTTTGGTGAGATATCAGGGGTCTTAACAGACCTCTGATATCTCCCCCTTGAGACAGAGAAAGAGACCGAGGATAGAGATTCCCCAGTCCCTTTCTCTGCAGCCTCAGCTGCACTGACAATGAATGGAGAGAAGACAGCGGCTCCTCTCCATTCATAAACTGACACATCGTAATCACAGGAGGTTACAATGTTTCAGTTATGTGAATGGACAGAGTCAGCTGACTCTATCCATACACAAAGGAAGGAGGAGGGGGAGGACGGAAGAACTGAGGGGGAGAACGGAGGGGACAGATAAGAGCAGAACGGAGGGGACAGCTGAGAGGGACAGAGGAAAGGAGGGGGCATGGAGGAGGATGCAGTGACAGTCAGCTGTGAGCGATCACCGCTGTATGTCACTAAAGCTGGTGAAAGCCACTGGGGGAGAATCTTGTAACTGAGCCGATCACAGCTGACAGTCAAGGTATCGGGGGAAGCATCGGGAGCATTTGCCCGAGTACAAGTACTTGGGCAAATGCTCGGTATCGGTGCCGATACCGATACTAGTATCGGTATCGGGACAACCCTATTCCCGGAATTCATACATCGCCCGCATTCCTCACACACTCTCATGGGTCATTCATTCACCAGAAACCAGCCCACACACCCGACCTTCCTATCCCCCCGTGTTTCCCCGAAAGTAAGACATATGTCTTACTTTCGGGGTACGGCTTATATTAGCTGACCCCTCTGAAACTCCCGATACGTCTTACAATCGGGGGTGTCTTACTATCGGGGAAACACGGTAGTAGTGGTGGGAAGTTGGTTTCATACAGCTTCAAAAATGTTTGGGGGATATATGTACCCAAATACTTTAGAGCTTTGTTTGTCCATTTCAGTTTAAAACTGGCTTTGAGGGATGTGAGTTGTGTTAGTGGGACCCCCACGCTCATTGCCTCTGACTTAGCCAAGTTAATTTTCAATTAGGAGAGAGCTCCATATGTGGAAAACTCTTTTAGCAGGTTTGGAAGGGAAATTTGCTTTGTATACTTTTATCTTGCATTGTTTATTATGTTGTGTCTTTCAGGATTGGGATCCTCCTCCATCCAGGCATCTACCTTCGGTGGTCACCACCGCATTCTCGGCACACATAGGCCCTCATATGGTTTATATGGGGGCTTCCCCCGGGTGGCCCTTTGTAGCGTCACTTTATGCCGATCCTTGGGCTTTTTTCAGGGGGTTCTATCAGTGTGTCGGGGGTGTTAGTTTTCCCTGGGGTTCAGGCACCTCACCAGATGTGCTTTATTCTGGTATTTTTTGGTACCCTGTCCCTCGACTTAACTTGTGTTGGGTCCTCCCCGTTTTGTGTTCACAGGTAGCCTAATGGTCAGGCAATTTGGCCTGATTTATATGCCTCTGCCAGCTCCAGGTTGGATCACACCTTCCTGCACAGCGGGGGTGGTGGTCCTATTCTGTTTAAAGTTGGCCAGCCCGGCACAGATATACATACATGGGGGGAGGGTTTACTTCATGGTCATGTGCGTGATCGCGCGGTGGCCCCTCCCCTTCCAGCGGTGTTTGGTCTTTCGGCCCTGTGACCATCTGGCCTCGAGCGCTGGTTTTCACTTCCGTCCGATGAGCGGCAGCGTCATCACCTTGGTGACGGCACTGCTGCCTCTCTTGATACTGAGCCATGGGGAGCAGAAAAGAACAGTCAAAAGAACTGCGTAACAAGGTAATGGAACTTTTATAAAAATGGAAAAGGATTTAAAAATATCCAAAGCTTTGAATAGGTCAGTCAGTACTGTTCAATCATTTAATAAGAAGTGGAAAATTTGGGGATCTCTAGATACCAAGCCATGGTCAGGTAGACCAAGAGAGATTTCAGCCAGGCTGCTCTGAAAAGAGACGGTGTGGTTGTTTCAAGGAGCACAATACGATGGTACTTGAACAAAAATGAGCTGCGTGGTGGAGTTGCCAGAAATAAGTTTTTACTGCGTCAATGCCACAAAAAAAGCCCAGTTACAATATGTCCGACAACACCTTGGCACGCCTCACCAGGCTTTTCTGTGGCATTGGCGCAGTAAAGACTTCTTTCTGGTTGTAAGGGTGGTCCATGGTTCCAGTCTGGGAGGGGTTAATAGGGGGTCTCAGGCGATTGTTAGGGTTATATGAGGATAGTTGGGGTATTTATGCTGTTGATCTTCAGCCCATGGCTCAATAAAACTTGCAGTTTACTCATTTTGGTGTGTAGTGTCTTTTTGTTTTTTATTTTTCATATTTAATACCCTGTGTGTCTGTACCAAGGCCAAAAATTCCAGGGGGGGGGGGGAGTGGAATTCTCATCACGGACATTTGGGGGATTTGTCTTATTATAATTTAAAAAGGTGACAAACAACTCTGTGATCATAAATGGCTTCATATCATCGCTGTCCTTAAAGAAGAGTTGTGTTTTTTTTTTTTGGCATGATCAGTCAGATTTTCAATGTTAACCATTTCCGGACCGGCTCACGCCGATATACGTCGGCACTTTGAACAGGAATATCTTTGTTATGGCAGCAGCTACCATAACCCCGAAATCCTCTTCTTCAGTGAGGGGATTCGCTGCAAGATCACTTTTATCGGCAGTGGGAGAGGGCCCCCGCCGCTTACCTGAGCCGTCGGCAGCAGATGCTTCTCCTTGCCGGGTATGGAGATGAGTGAGGGGAAGATGGCCCCCACCCGTCTCCATATCATTGCAGGGCGGAAGCGACGTCAAAACGTCACCTCCACCCAGAGCTCTTAAAGCATTTTTTTTAAATGACATTTAATTTTTTTTTATTGCATTTTAGTGTAAATATGCGATCTGATGTCTTTTTGACCCCAGATCTCATATTTAAGAGGACCTGTCATGCTTTTTTTCTATTACAAGGGAAGTTTACATTCCGTGTAATAGGAATAAAAGTGACACCATTTTTTTTAAAAAAAGAAACAGTGTAAACAGTGTAAAAATAAAAAATAAAAGGTAAAATAAAAAAAAATAAAAAAAATAAATTTTTAAACGCGCCCCGTCCCGCCGAGCTCGTGTGCAGAAGTGAACGCATACGTGAGTAGTGCCCGCATATCAAAACGGTGTTCAAACCACACATGTGAGGTATCGCCGCAATCGGTAGAGCGAGAGAAATAATTCTAGCCCTGGACCTCCTCTGTAACTCAAATAGTAACCTGTAGAATTTTTTAAACGTCCCCTATGGACATTTTTAAGGATAAAAGTTTGTCGCCATTCCACGAGCGGGCGCAATTTTGAAGCGTGACATGTTGGGTATCAATTTACTCGGCGTAACATTATCTTTCACAATATGAAAAAAAAATCATGCTAACTTTACTGTTGTCTTATTTTTTTAATTCAAAAAAGTGTATTTTTTTCCAAAAAAAAGTGCGCACATACGGTGTGACCGAAAGTATTTCAACGACCACCATTTTATTCTCTAGGGTGTTAGAAAAAAATGTATAATGTTTGTGGGTTCTAAGTAATTTTCTAGCAAAAAAAAAAATGTTTTTAACTTGTAAACATCAAATCTCAGAAAGAGGCTCGGTCCTTAAGTGGTTAATGCCAAAATTTCATGATTTCTGCCAGGGGGAGGAAAACGTTTGAGCACAACAGTAAGTGTATACAGTACATAGGTATATAAGGCTCCCATCGATCACCAATGTACAGGAAGGGGACATACACTGGGTCATGTAATAAAGGGTCTGGAGGATCTTAGTTATGAGGAAAGGTTGTGAGCTCTGAACTTATTCTCTCTGGAGAAAAGACGCTTGAGAGGGGATATGATATCAATGTATAAATACCGGACTGGTGACCCCCCAATATATAAATACCGGACTGGTGACCCCACAATATATAAATACCGGACTAGTGACCCCACAATATATAAATACCGGACTGGTGACCCCACAATATACAAATACCGGACTGGTGACCCCACAATATACAAATACCGGACTGGTGACCCCACAATATATAAATACCGGACTGGTGACCCCACAATATATAAATACCGGACTGGTGACCCCACAATATATAAATACCAGACTGGTGACCCCACAATATATAAATACCGGACTGGTGACCCCACAATATATAAATACCGCACTGGTGACCCCACAATATATAAATACCGCACTGGTGACCCCACAATTTATAAATACCGCACTGGTGACCCCACAATATATAAATACCGGACTGGTGACCCCACAATATATAAATACCGGACAGGTGACCCCACAATATATAAATACCGGACTGGTGACCCCCACAATATATAAATACCGGACTGGTGACCCCCACAATATACAAATACCGGACTGGTGACCCCATAATATATAAAAATACCGGACTGGTGACCCCACAATATATAAATACCACAGGCGGTGGTCTCAGCGGGGAGCATTGATAGCTTCAAGAAACTATTAGATAATCACCTGAATGACCACAACATACAGAGATATACAATGTAATACTGACACATAATCACACACATAGGTTGGACTTGATGGACTTGTGTCTTTATTCAACCTCACCTACTATGTAACTATGTGTAAGAATTGTCAGTTTGTCTGGATCTGGATCCAGGGAATGTCGGCTTGGCTTCTCTCAGCCTCTAGAGGGCAGACTTGCTGACTTATCTTTACTGAAATGTGATTGGAGGCTGATCACACGTCATCCATGAAATGTCTTATAAGAGGTTCCCACCATAATTCTGTGTAAAAGTTTAGGTTATGGTGAGTTGAACCAAAAGGCCTCCACCATCTGCTGTCTGAATGACTTCAATCCTTTATCAGACTCTTCTCCTCCTGATCTGTACTGTGTTTGGCCACGTTTCACACCTGTTGGCGTCCTCTGCCGTCAATCATTTTGATCCTGGGCATTATATGAAAAAACACATCCCAGCTTCCCTTTGGACATGCATGCTCGAGCAACTGATCAGTAGTTTGCAATACTAAAATCTGAAGCACCCATTGGCCTACATACAGGAGCATACATGTGTAAAGGGATGCTGGGATGTGTTCTTTCATATAATGCATAGGAACAGCATGCACGTTTAAGGGGATGCCAGGATGTGTTCTTTCATATAACACTCAGGCTTTCAAATGAGGTCAGAGGCAGAGTACTGATGTGTACAGGAGTCGGCCAGTCCCTCCCACCAAACATGGAGCAAAGACCAGCAGACAGATCCGGGGATGACATCAGGTATCAGAAAAGTTATTTCCTGAAAACAAAAGGATTTGATTAAAGAATTTTAATTGAAAGTTGATGGGGGAGGGGGACCAGGGAAGTTATTATCTGCACACATTACACTTCTTCAGTGTCAGAGTAAATGAAGTCTTTCCCATGATGCATTGTTGTGTCTCATCCTTGTATATTGTGCCCCGTCATACCGGCACGTTATGTAGTGTCCTCAGATCACACGGTGTTCGGGAGATGATTTGGGGTCTTTGTTGTGTCTCGGGGTGTCAGGAGATTATCCGGAAGGATTGGATGTTTAAGTTGGTGGGGAAGGAAACGTTTACAGTGGGAGCCGCTCAGACGAAGGCCACCATCAACATCGACGCCGTCAGCGGCTTCGCCTACGAATACACGCTGGAGGTCAACGGCAAGAGCCTGAAGAAATACATGGAGAACCGATCCAAGACCACCAACACCTGGGTGCTGCACCTAGACGGGGAGGACTGCAGGGTGGTGCTGGGTGAGTGGTCCTATCACCCGCATGTCTCTGTCCTCCACCTCCCGGGGGATATGAATCCCAAATCTACCCCCCCCCCGAGGAATATAAATCTCAAATCCACCCCCCTAGGAATATAAATCCCACTCCCCTCCCCCCCAGTCTTCACGAGTGAATCGGGGGGCTTCAGTAACCAAAACTGCAGTGTTTATCCTCAGGACACAACACAGGAAGCACCTACATGGTTAACAAAGGACAGAATTAAAATTAGACTTGAGAAACTTAACATTAATAAATCACCGGGACCAGATGGCTTGCATCTGAGGGTACTTAGGGAACTCAGTCAAGTAATTGCCAGACCATTGTTCCTAATTTTTACTGACAGTCTACTGACTGGAATGGTACCAGCTAATTGGAGAAAAGCCAATGTAGCACCAATATTTAAAAAGGGCCCAAAATACATCCCTGGGAATTACAGACCAGTCAGCCTAACATCAATAGTATGTAAAATCTTGGAGGGGATGATAAGGGACTATATACAAGATTTTAGTAATGAGAACGGTATCATTAGCAGTAATCAGCATGGATTCATGAACAATCATTCTTGCCAAACCAATCTATTAACCTTCTATGAGGAGGTGAGTTGCCATCTAGATAAAGGAAGGCCCGTAGACGTGGTGTATCTGGATTTTACAAAAGCATTTGACACAGTTCCCCATAAACGTTTACTGTACAAAATAAGGTGCGTTGGCATGGACCATAGGGTGAGTACATGGATTGAAAACTGGCTACAAGGGCGAGTTCAGAGGGTGGTGATAAATGGGGAGTACTCAGAATGGTCAGGGGTGGGTAGTGGGGTCCTCCAGGGTTCTGTGCTGGGACCAACCCTATTTAATTTGTTTATAAACGACCTGGAGGATGGGATAAACAGTTCAATCTCTGTATTTGTGGACGATACTAAGCTAAGCAGGGCAATAACTTCTCCGCAGGATGTGGAAACTTTGCAAAAAGACCTGAACAAATTAATGGGGGAGGGGCGACTACATGGCAAATGAGGTTCAATGTAGAAAAATGTAAAATAATGCATTTGGGTGGCAAAAATCTGAATGCAATCTATAGACTGGGGGAGAACCTCTGGGGGGATCTAGGATGGAAAAGGACCTGGGGGTCCTAGTAGATGATAGGCTCAGCAATGGCATGCAATGCCAAGCTGCTGCTAACAAAGCAAACAGAATATTGGCATTAAAAAGGGGATCAACTCCAGAGATAAAACTATAATTCTCCCGCTCTACAAGACTCTGGTCCGGCCGCACCTGGAGTATGCTGTCCAGTTCTGGGCACCAGTCCTCAGGAAGGATGTACTGGAAATGGAGCGAGTACAAAGAAGGGCAACAAAGCTAATAAAGGGTCTGGAGGATATTAGTTATGAGGAAAGGTTGTGAGCTCTGAACTTATTCTCTCTGGAGAAGAGACGCTTGAGAGGGGATATGATTTCATTGTATAAATACCAGACTGGTGACCCCACAATATATAAATACCGGACTGGTGACCCCACAATATATAAATACCGGACTGGTGACCCCACAATAGAGAAATACCGGACTGGTGACCCCACAATATACAAATGCCGGACTGGTGACCCCACAATATATAAATACCGGACTGGTGACCCCACAATATACAAATACCGGACTGGTGACCCCACAATATACAAATACCGGACTGGTGACCCCACAATATATAAATACCGGACTGGTGACCCCACAATATACAAATACCGGACTGGTGACCCCACAATATATAAATACCGGACTGGTGACCCCACAATATATAAATACCGGACTGGTGACCCCACAATATATAAATACCGGACTGGTGACCCCACAATATACAAATACCGGACTGGTGACCCCACAATATATAAATACCGGACTGGTGACCCCACAATATATAAATACCGGACTGGTGACCCCACAATAGGGATAAAACTTTTTCGCAGAAGAGAGTTTAATAAGACTCGTGGCCACTCATTAAAATTAGAAGAAAAGAGGTTTAACCTTAAACTACGTAGAGGGTTCTTTACTGTAAGAGCGGCAAGGATGTGGAATTGCCTTCCACAGGCGGTGGCCACAGTAGGGAGCTTCGATAGTTACAAGAAACTATTAGATAATCACTTGAATGACCGCAACATACAGGGATATACAATGTAATACTGACACATAATCACACACATAGGTTGGACTTGATGGACTTGTGTCTTTTTTCAACCTCACCTACTATGTAACTATAAAAATGCAGTCCATTCATAAATAGGCAGCCCATTCATATAAATGTAGTCCATTCATAAATAGGCAGCCCATTCATATAAATGTAGTCCATTCATAAATAGGCAGCTGGTTCATTAAAAAGCAGTCCATACACACATCACATAAAACACTCCAGGTACGCTCAATGAAAATAAATGCTAAAGGTTTCCTGTGCTTTCTCTGTGATGATGAGACACACAACTAACCCATTTATTGGGGGAGATTTACTAATACTGGAGCACTCAGAACCTGGTGCAGCTCTGCATGGCAGCCAATCAGCTTCTACCTTCAGCTTCTTCAATGAAGCTTTGATAATAAAACCTGGAAGCGGATTGGTTTCTAGAGCTGCTCCAGATTCTGAACTCTCCGGTGTTAGTAAATCTCCTCTCAATGTGTATAAATTCCTGTTCTGTAGAAGAATCATTTCTAGCTGAACTCCGGACAGATAATGAATATGAAGGACGTACTTTGTGACATTATTACATCGTTCCAGAATGCTGACCACTTCCCGCTTTTATTTATAGGACTGATTGGGCTCACAGGAAGTGGTCAGAACGATGAAGTGATTAGAGGAGGAAGCTGGGGACAGCACTGGAGGGTGGAGGTGGAAAATGAAGACTATGGGTGGGGGAGGGACCCCTCTAATATCGGCACGCGGGGCGGTTGTACTCACGGGGGATGTAGGACACCATGACCAGGAGGAGGAAGGTGTAGTAGTCGAAGGAGAAGTTGTACTTGTTGGGGAGTCTGATGGAGTAAAGTCCCGTTTCCTTGACGATGGGCAGTGCGGCGTAGATGGTCAGCAGCTCCCCGGCCACACCCATGGGGTAGAGTACGATGAACAGCGTGTACCTGCCAAACAATCAACATCCAGCTGAACCAATCGTCTGTGACAGGCAGACCAACAATGATAGAACTCAGAGACTCTCCAACCCCCTCCCCCCACATCCCAACCCCCCGCCCAACATCCCTTTAAGAAATGTTAATTCTGGAGACGTTTCTTGGGCTTCCCCATCATAGGATCACTGTGATTGGCTGTCAGAGTGATCACATGATCAGGGGCCCATCTTACTAATTCTGGGCCGGGAGCTGTGACAGTGCGGTCACGGTACTCTCAGCCCAACACAGTGAAGCACACAAGTGGCAGAACGAGGCCCATCTCTGTGCAGCCACAGATATACAGCCAGCAGGAAGGGGTTAACCTATGCCTGAAATATGAACTGTCCGTGCTGTGCCACACCCACCTATTAGAGATTGTACTGGAGACTTACAGAAAGTTAGAATCTGTTTATGGAGTGCAAAGCGGACAGATCTTATTTCAGACCATACGCCGCACACTGCATCAAATTGGTCTGCATGGCTGTCATCCCAGAAGGAAGCCTCTTCTAAAGATGATGCACAAGAAAGTCCACAAACAGTTTGCTGAAGACAAGCAGACTAAGGACATGGATTACTGGAACCATGTCTTGTGGTCTGACGAGACCAAGATAAACTTATTTGGTTCAGATGGTGACAAGCGTGTGTGGGGGCAACCAGGTGAGGAGGACAAAGACAAGTGTGTCTTGTCTACAGTCAGGCATGGTGGTGGGAGTGTCATGGTCTGGGGCTGCATGAGTGCTGCCGGCACTGGGGGGCTACAGATCATTGAGGGGACCATGAATGCCAACATGTACTGTGACCTACTGAAGCAGAGCATGATCCCCTCCCTTCAGAGACTGGGCCGCAGGGCAGTATTCCAACATGATAACCACCCCAAACACACCTCCAAGACCACCACTGCCTTGCTAAAGAAGCTGAGGGTAAAGGTGATGGACTGGCCAAGCATGTCTCCAGACCTAAACCCTATTGATCATCTGTGGGACATCCTCAAACGGAAGGTGGAGGAGCACAAGGTCTCTAACATCCACCAGCTCCGTGATGCCCAAGAGGGCTAAGGGCACTGTCAGCCTGTGCACTGTGGGCGCACGGGCGCCGCCCCCTTCCATGCACCTCGTTCCTTTCAGTACGCTGGACGCATGGATTCCTATGGTGGGGGCGGGAGGGGGTGGTACTTTTTGAAGCACCTGATTAGACCCAGAGGCTCTAGGAGGCTTCAAAATAGGATAGGCTTGGGGTACAGAGAGTGCACCCTGATCCCCCCCAATTGTGTGACGATGGTGAATAAACTTTCGCTATTTTCACATTAACCCTCATGCCCGCCAATCAAGAGGCAGGGCGTCAGACCTGTTTGCTGATTGACCAAAGCGCCAGGCCACCCTATTGGATGCCTGGCGCTTAGGAAGAGGAGCTGAGGAGACACCAGTCGCCGCCACTCTGGTGCATTGGAGAGGAGCTACTGCGGTAAGTCACCTCTATCAGAGCCGTGGCCGCGGGGGGTTGGGGGCGCTGCCAGAGCCGCGAGCCCTGTGAGTGGGGTGGTCAGTGGGCACAGGTGGCTGCATATGATGGGCACAGTGAGGCTGCAATTAATGGGGGGAGGGAGTTGGGTTCAGTATTTTTCAGTTTGTTTGAGCACCAGCCGCCACTGGTTAAGGCAGTGCTGGAAAATAATGGAGGCCACACAAAATATTGACACTTTGGGCCCAATGTGGACATTTTCACTTAGGGGTGTACTGACTTTTGTTGCCAGCGGTTTAGACATGGCTGTGGCTGTGTGTTGAGTTATTTTGAGGGGACAGCAAATTTACACTGTTATACAAGCTGTACAATCACTACTTTACATTGTAGACAAGTGTCATTTCTTCAGTGTTGTCACATGAAAAGATAGAAGAAAATCTCTACACAAATGTGACTGAGGGGTGTACTTACTTTTGTCAGATACTGTATTACTGATTACAGATCTGCACAGTTTATATCTTTTAGGTCTGCTTAGAGCTGTAAAGTGGAAGCACAGTATACAATAGGGATGAGCCGAACACCCCCCAGTTCGGTTCGCAGAAGAACATGTGAACAGGCAAAAAATTAGTTTGAGCCCTGTTAAAGTCTATGGGACACGAGTTCAGACTAAGTAAGCCGGAATTGGCTGTGGGTAACATAATTCTGTTCATCTTTTCAAAAGGGAAGGATAAGGGTAAGGGTATGGAGTCAGTCAGTACTCGATTAAATTGAAGCTACAAGAATCTGCTACTCGCTAGCTGAGTTCTTACCTGCTCTTGGCTTAAGCTTAAAGCGGAGTTCCACCCAAATTTTGAACAATATCTGTATGTATTCTCTTCCTTGCCTAGATGCTGACATGCCATTTAAAAAAATTGAAATTGCCGTAATCACCTTTTATTTTTCTATTCTTCTTTGCACTTCCTGGTTCTCCTCCCGTGGGAGTAGGCGTGTTTCTAGCCTCTCCCAGACTCCTGGGAGCTAGTCTCAGGCTTCCCAGGATGCCACTGAGCATGTGCGGGAATGAGCAGTGAATGCTGGGAGCACAGCACTCACCACATCCAGGAAATAAATGCTTGCGGGCTTCAAATGCCCACAATGAAGATGGAAACCGCCTGCTGTGGATAATATAAGTTATTCTTTCCGACGAAATCTGACACAGGCGGACATATTACACACAATATGTGAGTATGTAATGCTGAGAAGAAAAAATTGTGAATGAACTCAAAAAAAAAAAAACGATAGATAGGTGGACCCCCGCTTTAAGATTAAGACTCATTAACATTGCTAGTGAGATGCTAGCGATGCTTGTTAGCACCATCAGCTGTTTTACTACCTGACACTCAACACCTGATATTTGGCGCCTGGATCACCTCGTAGTACTACGATCGATACAACTGATGCGGCTTTGACTATCAGCAGTTCAGTAGTCCTGACTCCTGGCTCTTCATCGGTTCCTGGCTTATGACTTGCAGCTATTGGTCCTTGGCTCTTGGCTCCCCATCAGCTCCCAGCTTACGGCTCTCGGCTCGTAACCAACGGCTTACAGCTTACAACTCTGGTAACAAACCTGCAGTTTCTGGCTCCGGATCCACGATCCTTGGCGTTCTGCTCCAGGCTCCCGACTCCCGTCGTCCGGTGTTTTGGTTCTTGATCCAAGGCTTCCGTTTCACAGCCTATAGCCTGTGGACTTTGGTCTTCCCCGACTCTTGGTCTCCGGCTTCCAGAAAACACCCTGTGGCTCTGCTCTTCACCCCCAGTTAGTAACCTGTAACTCAGAGTCTGCAGCCTACAGTCTACAGGCTATGATACTCATATCTGACATACAGCCCAGCCCTGATGACATACGGCTTTGATATCAGGTATACTATTCTTGAATTAATGTACATGGACGAGGGCTATTATAGATATACTATATTATACATTATATATTCATGCATATTGTGGAGGTGGATGCAAAGAGTATCAAAATAACAAGTGGAATATATCTGGACGTTTTAATGTACTGACATTCTGGATTTTTGAATCTTCCTTTTTTGCCTCCTCAACTGCCTTAACTGACTTGACTATATTAGTAATAACACAGATGTGTAACTTTGGCTTCTTTCATTTATAATCCAGGTGTCCTCCTGTGTTCATTTACTTCAATTACTTCCATTATTATGGGCAGTGCCATGTGCTTTTTTTTTTAACTAAAGGCATTATTATCATAACTATTACAGCCACAAAGATATCTGCTGCTCAGTCCTTCATTGTCCTTCATTTTTGAATACATTCTTGGATACAAGCAGAACAAAAAACAAAAGAGGGGACTGTGCTGAATACAGTATGTGTGGCTATGTGGCTATGGCTATATAGCTGTATTTAGTCTATATTTTCTGGCGGATATATTACATTAAGTCAAGTTATATCCCTTGGTGAAGGAAAATTAAAATAACAAAGGTGTGGTTGCCTGCTAGCATGAGCTGTGTGATAAATGAGCCATTGAAAGCCATTGTGAGCCTACTGTGAGCCTATTAACTTGTGAAATGACTTGCAGAAATAAGAAGGATGCGGGGGCGAAGAACATGCTATCAATCATTGCTCTATACAGAGCAGTTCAGATAAAAAAAATCAACAAGAGATAACAGTCCGGCTTGGAAAATTTACCTATACCCCTGCTATGGTTCCAACTACTACTATGGCTAAGGATGAAGTACAAGCTGCCATCTCCAATTTAACACAAGATGTACAGGACTTAGTTAAAGAAGGACAGGCCATTGGAAGAGGGATAATAGAAACAGAGACAGATGACATAGCAAGTAATACAGCTTCAGAGAGCAATCTGCACAATATATCTGCCAAATCAGCTAATGCAATAAACACCCTAAATAGCCCAAATAATCCAAATACAGAGCACGTAATTACATTAACAGGCATATTGAAGGCTATCAATACATGTAATAGTTCTGTGAATTCCCTAGCTTGTAATCTAGAGGGAATGAGGGAAGATATAAATCTGTTTAGACAAGACATGTATACAATTACACAAAGAATATCTGGTGCAGAAGAAAGAATAAGTACACTTGAAGATTCCCTACAAACAATCATGAAGTCAGAAAAAAAAAACGACACAACAACTAACCCTATATGCAGGGGCGTAACTACCACCATAGCGACCCATGCGGGGCCCAGTGAGGATAAGAGTACCACCGGCACAGTCTTCCAGCCAGGGGAAGAGAGAGGAGAGGAAGAGGCGAGTTGTCCGTATCAGCAGAGAGCTGAATTGCCCGATGTATGAGCTTTCATTAGAACTTCCAGTGTTCCCGGGGCTCACGTCACATAGCTCCACCTCTTGGCTCGGCGCCTTTGATAGACAGAACACCGATCCAATGCGGGACATGTGATGTCATCAAAGGCGTCGGGCCAAGAGGTGGGGCTATGTGACGATGAGCCCCGGGAAGACGGGAAATTCAAAGGAAAGCTATTACAGCGGGCAATCCCGCTCTCTGCTGATCCGGGTGGCTTGCCTCTTCCTCTGCATAGGTGGGGCTGTATGGGGCACAGGCAGACCAGGCTGTATGAGGCACAGGTCACGCTGTATGGGGCACAGGTCACGCTGTATGGGCCACAGGTCACGCTGTATGGGGCATAGGTCACGCTGTATGGGGCACAGGTCACGCTGTATGGGGCACAGGTCATGCTGTATGGGGCACAGGTCATGCTGTATGGGGCACAGGTCATGCTGTATGGGGCACAGGCAGACCAGGCTGTATGGGGCACAGGTCATGCTGTATGGGGCACAGGTCATGTTGTATGGGGCACAGGCAGACCAGGCTGTATGGGGCACAGGTCACGCTGTATGGGGCACAGGTCACGCTGCATTGGGCACAGGTCAGGTTGCATGGGGCACAGGTCATGCTGCATGGGGCACAGGTCACGCTGCATGGGGCACAGGTCACGCTGCATGGGGCACAGGTCACGCTGTATGGGGCACAGGTCACGCTGTATTGGGCACAGGTACCGCTGTATGGGGCACAGGTCACGCTGCATGGGGCACAGGTCACGCTGTATGGGGCACAGGTCATGCTGTATGGGGCACAGGTCACGCTGTATGTGGCACAGGTCATGCTGTATGGGGCACAGGTCATGCTGTATGGGGCACAGGTCACGCTGTATGGGGCACAGGTCATGCTGTATGGGGCACAGGTCATGCTGTATTGGGCACAGGTCACGCTGTATATGGCACAGCTCACGCTGCATTGACACTAGGGCAGCTGTGGGGGGGGGGCTGTTTGCAGGGGGGCCCCATACATCATTTTGCTATGGGGCCCTGCTATTTCTAGTTATGCCCCTGCCTATATGATTCTTGTTTGGAGGATTTGGAGAACCGTCTCCGACGAAATAATATTAGGGTGGTAGGCCTACCTGAATGGGCAGAAGGCAATAATCCAGTAGAATTTATAGAAAGATGGATTAAAGATACTATGGGAGCAGAACATTTTTCCTCTCTTTTTTCTGTGAAATGGGCACACAGAGTTGCCGCACGCTCCGCGTCTTTGGGAGAGCAATCAAGACCAAGAACCTTTATTTTGAAGATGCTGAACTATTAAGACAGAGATATGATACTACAAAGAGCCAGAAAACTTGCATATATAAGGATGGATGGTTCAAAAATATATTTCTTTCCAGATTTTTTAGCTAATGTACAACGCCAAAGGGCAGGATTTATGGAGGCAATGCGACGTTTGAGGCAAATGGACTTGTCCTATGCTATGTTATTTCCAGCTAAGCTAAAAATAAAGACTAAGGACAATACATTTTTCTTTACATCTCCAGACTTATAGGGCGTACACACGGTCAGACTTTGTTCGGACATTCCGACAACAAAATCCTAGGATTTTTTCCGACAGATGTTGGCTCAAACTTGTCTTGCACACACACGGTCACACAAAGTTGTTGGAAAATCCGATCGTTCTGAACGCGGTGATGTAAAACACGTACGTCGGGACTATAAACGGAGCAGTGGCCAATAGCTTTCATCTCTTTATTTATTCTGAGCATGCGTGGCACTTTGTCCGTCGGATTTGTGTACACACGATCGGAATTTCCGACAATGGATTTTGTTGTCGGAAAATTTTATCTCCTGCTCTCCAACTTTGTGTGTCGGAAAATCCAATAGAAAATGTCTGATGGAGCCCACACACGGTCGGAATTTCCGACAACACGCTCCGATCGGACATTTTCCATCGGAAAATCCAACCGTGTGTACGGGGCATTAGTGTCTCAATGGCTGGATAACTATCCAAGGCAGAATTAACTCTTCAAGACACTTTTTTTTTTTTCTTTGGAGTTGAAATCTTTTCTGCTGAAGAGGGAATGGTAGGGAAGTAGATAAGAAGGAAGTAAAAGAGTAGAAATAAAGGGGTTATGGTGGGCTCTATTTTTGGGGTCTTTCAATGTCATTTAACTCCTATGAGTGTCTTTATGTTTTGATGTCTCTGTTATTGTCTTGTATGTGTCCTATTTGTTTTATATGTTAGTCTGTTTACACCTCTTACTAAACATTGGTCTATCAACTTTATGTCTTCACTTCCGCTTTGGGTCTCCTCCTTTCTCTTTCCCCCTCTGCTCCCTCTCTCTATCTCCCCATCTTGTGAATTTGTGTCTATCAAACGATGGATAGATAAATTTGTAAAATATGAAGATATAGCTTGTAAGCTCTCGGCCTGCTTTCCTTTCACTTCGCTTTTTTTCCTTATCTCCCTATTTTACGATCACATGGTTATTGAATTATGGATATAGCTTATAAAACAAATATAACTGGAGTTAAAATGTATCAGTAGTGACAGGGGATTTCAATAATTATATGGCTCCATCAATGGACAAATTCTGTCTACCTGAAAAGCGATATCTGCAGAGGACTACAGCAGTATATATACCGGAAATGGGGCTGCTTGATCTTTGGAGACTGCGAAATCCAACGAGTAGGCAATTTTCATGTTCTTCAAGTACATATAAAACTTTATCCAGAATTGACCTGGCACTAGGGTCTTATTCCCCATTGCCATATCTCAGTAAGATTTAATATGAGGCCAGAGGTATATCAGATCACTCTCCTCTGGTCTTTTCTTTTCGGGACAAATACGAGGGACAGGCTATGGAAGGTGAATCCCTATTGGATTTCTCTTTTTTCTCCAGAGGACATAAAATTAGAGCTTGCCAAATTTCAGCAAATAAACAAACCTACTGCTTCGCCCTTAATTTATTGGGATGCACAGAAAGCTTACCTTAGAGGCTTCCTCATATCACAAATTAAAAAAAAAAAAAGAAGCAATTTAGAAAATGGGAAAAAAAACCCTGCTGATAATATGATGTAAGCTGAAGCATTATATATAACTAACCCTAATAAAGTTACTCAAACACAATGGATAAACAGTCAAGAAAAATATGCACAAGTAGCCATAAACAAGGCAGAAAATAAAAGGTTTTTCTTGCACCAACCTTATTTTGAGGAGGGAGAGGGAACAGGACACATATTGGCCTCTGTGGTAAAGGCTCAGTCTTCATCATCCTTTATAACTGAAATTCAAACCTCTGAACATGGGAAGACTGATAATACCCCAGAGATTTTAGAAGTGTCTCAGGAGTTATATAAAAGCAGGATAAGAGAACAGGAGGGGGATATAAAAAAGTTTTTTCAGTCTATTATTTGCCAATGTTATCAGATGATGAGAGGGAGATATTGGAGGGACCATTAACATTGGAGGAATTGAGAAATGCAGCAGCCAATTTATCCAATAATAAATCTCCCTGTTTGGATGGCCTACCAGGGGAAATATATAAAATATATGGAGATGGGTTATTACCTGATCTTCTAACAGTTTTCAATCACGCTTTCGAGGTGGGGTCTTTGCCCCCTTCAATGAATGAAGCAATAATTATTTCCATTCTGAAACCAGGTAAAGATCAAACTAGGCCCGATGCATATCGCCCAATTTCATTGTTGACATCAGATGTTAAACTTTTGGCAAAAGTAATGGCAATCAGACTTTCAAAGTATATTGGCAAATGAATACACTCTGACCAATCAGGCTTTATCCCTAACAGATCAGTAGCTAACAATATCAGATGATTATTCTTAAACTTGCAATTACCCATTGACAATACAGGAAATAGAGCCATTATGTCCTTGGATGCGACCAAAGCATTTGATAGAATAGAATGGGATTTCCTATGGACCTGCCAAAAACATTTTGGAATGGGTCCGAGATTTGTAAAGTGGATACAACTACTATATAACTCCCCGAGCGCAAGAGTACAGATTAATGGCTCCATCTCACTACCCTTTTTGCTGAAAAGAGGAACAAGACAGGGTTGTCCCCTGTCACCCCTCCTTTTTGCATTGGCTGTAGAACCCCTGGCGGAGGCTGTTCGTGACTGTCCAGATATTGTGGGGTTTCGGAGATGCATGGGCGAGGAAAAATTAGCACTCTTCGCAGATGATGCCCTAGTGTTTCTAGGGGATACATATAACTCTTTGTCTAAAGTTATCTCACTTATTGATAATTTCGGTACTTTCTCAGGATTTAATATCAATTGGGATAAATCCGTAATAATGCCCATTGATCCTATAAATCTGATACAACTGGAACACCCACACCAGAACCACCAGATGAAGTATGTCTCATCATTTAAGTATTTAGGGGTGATAATTACCCCAATTGTTAAGGAATACATAGACAAAAATATATTTTCTCTTGTAAGTAACTTTAGGCAACAAAGTAAAACCTGGGGCAAATTTCCACTGACTATGATAGGGAGAGCAAGTCTGGTGAAAATGGTGTGGCTGCCCCAATTGTTATTTTTATTGCACAATTGCCCAGTCTGGTTGACATCAAAACTATTTAGGACAATAGATGCGACTTTTAGAGACCTCATATGGAAACACGGCAAACCAAGAATTAAACTTGAAACCCCCTCAACAGGCAAAAGATAGAGGGGGAATAGCGGTCCCTAACTCTAGACTATACTTCACGGCAGCACAACTTCAACATTGGTGTGGTTGGGAGGAGTTAGATAATCAAGACCCCATACAGAACATAGTAATGACTCAATTTAAACCACTACCACTAGTACAGCAAAAAGTGTCCCATAAATTCTATGAGAAGAGAAAATTTCCAACCTTTAAACTCATAGGCTATGGAAAACAATATGCACCATTACGCACCACAAGGGCTATACAACGCATATGCCAATATGGCACAATTATCGCTTATCTGAGTTGAATAAATTACCAGAATTCTTAGAATGGAAAAGGGCTGGGTTAACTCTTCTCTATCAGTTATTTGAAGGGGATACTTTATTACTCTTCAGTACACTGAAAGATCGCTTCCGATTATCAAATGGAAATTTTTATCAGTATCTTCAAATTCGTCACGCCCTACAAAGCCAAACTCTAACATTCCAACTACAATACAATCCATCAGAGATTTTACTGAAAGCAACCTCAGTACGGCCCATGAAACGAGGACTAATAGAGGATCTCTACCATATTCTATTAAATGAAGAATAGGCAGATGGTCAGGCCAAGAGTTTCATTCATTGGCAAAAAGATCTGATGGATCTTAGTGAAGAAAAATGGATAGGAGCTATGGAGATTTTACCCGAGGTATCTATTTCACCATCCCAGCAATTGACCCAGCTCTTTATTCTACACAGAACCCATTATACCCCACAAAAATTATATACTTGGGGGAAATACACATCACCTTTATGTCTGCGATGCTCTGTATCCAATGTCTCCCTAGTTTATATGCTTTGGCGATGTCCCAAGCTCTGTAAATATTTAAACACAATATCTCGGACAGAAATAACAAATACCCCTAAATTAGCTCTATTGGGAATAATTCCAGATGAAGTTCTACCTGTAGAGATGTATACAATGTGGACTAGATCTCTCTACCTAGCTCGTAAACTTATTTTACAAAAGTGGATTGCCAATACCCCACCAACCCATAAACAATGGGGTATCAAAATAAATGATATATTAAGAAAAGAAAGACTAGCATATAAACAGAGGAGTCCCTCAAAAATGTAATAAAATATGGTATTATTGGCTTGACTCGAGTAACTTATTGTACGATGGCTCATGTGGAAGGGTCGGTGAGAGGGAGGAGGAGGGGGGGCGGATGGGGGTGAGGAGATCGATCTATAACAAATTAAGAAGACGAGAATTGTACAATGTAAATCGAATTGGAAATCAATGTAGAGGTGTATGTTCATTGTTGGTTTGTTGTTTGTTTTTGTTTTTTGTATATATGTATTTATAGAAATGAAATGAAATGAAGGTAATTTGTTATGTTTATTGACTTTTTGTTTAAATTTTTGTATGGATTAAGCATGATAAAAATAGAAAAAAACGATTTGATTTAAAAAAAAAGTCTATGGGACACGAACGTGAAAAATTAAAAGTGCTAATTTTAAAGGCTTATATGCAAGTTATTGCCATAAAGAGGGTTTGGGGACCCGGGTCCTGCCCCAGGGGACATGTATCAATGCAATAAAAAGTTTTTAAAATGTCTGTTTTTTTGAGAGCAGTGAAACAATAAAAATGAAATATTCCTTTAAATATCATGGCTGGGGGGTATCTATAGCATGCCTGTAAAGTAGTGCATTTTTCCCATGTTTATAACAGTGCCACAGCAAAATTTAATTTCTAGAGGAAAAAATGTAATTCAAAACTGCTCGCGGCTGTAATGTATTGCCGGATCCCGGCAATATAGATGAATATCAAAAATGCCAAAAAAAAAAATAGCGTGGATGTCACCCCTAAAATCTTTACCAGGCCCTTAAGGTCTGGTATGGATATTAAGGGGAACCCCACACCCACATTTTTTTAAAAATAGCGTGGGGGGTCCCCCAGGCACTATATACTCTGAACAGAAGTATATATACTATACAGCCTGCCCTATATACTCTGCAGAAAAATGGGCCTTAGGTGTTGGTGATACCAGAACAATGTAAGCCCTCACATTAATGCCATGTACACACGGTCGGATTTTCCGACAGAAAATGTGTGATAGGACCTTATTGTCGGAAATTCCGACCGTGTGTGGGCTCCATCACACATTTTCCATCGGGATTTCCGACACATAAAGTTTGAGAGCAGGCTGTAAAATATTACGACAACAAAATTCATTGTCAGAAATTCCCATCATGTGTACACAAATCCGATGCACAAAGTGCCACGCATGCTCAGAATAAATTAAGAGACGAAAGCAGGGGCGGACTGACCATTCGGCCACTCGGGCACTGCCCGAGAGCCCCAGGCCATTAGGGGGCCCCACCAGGGTTGCCAGCCTCAGTACAACCAGGGACAGTATGTAAAAATCTGTGTTTTTTTTTTTTACATCGGTCTCTGAAATGTCCCTTACCGACATCCTTTTGGTCTAAAAATCCCGAGATTATAGCTGCCCCACCTCTCCAGTACCTTCTCAGCCTATAGAAGTATGTCTGTGTATACTATGTGTACATGTATGTGTATACTGTGTGATTGTATACTGTGTGTGTGCGTGTATACTGTGTGGCCCAATAATCTCTGCCTGTGGGGCCCCATGAGTTGTCAGTCCGCCCCTGGACGAAAGCTATTGGCTACTACCACGTTTATAGTCTCGACGTACAAGTTTTACATCACCGCGTTCAGAACGATCGGATTTTCCGACAACTTTGTGTGACCGTGTGTATGCAAGAGAAGTTTGAGCCAACATCCGTCGGAAAAAATCCATGGATTTTGTTGTCGGAATGTCCGATCAATGTCCGACCGTGTGTACAGGGCATAACTCTTGGTGGGTGCAGGAACAGGCCCTGCTGTGAAATATTAGATCAAAAATTGTAATTACATGCTCCTGTTGAACAGGGGCGGAAACATTGGGCCTTGGGTGGTGGTCGTGCCCTAAACCAAAAATATTCTTCGAAGCTAGCATCATCAAGATTGAGGAGGAATTGGATAGTCAACATATGCAGTCTTAAAGGGATCCCAGATCCATAGCAAATAAAATCAGTTACATCAGCATCAGGTGCTTGATAGCTGCTGATCCAAGACTGATTAATTTTTATGAATGTGAGACTATCAACAGAGTCTGTGGACAGGCGCACTCTTTGATCCATTACAAACCCTCCAGCCGCACTGAATGTGCATTCAGAAAGCACGCTGGATGCAGGACAGGCCAGAAGCTCAATTGCATATTGAGCAAGTTCTGGCCAGTGGTCCATCCTCAAGACCCAGTAACCCAGTGGATGTTCTGTTGGAAAGGTCTCCAAGTCTGCTCTTGCCCCTAGATATTCCCACACTATAAAATGCAGATGCTGGTGATGGTTGCTTGAACCAATCAGACCTTGGCGCTGAGGACTGAAAAATTGTTTAAAGGCATCGGTAAGCTAAGGATCACATGATCCGTAACAACCTCCTCCCAGCCATGTACAACTCCTTGGGTTTCTGGGGACTGAAAACCATCCCTTGAAGACAACTGCTGAGTGTTATCGTCTACATTCATGCTGACTAAATCAGCATGAATGTAGAGGCTACAAGCAGAGGATCCAAAATGGCGACCGGCTATACTACACGAGGGATGCTGGCATCCAGAGAGGAGAAGCCGCCCTCACAGAAGAAGACCACCAAACCTCCTGGTCAAAGCAATCTTCAGAATACCCCCTAAATGCCTTCATCAGCTTCAGGTGAGTACACAAGTACACGCTGCTCACCCCCTAGCCATGCACGGTCTCCCTCACAGGCTGCAGCCCTGTCACCCAGCCAGGACTCCCACACCTCCTTTGTTCTGGATAGAGAGATGGCAGACCTTTTTTGCAGCCAGCCCAGCAGCCAAGAGCCAGATCAGGACACTGCTATTGATTTCCCTGCTTTTACACCAGCTCAGCCACAGTATTCAGGTGACCCAATACTTTTAGCCCGCTTTGCAGATTTGCTACAAAGGGAACTGGCTAAGGCTACTGACAAACTAGCCCTGGACATAAAACAGGATTTCCAGGAGTTGGGGAACTGGCTGGAAAGCATTAAATCAAAAGTAGATGATACGGTTCACAGAGTGTCCCAAAATTCAAATATGATAACTGACTTACAAGATCGCCTTGAGGAAGCATACTCCAAAATCGACGATCTCGAAAATCGCGCCAGACACTATAATTTTCGTATCAGGGGCATTCCAGAAAATGTGAAAGATATCACCTCTGTCACTTACTCACTAATGCAAGCGGCAGTACCCGATATTGATGACATTCATATGGAAATTAATCGCATCCATATGGCTTTGATCCCTCCAAAACCTGATGGCCCCTCCAGGAAGGTTATCATTAAACCGCATTTTTTTCTGAAAGAAGCAGTGATGCGTCATGCCAGAGAAGACCCGGATCTGGAAATAGATGGTCTCAAGATTCAAATATTTGCTGATATCTCCCAGGCCACTATGCAAAAGAGGCGATCGTTTAAACCCTTGTTGCTACCGCTGATCCAGCGTGACATTCGCTATAGATGGAACTACCCCTTCAAGTACCAATTCTCCTTTAACAGCAAGTCCTACTCTTTTTCTACATTTGCTGAAGGTAAAACAATCTTACTGAAATTGGGCTTCATCTCTCATAGTCCCTCATCACAGAACCGGCCTGGATCCAATGACCCCCCTCCTCCACTCTTTCTCTTTGGTCAATAAAGCCGAAAAAGCCGGCAAAGACATCAGCCTCTTCTTCTCATGCGCCTTGAGAACCTGTTTCATCCTATTGGACTGACTTTTTGGTTGGTGCGGCGGCTTCTTAGTAGTCCTGTCATGGGACATTAGCCCCTGCTTTTGCCTTTTTTGATAACTTTGATATACCATACATCTGTTGCCTAATGGTTCTAGCCGACCCTGAAGTGGTTGGTTGATAACATGCATGTTTTCTTTTCCAGGTTGGACTTTTTTTATTAACATTCATCCCACTATATTTTATACTACGGTTGATCCACTATGTGGCTCTATTAGTTTCTCTGGGCTGAGATGTGGGAACAAAAATGTACTTAAATGTGCCTTTACTGCTGGGGGGTATCTATGCACTCTCCCCACTCGAAGGACTCTTCCCATCACTTGTTTTTGGTGAAGACTCCTCCTCACTCTGAGCTTCGACTCTGAGATACTTGAATTGTTTATTGATTGTTATACATGATTTTTTACATTGCTATTGCACGTCTCCTAACCTATTTATTAAAATGGAACAATCCTGCCTGGAACTTAACATCTACCTTACCACTAAGGCCGAGAAACAACTACGGTGGATGAATCACAAATTTTTCACTTGGCGGGAGCGCCCGGGTTCTTTATTAGCACATAAGCTTACTCCTAGGCACTCTCACCTGGCACTCCCCATAATTAGATTGTCAGGAGGCCATCTTTCTCAGGACCTCCAAAAAATTATTCGGGAATTCCACAATTTTTACGCTGATCTATATAGCAATCCTTGGGATGCGGCCCCTCCATCCATTAGGGAATTCTTGGGGAATCTCCCCCTCCTGTCCATCGCAGATGATCATAAAGACCTTATGGACCAGCCTTCTACAGGCGAGGAAAACTGTGCTGCTATTAAATCACTTTCACTCCATAAATCTCCTGGCCCAGATGGTCTTCCTAATCTTTATTATAAAAAATTCTCAGGACAATTAGTTCCACACATGGTTCGTTACCTTAACTCCCTGCGGGATGGAGGTACGGTCCCTTTGGATGAAAATAAAGCATATAGCAGTGTTATTCCTAAACCCAACAGGGACTCTACTGACGTTCGTAACTACCATCCAATTTCGATAACTGTGATTTAAAGATCCTCACGAAAATCTTAGCCTCTCGCCTTAATACCTTTTTAGAGCACTACATTCATATAGACCAATCTGGTTTATAACGGGACGTCAGACCCTAGACCAAATTCGTAGTTCCATAACCTTAATTTCAGCAGCGCAGTCCAACTGGGATGCTCCACTCGCCCAGGAACTCTTGCTCGTTTCATTGGACCTTAATAAGGCCTTTGATAGCCTAAATCGGAACTACCTTTTTGTTACTCTTGAGACCCTAGGGTTTGGCCCTACGTTCATTTCCCTGCTGAGAACGTTATATTGCTCTCCAATAGCCCAAGTTTCTATTAGAGGTCATAAATCACCACTATTCCCTATCCAGCGGGGTATGAGACAGGGATGCCCACTCTCCCCTTTACTATTTGCATTGGCAATAGAACCCCTAGCTATGGCAATTCGTTCCCACCCTGACATTCACAATATTCATTGTGGCCAACAGAAACAAAAATGTGCATTATTTGCCGATGATGTTCTCATGTACATCACTAATCCCCAAGTAACCTTGCCTAATTTGTTGTCCCTACTAGATCATTTCTCAAGACTCTCCGGTCTGTTTCTGAACTCTCAAAAAACAGTAACCTTTAACATATCACTACCCCCTTAATTTAGCTTAAAGTAGACTCCTCGTTCTCTCCCGTACCTAGGGGTCTGGTTGACTTCCTCTATAGACACTATATATAGGGCAAATTACCCCCCATTATTTAAAAGACTTAAGGAGGATCTTCGTTGTTGGGCAGATTATTCCCTTTCATGGTTTGGCAGAGTCAATTCAATAAAAATTACGTTCCTACCTAGACTCCTTTATTACTTTAGAACTTTACTGGTGGCAGTCCCGAGGGGAGACATACAATGTTTACAGGCTGAAGTTCTAAGTTTCGTATGGGGTAATAAGAGACCTCGGATACAAAAGCGAACACTTTATACACCTAAACCTATGTGGGGGCTTGGTCTCCCCAATCTAAAGGCATATTACAAATCAGCTCAGATAGCCCAGCTAGCTTACACCACAACTAAAGGTTCAGTCCCCTTTTGGGTCTCCATAGAAGCACTTGCTTGTCATCCGTTTGCTATAGGATCCTTAATGTGGCTTCCTAGTTGTTGATGCCCGCCTATACTATGCCCCACCTTATCTCATTCTTTAGCAATATGGGATAGGACACGCAACCACAGTCCTTTATCATCCCCTCATACACCACTAGCTCCCATTTTCCCATTTCCCAAGTCACAGTTATCGGGTATACATTGAAACAGAAGGAATATATAAAAAACACTGCGCTCTATAAAAAACAAAAATGAATAAGCAGCAGCATACGTTGTGACAAAAAAAATGAGGTGAAGGTAAAAAAATGCAGCGCTAAACAATTGTATAATTGTGGAAAAAAGGACCATAAATCAAGTCCATGAGTGTGGTCTTGGTGGTAAATAATGTGATGAATGAACCATATAGTCCAAATATAAAGAATAATGTGTAAATAAATTCATGTTCATACACTGAAGGAAGGACGAAAGTGGATGGTTGAAGTCCCAAAGGACTGGTGAGTGTGATGTAGATCCGTGGGACTGGAATAACATCGGTGGTGCTCAACATAAAATAAGTAAAAAAGGATGGGTACTCTTACTGAATGAGGTGGATTTCCCTGTCAGTGACATGGAGTCAATCAGGCAATGAGCCCCATCAGGCTAGGAAAAGGAAATCCGGAATGTTGGAACAGGCTGGATGAACCTCAGCTGGCAGGAACTCCAAAGGACATTCGGTGGGTGCCCGGGGTGAAGGTTTCCAGGTGCGAAGCCTCAAAGTAACAACCCAACACAGATCGCCCAGAAGGAATATTGCTCTTGTCCAGAGGTTATGTAAAAGAAAAAATCACAGCTTCCGCATAGTGCAAGTAAAAACAGGGGGATTTTTATTGCTAAAAAGCCATACAATATAAAATAGTGATCACAAGATTAATAACAAAGGCAGCATGGAGAGGGGGTAACCGCCCGATGCGTTTCGACCCAATGGTCTTCAACTGGGGCATGGACAACCCACTCCACACTGCTCATATTTATAAATGATCATAAATTACATAATCCATGGGAAGGGCAATCAAGTCGCATCTCATTGGATGAATAACAACACACAAAACCGGAAATGTGTAACCAAATCAGGGAAAACCTATGAGAAAGCATAATAAAAAGACAGACAGGTGTGTCCTCCAATGGAAAAACCATCTGGGAGGGGACTGCACCATGGATTCATCCGCCCGCGTGCTTAACAAAAGGATATGACCTAGCGGTAAGAAGCCCGCCAAGTATCATATCCCATCACGTGATCGGGGCGGAGGCGGTGTCACATGACCGCACGTCAGAACCATGGAAACACTGACGCCAGGAATGTAAACAAAAGATAACCGCGTAGAGCTGTCAGGCTCGCCACGTCCATCTCCTAATCACATGATCCTATCGGAGGAAGTTTCACAGGGCCGCCGGGAAAGGGAACATCGCAATACATTGCGCATCCTCACCTAGGTATAGTAAATGGATCTCTGACGATCACAGTGAATGGGTGCAATATCGTATCCTAAATGAATCAAAATAAACAAGTAAACCAGAATAAGGCAATCCTGTAGGACCAAAATAATAACCATGACATATTCATGGTATGTAACATGAACAATGATAGAGAATATCAAACAAAACATTCCATACATGGTAAATGCATTACATTGCATAAACAATACATACTATTAAATAGTAAATGCATTGCCTACAAGAAAAATAAATATTCTTAAATGTAAAACTGATATATAATATCAGACATGGAATATCTAATACACAAAACCTGATAAATGAAACAAATGAATAAGAATAAATACAATAAATGAAATGAAAAATTGTGTGAAATAAATAGGGGAACTGATCAGGCCTAATCATATATGAATGAGGGGAAACATATGTAAGCTGAAGGTTATAGACCCAGGTAACCGACAGCCCTGGTTTTTTACTGCTGTCGGTTACCTGGGTCTATAACCTTCTATAACCTTCAGCTTACATATGTTTCCCCTCATTCATATATGATTAGGCCTTACAGTTCCCCTGTTTATTTCACACAATTTTTCATTTCATTTATTGTATTTATTCTTATTCATTTGTTTCATTTATCAGGTTTTGTGTATTATATATTCCATGTCTGATATTATATATCAGTTTTACATTTAAGAATATTTATTTTTCTTGTAGGCAATGCATTTACTATTTAATAGTATGTATTGTTTATGCAATGTAATGCATTTACCATTTATGGAATGTTTTGTTTGATATTCTCTATCATTGTTCATGTTACATACCATGAATATGTCATGGTTATTATTTTGGTCCTACAGGATTGCCTTATTCTGGTTTTTTACTTGTTTATTTTGATTCATTTAGGATACGATATTGCACCCATTCACTGTGATCGTCAGTGATCCATTTACTATACCGAGGTGAGGACGCGCAATGTATTGCGATGTTCCCTTTCCCGGCGGCCCTGTGAAACTTCCTCCCATAGGATCATGTGATTAGGAGATGGACACGGCGAGCCTGACAGCTCTACGCGGTTATCTTTTGTTTACATTCCTGGCGTCAGTGTTTCCATGGTTCTGACGTGCGGTCATGTGACACCGCCTCCGCCCCGATCACGTGATGGGATACGATACTTGGCGGGCTTCTTACCGCTATGTCATATCCTTTTGTTAGACACGCGGGCGGAAGAATCCATGGTGCAGTCCCTTCCCAGCTGCTTTTTCCATTGGAGGACACACCTGCCTGTCTTTTTATTATGCTTTCTCATAGGTTTTCCCTGATTTGGTTACACATTTCCGGTTTTGTGTGTTGTTATTCATCCAATGAGATGCGACTTGATTGCCCTTCCCATGGATTATGCAATTTATGATCATTTATAAATATGAGCAGTGTGGAGTGGGTTGTCCATGCCCCAGTTGAAGACCATTGGGTCGAAACGCGTCAGCCGGTTACCCCCTCTCCATGCTGCCTTTGTTATTAATCTTGTGATCACTATTTTATTGTGTATGGCTTTTTAGCAATAAAAATCCCCCTGTTTTTACTTGCACTATGTGGAAGCGGTGATTTTTTTCTTTTACATAACCTCTGGACAAGAGCAATATTCCTTCTGGGCGATCTGTGTTGGGTTGTTACTTTGAGGCTTCGCACCTGGAAACCTTCACCCCGGGCACCCACCGAATGTCCTTTGGAGTTCCTGCCAGCTGAGGTTCATCCAGCCTGTTCCAACATTCCGGATTTCCTTTTCCTAGCCTGATGGGGCTCATTGCCTGATTGACTCCATGTCACTGACAGGGGAATCCACCTCATTCGGTAAGAGTACCCATCCTTTTTTACTTATTATATGTTGAGCACCACCGATGTTATTCCAGTCCCACGGATCTACATCACACTCACCAGTCCTTTGGGACTTCAACCATCCACTTTCGTCCTTCCTTCAGTGTATGGACATGAGTTAACACTTTATTTACACATTATTCTTTATATTTGGACTATGGTTCATTTATCACATTATTTACCACCAAGACCACACTCATGGACTTAATTTATGGTTCTTTTTTCCACAATTATACAATTGTTTAGCGCTGCATTTTTTTACCTTCACTACATTGAAACAGAAGCTGTTAATACAATCAATAAGTCATACAATCAATAAGTCATACAATCGATAAATAAAGCAGAAATGAAAGAACAAGTTCAAAATACGGCCAACTGAGCCTCTTACTAGGTCACTTCTGTATTAGTGATGGAGGTGAAGTTCCGACCCAGTAAAGTATTCCTATGGTAAAGCGGGAATACCCTAATTAACAAGTGTATAAACTAAGGATCATTAAGCATCTCCGTGTGAGGGAGAAGGGGTTGGTGTGGGGGTAGGGGTCCAATCGGGGTAATGTTATGTACCGATCAAAGCCACCCTTAAACCCATTCACCCCTAAAGGGTTCTAACTGTGAATGGGTGGGGGCCATGTGTAGTAATGTGTGTGGTTTTAAACCTATTCGGTACCCATATGATTGAGAGGCAGCTCCGTAATAATAATATGTTGTTTAGGAGTGGGGGGGGGGAGTAAGGAGACCAGAAACCATTAGGGTGTGTGCTCCTGTTACTATCAGGTTGAGAGGGTGTGGAGATTGCCTAAGTATGATCGGTGAGGATCAATTGGGTAAGAGGAAGGGTATGGATGGAGGGAGGGCACGATCAGCCAGACACTATGACGTTTCTGTGACAGATCAGTATCGATCATGGCTGAGAGGTTGGGTCACCGGGAGGAATGATCTGCGTCGAGGAAACTCTAACGTGTAACCAGCAAGCCCATGTTGTATTAAATTTTGTCAGATTGTCTTTTGCTTGATAAATGAGTTTTTCCATCTCGGACGTTCTATTGACTCTTTTGAACCATTCAGCCACTGTGGGTGGTGTGGAACTCCTCCAGTGAACCGGGACACAGAGGTTGGCTGCATTGATAAGGTGTAGGGTAAGGGATTTTTTGTAGGAGGAGAGGGGCATGGAGGTGTGGTGGAGCATGTATTGGGCCGGAGTGAAGTCTGGGGCGTAAGAGGTAATTTGGGTGATAAGGCGGTGAATTTCCGTCCAGTACGGTAGGATGAGAGGACACTCCCACCAGATATGAATGAGGGTGCCAAGCGCCGCATTGCAACGCCAGCTTGTCGGGGGGGCCGAGGGGTGCATTTTGTGGATCTTATCAGGTGTCCTATACCAGTTGGTGAATATTTTGTATCTATTTTCCTGGGTGGATACATTAATGGAGCCCTTATGAATATGGTTGTGTATACGTTCCCATTCAGTGGAAGTTAAGTCTATAGACAGTTCTGATTCCCAACGACGGATAAGCTTATCTTCTTTAATTTTGCAAGTTGAAAATAAGAATGCGTACGCTCTCGGTACCACAGTGAGATGGATTTGGCGTCAGTAAAAAAGTGTCTTAATTGTAGGTACTTGTGAAAGGGGATGTTGTATTCAGTGAGTTTGGCTGATATGGCTTGGTGGGGGAGGAGTTCACCATTTTGGAAGAAGTGGTGTGCCCTGATGGGGGCTGTGCATGATTCCCTGTGCAGATCTCTTAAGGCAAGGCCTGGCAGGAAGTCAGGGTTACGGACCAAAGGGGTCATAGGGCCTGGGTGCAGTGTGTAAGTGCTTTGCCGGCTAATTTAAGGTGGGACAATGTGGCTCCAATAAAGGGATGTGTCACCAAATTTCTAGGAATGGAGTTGTGGTTGATCCAGGGTAGATGTGACAGCGGGGTTTTAGTGAAAGAGTCCTCAAGTGTAATCCAGGCTTTATTGGAACGATGCAGATGCCAATCTACAATCCTAGTTAAATGACATGCCCAATGGTATTTTTGAATGTCGGGGAGGCCAAGGCCCCCTAATAGCTTGGGGAGTACTAGCCTATCCCAGCTTAGTCGGGGGGTCTTGGACGCCCAGATAAAAGTCCTGCACATACGCTTGTATAATGTAAAAAAGGAGGTGCGTAGCTTTATGGGGATTGCCTGAAAAAGGTAAAGAAGTCTGGGCAGTACATTCATTTTTAATATGGCTGTCCTACCCAACCAGGAGAAGGACCCGAAATGCCATTCATTTAAATCAGCTTGTATGTTTTGAAGCGCGGGTTGGAAGTTTCTCATGTAGAGGTCCTGTAGTTTAGTAGGTATTTTGATGCCCAGGTATGTAATGTCCTGTGATTCTAGTAAAGGGGAAGTTCTGTTTGCATTGGGTGACCAGTGTGGCTGGTAGGGTGATGTTCAGTGCTTTCGATTTTGTAAAGTTAATTTGAAGGTTTGACAAGGTTTTGAATAATGAGAAATCTTTAAGAAGATTGGGGATAGTGACTATAGGGTCCATGAGGAAGAGTAAAACGTCATCCGCATAGGCTGATAATTTATAGTGGTTATCGCCAATGTTAATGCCTTTGACGTCCGGGTTGTCTCTTAATCTGCGGAGCATTGGTTCCATAGTAAAGATGAATATGAGCGGGGATAGGGGGCATCCCTGACGGGTTCTGTTTGAGACAGAGAAGGCGTTTGACAGGCAGCCATTGATTCTAAGTTTAGCTGTAGGTGCAGAGTAGGGATGAGCCGAACACCCCCCTGTTCGGTTCGCACCAGAACATGCGAACAGGAAAAATGTTCGTTCGAACATGCGAACGCCGTTAAGGTCTATGGGACACGAACATGAATAATCAAAAGTGCTAATTTTAAAGGCTTATATGCAAGTTATTGTCATAAAAAGTGTTTGGGGACCCGGGTCCTGCCCCAGGGGACATGGATCAATGCAAAAAAAAGTTTTAAAAACGGCCGTTTTTTCAGGAGCAGTGATTTTAATAATGCTTAAAGTCAAACAATAAAAGTGTAATATCCCTTTAAATTTCGTACCTGGGGGGTGTTTATAGTATGCCTGTAAAGGGGCGCATGTTTCCCGTGTTTAGAACAGTCTGACAGCAAAATGACATTTCGAAGGAAAAAACCCATTTAAAACTACTCGCGGCTATTGCATTGCCGACAATACACATAGAAGTTCATTGATAAAAACGGCATGGGAATTCCCCACAGGGGAACCCCGAACTAAAATTTAAAAAAAAAAATGACGTGGGAGTCCCCCTAAATTCCATACCAGGCCCTTCAGGTCTGGTATGGATATTAAGGGGAACCCCGGCCAAAATTTAAAAAAAAATGACGTGGGGTTCCCCCTAAATTCCATACCAGACCCTTCAGGTCTGGTATGGATTTTAAGGGGAACCCCGCGCCAAAAAAAAAAAAAAAAAACGGCGTGGGGTCCCCCCAAAAATCCATACCAGACCCTTATCAGAGCACGCAACCTGGCAGGCCACAGGAAAAGATGGGGGGACGAGAGTGTGGGCCCCCCCCTCCTGAACCGTACCAGGCCACATGCCCTCAACATTGGGAGGGTTCTTTGGGGTAGCCCCCAAAACACCTTGTCCCCATGTTGATGAGGACAAGGGCCTCATCTCCACAACCCTGGCCGGTGGTTGTGGGGGTCTGCGGGCGGGGGGCTTATCGGAATCTGGAAGCCCCCTTTAACAAGGGGACCCCCAGATCCCGGGTTCCCCCCTGTGTGAAATGGTAAGGGGGTACTTACCCCTACCATTTCACTAAAAAACTGTCAAAAATTTTAAAAATGACAAGAGACAGTTTTTGACAATTCCTTTATTTAAATGCTTCTTCTTTCTTCTATCTTTCTTCATCTTCTTGAAGAAGGAAGAAGAGAAGAAGATGAAGAAGAAGATGAAGAGAAGAGCGGAAGCCTCCCCCCATGCCATGGGTGCGGAGCGGCCCGAGGAGAAGAAGATAGAAGACGCCGCGGAGGAGATGCTGGACGAGAACGCCGGAGGAAGAACCAGAAGAACCAGAAGAAGAAGAAGATGAAGGAAGATAGAAGAAAGAAGAAGCATTTAAATAAAGGAATTGTCAAAAACTGTCTCTTGTCATTTTTAACATTTTTGACAGTTTTTTAATGAAATGGTAGGGGTAATTACCCCCTTACCATTTCACACAGGGGGGGCCGGGATCTGGGGGTCCCCTTGTTAAAGGGAGCTTCCAGATTCCGATAAGCCCCCCGCCCCCAGACCCCCACAACCACCGGCCAGGGTTGTGGGGATGAGGCCCTTGTCCTCATCAACATGGGGACAAGGTGTTTTGGGGGCTACCCCAAAGCACCCTCCCAATGTTGAGGGCATGTGGCCTGGTACGGTTCAGGAGGGGGGCCGCACTCTCATCCCCACCTCTTTTCATGCGGCCTGCCAGGTTGGGTGCTCGGATAAGGGTCTGGTATGGATTTCTGGGGGGACCCCACACCGGTTTTTTTTTTTTGGCGCGGGGTTCCCCTTAAAATCCATACCAGACCTGAAGGGCCTGGTATGGAATTTAGGGGGAACCCCACGTCATTTTTTTTTTATTATTTTGGTTCGGGGTTTCCCTGTGGGGAATTCCCATGCCATTTTTATCAATGAACTTCTATGTGTATTGTCGACAATGCAATAGCCGCGAGTAGTTTTAAATGGGTTTTTTCCTTCGAAATGTCATTTTGCTGTCAGACTGTTCTAAACACAGGAAACATACACCCCTTTACAGGCATACTATAGAGACCCCAAGCTACGAAATTTAAAGGGATATTACACTTTTATTGTTTTACTTTAAGCATTATTACCGAACAGGGCTAACTGAGATTGCATGGTAGCATGTATCTGAGGCCGGCTAGCGGTTTCGGTGAGCTCTCCTGAGCCTCGGCTAGTTTGTGGGGCTGCCCTCCTGGTAGTGAATGTGGGTACCGGTAAGGTGCCTGGGGGCGGATGGGGACCTTCTCCTACGGTACCTGGTATCTTGCGCCTCCATGGGTTCTTCTTGAGGCGATTCTTTGCTTGTCACTAAGTGACGAAACTCTGCATACCAGTTAGGGACATCTACCAGGGGTATGCCCAGGGTTCCGCAGAAGTGTGGGAGATCCTCTGGTACTCTCAGGTGAGCTGTGCAGCCCTGGGTGGAGGCAGAAAGGCAAAATGGGAATTTCCATTTATATTGAATACCTTTCGTGCGAAGGGCGTCCAGCAGAGGCTTCAGATCACGTTGGTGCTGTAAGGTGATTCCTGAGAGGTCCTGATAGATTTGAAGTGCTCTCCCATCATGGAGAATTTGAGGTCTGCTTCTTGCTTGTCTGATAATTTCTTCCTTCAGTTTGAAGTCAATTAAACAGCAAATGATGTCCCTCAGGGGATCCGTCTCCCTTCCCTTGGGACGTAAGGCCCGGTGGATCCTTTCCATGTCAATGGGCGTATGAGGTGGTCTATTAGGCAGACCATTGAAGATTCCAGTCACGGTGGGGGCTATTTGTTCTCCCTCGATGGCCTCTGGCAGGCCTCTGACTCTGAGATTATGGCGCTGACCTCTGTTATCGAGGTCTTCCAGATGGCGTTGCATATCTCTCATTTGTAATGTGTGGGAGTCAATGCGATTCGCAGCTTTTCAGATAGTAACATCATGGCATTAAGTCACTCCTTCAACTGTAAGAACTCTGTCACTGAGCGCACGTATATCGAGCCTGAGCTCTGAAATGGCAGCAAATAAGCTGTGATATCCTCTGCGATGGTCCGCAGGTCCTGCATGTTTAAGTGCGGCTGTGGTGAGAGTTCAATGCCATTTCTATCCCTGTGAGGGTTTGGAGATCCCGCGTGTGGCGGTTCTGTCAGGGCCGCCTCAGAAGCCTGAGAGTGTGAGTGTTGACATAGAAATTTGGCTGCACACAGAGCACACAGCCAAATCTCCTGTTTCTAATCATAATAACAATTTCGTCTAATGATATAAATGCATCTCACCTTTTGATCATATGTCTTTCCTTCTGCCGTAGCCCCTCCTCTGGTGTGTGCCCCATGCTTACAAATAGACACAACACATGCTTCTTACATTCTCATCTCAGCAAGACTGCTTGCCACAGCCCTCAGTCTGCCTCCTTTATTTAAAGACAACAAAAGCAATCACAAACAGGAAGCCCTGGCCCCAACAGCCAATCCCTTCCTTCACAGGATATGACCTCAGCCTCACAGGATATGACCTCACAGGATGTGAATGACCATATAAAGATTTAACAACAAAATACATACAACCAAATAACGATGACTAGAGTTCCTCGTGCATGAGAGATTATCTGCAGGTGTACGTCATGGCACCCCAAACATGTTGATCAGGCATACCAGGGGTGACAAGAGCAAACCACCGCTAAACCGATAATTTATTTGCAGAGCGAACGCATCCCCACCAGACGATCGTCCTGTGCATTGCACAGGGGCCCTTTGCTGGCGGACATGTCTTCTCTCCGCAAACACCTCTCCAAACACCAGGAAGTTTTCCACTACCTAACAGCTCTCAACCAGCGTCAGTCTGCCCCAGTCAGCTCTTTAGAGCGGGCTGCAAGATGACAGACACTGGGAGACACAACGGTTCCCTCCTCTTGTCATATGATCCCATGTGTCCCTCGATGAATCCTGATCTTCTTCTTAGTCCATAAAAAGTAAAACACGGCTTGACATGTAGACTTTGTTGGAAATGACGTGGTGAGCTGTAGTAGTCGCCGGTCGGTCTGGGATCCTCTGTGTCTTGTACGTGGGTCGGGCCTCGGGGCATCTCATCAGGGAAGATGCGGTCATCTGCTCAGGCTCTGGTCACGCGTCCAATCAGGCAACAGGAGCACCTCATCATGGCATATAGAAGGAATAGAAACAAAAACAACATGAGTATATATACCCCTACTTCCTTCACTAGGATCCGCTGCAAGATAAAAATTAAATCCCCAACGATTCCCAAACCCTTAAAAAGGATTCCAACCTTCGCTATCTATAGCTCTGGCTTTGCCTTGTAGAGACCTAAACCTTATCCATATGGGCCTGAACTTTGTCACTACTATCCCCGATCCAGATATAACAATCTTTACTTATGAATTCCCAGAAACCCCCTTGGACTGTGGGAACTTCCTGGTAGCTTCAACAGTTACATGAAAACATCTCAATCTCTATGGATGAGAAATTGTTCAAGCGTTTCATAAGCTCAAGCCCCCACCGTGTACAAGCAATTCCCTTCCAGCTGTCCCTGCCATTCTTACCTTCTCTCGCGCCATCAGATCCTTATGATCGGCCGCGACATAAGATGCTGGGACAAGTTTCACCAGCACACATGAACCTCTTGCATTACGGGAAATTACCTTATAAGCTGTAGATCCGCATTAATACCAAACTACAGTTGAAGCACACTTGTGGGCTACCTAGTTATCCCGATACCAAAGCCGGTGTTCTGCCGAATAAGTTCCGCTCGGCGGATAAGTTCCTCACTGTACTGCGCATGCGCAGTACGATCCGGCGGAAATAGCCGAAGCGGAACAGCTGAAAATCAGCTGTACAGGGCGCCTGTAAGAGGGCCCCTCGCGGGCTCGCTTCGCTCGCCACGCTTCGGGCACGGCCTCGCTGCGCTCGGCACTTTTAGATTCCCCCTCCAGGTCCACTTGGATGGTGGGGAAGGAATCTGGACCCAGAGCGCAGGCGCCGTGCACAGCCGATTGTGGATTTTGAGCTTCGGCTATCTCCGCCGGCTGACAGTAGTTGGTGCTGCGCCTGCGCAGTACAGGAGAGGAACTTATCCGCCGAGGGAACTTTCTCGGCAAGACACCGGCAAGAACCAGAGCTATTGTTAAAATTATAATTCATTTTACCTTCTAGAAATGTTTTGTTAAGTTCTTTTGACAGGTGTCTGGATTTTACTAGGTTGTCAAAACTCCTCACACCAATATGAATGTCACATATAGCTAGTACCGCCGTCATCGCTGGGGCACTAATACCCAACCATGTGTCCTGTTCTCTTTCTTAGCTAGTTGAAAATACACTTTAAAAATCAAAATAAACAAAGATACTCCTCATCCTTTTGGTGTAGTTGGTCCGCTTCTTGCAGTGGCTGGTGTGGTCTCATCCCTCAAGCTTCTTTACAATGACCCAGTCACCTGGTTGGAAAGAATGTAAATTGGTTATTGTGTAAGGGTCCAGGATGGACTCGTGAACCCTGTGGTGGACCTTGTGAAGTTCATGTTACAGTGATTGCACCCACCCCATCAGCTGAGAATGTAGGTGACAGCTAATGAGGAAAGTACAATTCTGTTTTTGGTTGACCTTAAAACAAACTTCATATGACAATAACCCAGACATCGGGACTGTGGTCACTGCATAACCTGTGCGTGGCTTACCATCTGGGGTGTAATACCTGGAACCAGTGACAAAAAGGTTCTTAGCATCTGGGATGGGAGCCTCTTTCACCAGACTGCTGTTTGCTGATTCAAATTCTATCAAAGAAAGACAGTCTTGGCACAAACTTGGCTAGAATTACAAAGGTTAGTATTGTTGGTTTAAAAAATTGTTGGTTTAAAAAATTGTCATTCTCATCACTATCACCCCCCCCCCCCCCTTTTCTTCCTAATCATTACAAACTGGAGGAAGACATGCAGGGTTTAGAAGGGTGTAGAATAAAACAGTGAAATAGCCTCTGATACTTTTACCTTTTTATACACCTGTACACACACTTCCAGAAACTCTTTGGACCTGAAAAGATACTTATAAACAAAAGTTATTACTCTATCCTTCAAAGAATGCTAAACAATACAATATTCATGTACATTGGTAAATTGTCACTGACATTCCACAAAACCGATAATAACTAAACCTTCTGTAAATCTTACTTTCACGTTTTTTACTAAAATACAACAGCCGCGACACGCAAGAGGGTTGTCACGGGAGGTTCAAACATCTTGTTACCACATACAAACCTTGAAAATTTAGATACAAATGTGGGGGAGATATTTCATAGTTCCCAAAAACGAAAAATGAAAAATAAAAACGACCAGATGGAATGCTGCCTTCACTCTTTTAGCGATAGAAAAAGAATACAATTTGAAAGGCAGGAGAGCATTTCAAAATCTTTGCATGAACCAGCCACACAAAGTTCAAAAACAGGCCTGTGTATTTTTAATCACACAAATGTATACTACGCATCCATCACCTCACTCAACATTACAGATTTCTGAAGCCGCAGCTGAACTACTTCCAAGGTATTTTTATTCTGGGGTCTCGTACCTCCAGACATCAAAAGTACCTTCCAAAGGAATACACCTTACTGTCCCCTCCGACCATATCTGCCAATCTTTAAGGGGTCTCATGTCCGGAGCCCCAAACCAGATCTCATGTAAGGTGCAGCTGTCTGACTGGTGTGGAGCCTCATTTTTTTCCTCCAAGGCATGGACCAACATTACCCATGACGATTCGAATCGCTTATGACGGTCCCTGCGTCCAGGGCACCCTTGCACTAGTTTTTGGATCAGTACTGCTTAGTGACTATTTTTACAGTACTGGCACCCAGCGTTCTCCGATTATTTTACACGGCCTCCCGGTGTGCTAGCGTACTAATCCTCATACATGCTCTACAACCGGTTATCGGCAGCCCTATAAATGTGTTGTCAGACAAACTACAAAGCACCATGAAATCCTCCACTATTCAAAACATCTTATGGCTTCTCTCTGTACCTCGATATTACAACTTGGATGCCTCCTGTTTGCTCTCTACCCAAAACTGTATTACAGTATAAACCTTAATTTAATTTAAAAATAAAAATGATTTCGTCCTTCCAAACACAAGTCAAAAGACCCCAAGCCCCTCCCACCAACTTCCTGTTGCACACCTGAGTAGGAAGAGGGAGGGGGAGGAGAAGCCTTGAATAGCTTCATATTTTGTCTATCAAGACATTAGAAAATTCTATGGCTAACAACAAATAAAAACTTTTTTCCAGGAGTGGGTGGAATAAGCCCCCATATTGCAAATGGGAGGGAATCCCCCTTGACACACATATCCCCTGGGAAGTCAAACCACAAGTTTTGACCGAAATACCACACAACAGTGTAACAAAAGCCAAAAACTGAAACTCCTGCAAAAAGACGGCTGAAGGAGTTCAACCAAAGTCTTTCCCTTCCACTGCAAGCCACAAACAAAACGGCGCCATTAACACATGAAATTTAGTTGTTGATCCCGCCAAAATCGAGATTTCTTAATAAAAACCTAAATGATTCTACTGGAAATGGAATTCAGTACAAAACCAGAGATATTTCACTTGAGACTAAAATCAGCAGAAACAAGAAGGCAGTGGCAGCAATCAAAAATCGGTCCACGGCAAAATGGTGAATGAAACCCGGACTACAGAAAAATGGCCGACATTAACAAATGACAAGACAAACCAGGATTTCTTCCTACAAAAACTGACTATACAATTGAGACACCAATTTTAACACTTATCCCTAGACAAACACTTTAGGCTATGTCAATTAGGGCCTATACTGAAATATAGGCATATTTAACTAAACAATATTGGGTGGCACAGTGGTGTAGTGGTTAGCACCCCTGCCCAGCAGCAAAAAGGGCAGCTGGCTTGAATTCCAACCACGACACCACCCGCCCGGTCTCTGCATGTCCTCCCTGCGCCTGTGTGGGTCTCCTCCGGGCACTCCGGTTTCCTCCCACACTCCAAAGACATGCTGGCAGGCCAATTGGCCTCAGTCCAAAATTGGCCCTAGTACATGAATTAAAACCGGGAACTCCGGACTGCGGGCTCCCCGAGGGCAGGGACTGACGTGAGCATGCGATGCACGTGTGGAGCCCTGCGCAAACCGATGGCGCTATATGGGTACCTTTTAAACAGATATGAGCATCTCAATGAGACACAATGCACAGGGACAACAGCAGACACACACCCACACTCAGGATGGACTGGTGTCTCCACTCAAACCCCACCAACCATGCAATTATGTAATATATCCAAAACGCCAAAGTTACATAAAACATGAAATAAAACGTCTTAAACAATACACTCTTGTCGCAAATACAACACAATATTTGACTCAGAGTTAGAAAGTCCACAGAACTCCCCCCATGCTATTACCTAGAAACCTGAGACCCCCACAGTGTGTAAACAGCTCCTATTGTGATGTCCCAACAATGCATGGGCACTTGGATATGCAACAGGCATTTCAACTTAAAACCAATATTCAATACAGAAAACGCAATTGTTTCCTTGAAAAGTATGTAAACAGTACAAAAATAGAATTCACAAAATGGTGCCTAGAAGCCAGACTGTAGCTTAAAGCACGTGGCTTTGCACACACAAAGGAATACACAATGGAGCAGCTTCCCCTATAGGAGGGCCCACAGGTCTTCAAAATGGCCGCCGATGCACATGGTGACCACAACAAAGGCCAGACCCCAACAAAATGGCGCATTTTCCTGCCGAAACTAAAAATTTCTCCCCACAAAATTATACATTTGAGATACTGAATGAACACTTAGACAGACATTTAAAAGTGTTAAAGTTACGAAAAATCACAACTTAGGAACACATAGTAGATGAAATCTGGACCACAGCAAGATGGCCGATGACAAAAAGACCACATTAAAAAACACAAGCACACGGCTTCCACATACCCTCTCCTCAAACTCAGTTCACATCAGCTTTCACAGGAACAAGACATTGAGAGGTACAAACAGTGATGCCTTCATGTTCTTTTCATAACCATCAAAGTCCGCTAACCATCTGTGTCTTGAGTCAATTAAACACTCTACAAGACTCATGCAATCTACTTGTCCCATACATAAGTAATAATTACAATTCATCCATTTCTCACATGCATTACAAACTTGTTACACAGCATCAGTCACACCCACATTGCAGGCTGCAAATGATCATACATTTCTATTTCTCATAAACTTATTACACAACATACAGTTACTTACACATACACACAGTCTCCTTACACAAAGATTCGAGATACAAATCACACACACACACATGCACACACTAGACATACAATCAAACTTCCAGCATTATTTCAAAAGACAAAAAATTTGTTCTTTTCGTGAAGCAGAACCTCCCGAGCACATCTTAATGATCCGATTCTGAAGGAGGTTCTGTTCACTCCTACCTGGCTCGCCAAGCTGACATAGAAATTTGGCTGCACACAGAGCACACAGCCAAATCTCCTGTTTCTAATCATAATAACAATTTTGTCTAATGATATAAATGCATCTCACCTTTTGATCATATGTCTTTCCTTCTGCCGTAGCCCCTCCTCTGGTGTGTGCCCCATGCTTACAAATAGACACAACACATGCTTCTTACATTCTCATGTTCATGGGGGGATCGGGAGCGGGAGGCAGAAGAGTTCCGTGATGCAGTCCCCATAATTTGGAGGTATTTAGGGGCAATTTTACCTCAGATTCCAGTCAGCTTTTCCCTGTGGTGGCAGGAGCTCAGGGATTAAGCTTCCATCTTCCTGCTAGGTCAGGCCACGCTCCCACTATACAATATTTTAAAGACAAGTTTCTAATGCCCCCTAACAAAATATTTAGATACAACCAAATCGCATTGTTTCCGGAGCCAAACTTAACCAAGTGGTGGGCCCCCTTACGCTTACAACATTTGAATTAACATGTCAGGCCAGAGGCTTCTAGAGGGGTGGGATATCTGCGATATATACTTCTCTCACTGAGCCAGATTCAAAACTTGCCTATATGGACCAGTGGGAAAGAGATTTGAATCTAACTTTTGATTTTACTGAATGGCAAGATATTGCTTATCAGTTATGCAAGATTTCCATTAACACTACTCTAATGCCCCGTACACACGGGCGGACTTTTCGACAGACTAGGTCCGACAGTCTTTCCGACGGACTTTGCAGCATAGGTCTGCCGGACTTTCAAATGAACGGACTTGCCTACACACGATCACACCAAAGTCCGACGGATTCGTACGTGATGACGTACGACCGGACTAAACTAAGGAAGTTGATAGCCAGTAGCCAATAGCTGCCCTAGCGTCGGTTTTAGTCCGTCGGACTAGCATACAGACGAGCGGACTTTTCGACCGGACTCGAGTCCGTCGGACAGATTTGAAACAAGTTTTATTTCTAGGTCCGTCGGACTTTTGGGGAAAAAAAGTCCGCTGGAGCCCACACACGATCTAATTGTCCGCCGGACTAATCCCGTCGGACCTAGTCCGCCAGAAAGTCCGCTCGTGTGTACGCGGCATTATAGAGGCCAATTATAAAACACTCCTACGTTGGTACTTGGTACCCACTAGAGTAGCTAAGATGCATCCTTCCACTTCACCAAACTGCTTCCGACAATGCGGATAGTTGAGGACGATGCACCATACCTGGTGGCAATGCCCCCTCGTAATTAGATTTTGGTTTCAAATTTGAAATTGAATCAACTCATGACGGGGGTAAACATTAGCAGATCTCCTGAAGCCGTCCTCTTTCACAAATTGCCTGACGAAACATCCCAAAAAAAAATTCTGTAAAATTGATTAATTATATATTGCTGGCGGCAAGAATTACAATGGAAACAATCAATAATCCCTCTTGACCAGGTTAAAAGTAAACTCAATTGGATTATGATCAATGGTAAACTCACTCATATTCTTTGTAATAAAGTCAAGAAATTTAATAAGATATGGGACCCATGGATCGACTACATTTCGACTTCATAGCGAACTCCGGGACGACCCTCTCTCCTCCTTTCACTTTTTCCCTTGTTTCTTCCTTTCTTCTCTCCTCTCTTCTCCTTTTTATTTGTTTTTTTTTCTCTCTCCAGAAATTTCATACACAATGCAGATGATCACATATGAGGCCTCCTACGACCATGAGTCCTGGGACTGTCCCAAAGACCATAACTGGGACCTCCCAGGACTCTGGGTCTATGCCATCCCCTCACACTGGGGTTCCCCGAATCATAACTGGGAGGCTATTGTTAAATTCCATCAATTTTTGGATACTTATCACGCTCGCTATGTTTTGTTATTGCGATAGATGATGGATAAGTACTATGATCATACTTTTTATTTTTCTGTATTGGTATGTGATTGTGATGGGAGTCACTAATAGGGGCAGTCCAGGAAGAAGTATATTCTCACCGTGGTGGACTATGCCACCCGTTACCCAGAGGCAGTAGCTATGTTCAACATTGAAGCAGAGACAGTAGCTGATGCCCTGGTTAAAATATTTACTAGAGTGGGGTTCCCTAAGGAGATTCTCTCTGACCGGGGGAACCCAGTTTACCGCTGTGCTCACACAGCAGTTGTGGAAGGTGTGCAATATTAAGCCCTTGCTGAGCTCATCTTACCACCCCATAGACTAATGGTCTCTGCGAGTGCTTTAACGGGACCCTCAAGCAAATGCTGAGGACCTTTTTGGACGCTTGCAGAGACTGGGAGAAATTCCTGCCTCACCTGTTATTTGCGTACAGAGAGGTACCCCAGGAATCTACTGGGTTCTCTCCCTTCGAGTTACTCTATAGGAGAAGGGTCCACGGACCCCTCAATCTCAGTAGAGGACACTGGGAGGGAGAGACAGAGAGGGAGGGGACCCCCATAGCGCCCTATGTTCTGGAACTCAGGGACCGCATGGAGCAACTGTCCCTGATGGTAAGGGTGAATCTCCAGGCGGCCCAGGGGATGGTACGATGGTACGATCGGGGGGCCCAACAATCTATCTTCCAGGTTGGGCAGAAGGTCTTAGTGCTCAAGCCTGTGAAGACCGACAAGATACAGGCATCTTGGCAGGGCCCATATAAAGTAGTAGCCCAGGTATGTGATACTACCTATGTTATTGCCAGCTGTGCAGATGAAAGAATCCAGCGAACCTTTTATGTGAACATGCTGAAGGAGTATCAGGAATGGCAGGAGGATGTTGCTGTAGTATGTGCCTCTGCTGCGGACGACTCCGAAAGTTTACCGCTCCCTGACTTACTAGAGGGAGACCCCCAGACTGACCTCATTAGCCTCGTACAGCTAGGGGACCGGTAAAGCCCCACAAAGAAGGAACAGGCTAAGCGGCTTCTATGGAAGAAACAGGCGACTTTCTCCCAAAAACCGGGCTACACGACCCTGGCTGTGCATAAGGTAGAGACCCCTGGACAAGCACCCCTTCAACAGCCCCCCTACTATATCCCTGAAGCAGTCCGAGAAGGAATGCGGAAGGAGATACAGGAGATGATTCAGTTAGGAGTCATTGAGGCCTCTGACAGCCCTTGGGCCTCGCCCCAAGAAAGACGGAACTTTCCCAGTTCTGTGTGGACTACAGGCGACTCAATGAGAAGACCACCACTGACGCCTACCCAATGCCTAGGGTAGACGAACTGCTAGATCGTATAGCCAGGGGACATTATTTAACTACAATAGACCCGTGTAAGGGCTATTGGCAGATTCCCCTGGCCGAGGATGCTATCCCCAAGTCAGCATTTGTTACCACGTTTGGCCTATACCAGTCTAAGGTCATGCCATTCGGGATGAAAAATGCCCCGGCTACCTTCCAACATATGGTGGATCGGCTCCTCGATGGCTTTCAGGATTTTGCATGTGCATACCCGGATGACATTGCGATCTACAGTGGGTCTTGGGAGGAGCACCTGGTTCACATAGGGGTGGTTCTGGACAAGATTCGGGCCGCAGGCCTGACCTTGAAACCAGACAAGTGCCATCTAGGTATGGCGGAGGTGCAGACCTGGGACACCGAGTATATATACAAATACATGCAAGCGCACAGGACCAATGAAAATGCAATATAAATTGCAATATAAAATGCCGTTCAATATTATAAAGTTACATAGTAGATGAGGTTGAAAAAAGACACAAGTCCATCAAGTCCAACCTATGTGTGTGATTATGTGTCAGTATTACATTGTATATCCCTGTATGTTGTGGTCATTCAGGTGCTTATCTAATAGTTTCTTGAAGCTATCAATGCTCCCCGCTGAGACCACCGCCTGTGGAAGGGAATTCCACATCCTTGCCGCTCTTATAGTAAAGAACCCTCTACGTGGTTTAAGGTTAAACCTCTTTTCTTCTAATTTTAATGAGTGGCCACGAGTCTTGTTAAACTCTCTTCTGCGAAAAAGTTTTATCCCTATTGTGGGGTCACCAGTCCGGTATTTGTATATTGTGGGGTCACCAGTCCGGTATTTGTATATTGAAATCATATCCCCTCTCAAGCGTCTCTTCTCCAGAGAGAATAAGTTCAGAGCTCACAACTTTTCCTCATAACTAATATCCTCCAGACCCTTTATTAGCTTTGTTGCCCTTCTTTGTACTCGCTCCATTTCCAGTACATCTTTCCTGAGGACTGGTGCCCAGAACTGAACAGCATACTCCAGGTGCGGCCGGACCAGAGTCTTGTAGAGCGGGAGAATTATCGTTTTATCTCTGGAGTTGATCCCCTTTTTAATGCCAATATTCTGTTTGCTTTGTTAGCAGCAGCTTGGCATTGCATGTCATTGCTGAGCCTATCATCTACTAGGACCCCCAGCTCCTTTTCCATCCTAGATCCCCCCAGAGGTTCTCCCCCCAGTCTATAGATTGATTTCATATTTTTGCCACCCAAATGCATTATTTTACATTTTTCTACATTGAACCTCATTTGCCATGTATTCTATTAGCTAAGAATAAAGGCAAGGCTATAGCTGCTGAAAATTGTTATAAGTAGTCCATAGCAGTAAACAGTCCATAGCAATAAACTCTGTGGTAAGAGAAATGTAATTGAAAAACTGAAATGTCTCTGTGTGAAGACCAGCGCTGAGGGCAAGCTTTCCAGGTGAGCGAAGTCAGCTCTCTAATAAACATGAGAAAGAACGAAAGAAAAGCGCCTCTGAGTGCAGGTAATTAATAATAACAATATCAAGTTATCCACACTTACAAGGAAGTAAGAAGAAACCAGCTACGAGAGGGAACAGCTCCTGGATCGGTCCCAGCGTCCATGGCGTGGATACAGCAGAGTGAGTCTGAAGGGATGGCAGCGGTCCCCCACCAGGAGAGAGCAAACCGCTGCGCTAGATGGAAGTTCCGTAATCCAAACAAGGGCGATCGTGGGCGTGTGAGGTCACCGGAGTTGAGAGGACCACAACGCGTTTCAGAGCATCCGCGAAGTTCCCACTGGGCATGCGCGCTCCTTTTTCAAGTGTAGGGTGAACGGGGAGGAAAAGAAACTTAAATAGCTCCGCATAGAGGGACAAAACACACTACAGCTGATAGGGAAAACATCAATTTAAAAAGCTGAAAAATAAAATAAAATAAAAAGCTCGCTGACATAAGGGGCATAACTGATATAATAATCCAAGACCAAAAAACAGCCTGAAAATGATACTGTGCGTTTTATCACAAGATACCATGGCAAATACAAGAAAATGGAGCATATCCTCTATAAACATTGGAATATCTTAAAACAGGATCCCTTTCTCAATATTAGTTTTAGTGACAGACCTAAGGTCACTTATAGAAGGGCCCCAACACTGAAAAATAAGATAGCGCCCTGCAAACTAAAAAGCACCAAACCTGAAAACCCCTTGTGCCTTATCCCTATCACAGGTATGTACAGATGCAATAAACCTCTGTGCAAAACCTGCGCCTTTGTGAGACATGGCCAATGTAGTTTCCAACACAAGGATAAGATATATCAGTTGGAGGGATTCTATAACTGCTCTACTGAATATGTAGTTTACTGTCTGACATGTCCATGCAAATCATTATATCTCGGCCGCACTATTCGCCCATTACGACAACGTTTTGGTAAACATCGCAGGTTTATCGAGAAAGATTGCGATGAACATAGCGTTCCTCGCCACTTTTTGGAGCACCATAACCAATCTACTGCTGGCCTACAGGTGTGGGTTCTAGAATCGATACCTCGTAATTTGTCTGAAGCTGAACGGTTTTCCAAGTTATGTGAACGCGAGACCTTTTGGATATATACCCTCGACACTCTTGCCCCCAATGGGTTAAATGAAGAAATAGAAGTCAATACGATCATATAACTACCTACCCATTTCTCTTCCCCCCTCCCCCCCTCCCTCATTCCTTCCCCTGCCTTCCCTTCCTCTTTGTTCCATACTTCTCCCTTTTTTTCTCCTCATCCTTCCCCTCCTCCCCCTTTTACCCCCCAATCCCCCCCCCCCTCCCTCTCCCATCCTTGCATGGATTCTTATATATATTTTTTATATATTTTTCATATATATATATATATATACACTTTTTGACATGTACCCCCATAGAAATTAGTTTTATCCTATATGCACGTATACATGGCTTATAGGATATATGTGCATATATATATCTTTATTTATTGTCACCAGTACATATAATTGTTACTAGGAGCCCTACTACTATTAGCCATATTTCTACCTTGGTGCAATGTACCCTCACTTTTATTTTAGTCTTTTTTTTTTTATAGTCACCGCCATCATTTTTGGTTTGCCTTTAACATATATTATTATATATATATATATATATATATATATATAAAACACATATTTTTTTCATTCTATTCATTTTCAGCATTTTTTTCATATTTTTCCTTTTTACACATCTTTAGAAATCTATTTAGGAATCGCCTTAATTATTAAATCAGTTAACGGTTTATGTCAGCGAGCTTTTCATTTTATTTTATTTTATTTTATTTTTCAGCTTTTTGAATTGATGTTTTCCCTATCAGCTGTAGTGTGTTTTGTCCCTCTATGTGGAGCTATTTAAGTTTCTTTTCCTCCCCATTCACCCTACACTTGAAAAAGGAGCGCGCATGCCCAGTGGGAACTTTGCGCATGCTCTGAAACGCGTTGTGGTCCTCTCAACACCGGTGACGTCACACACCCACGAGCGCCCTTGTTTGGATTACGGAACTTCCATCTAGCGCAGCGGTTTGCTCTCTCCTGGTGGGGGACCGCTGCCATCCCTTCAGACTCACTCTGCTGTATCCACGCCATGGACGCTGGGACCGATCCAGGAGCTGTTCCCTCTCGTAGCTGGTTTCTTCTTACTTCCTTGTAAGTGTGGATAACTTGATATTGTTATTAAATACCTGCACTCAGAGGCGCTTTTCTTTCGTTCTTTCTGGGACACCGAGTAGGGTGTGGGAACCAAAGACCAGAGCCAGCCAAGGTAGAGGCAGTAGCTAACTGGCCCTCACCCCGTACTAAGACCGAGGTATTAGCCTTCTTGGGGACTGCAGGGTACTACCAACGTTTTGTCCCTGATTATAGTGCTATCGCCAAGCCCCTGACCTGACGAAAAAGAATTTACCTAGGCAGGTCCTGTGGTCTCTAGCTTGTGAAGCCGCGTTTCTAGCCCTCAAGCAAGCACTTGTAAATGCCCCTGTCTTGGCTGCCCCAGTACCTAACAAACGTTTCCTTGTCCAAATAGACGCTTCCATGTTTGGACTGGGGGCCGTGCTGAGCCAAATTGGGGGGGATGGAAGAGAACACCCCATCGCATACCTGAGCAGAAAGCTATTACCCCGGGAAGTGAGCTATGCGGCAGTGGAGAAGGAGTGCTTGGCCCTGGTCTGGGCACTTAAAAAGTTAAACCCTTATTTGTATGGACAGGAATTTTCATTAGTCACTGACCACAACCCATTGGTCTGGCATAACCGGGTCTCAGGAGACAATGGCAGGTTGCTGCGGTGGAGCTTAGCCCTGCAACCATACAATTTCACCATCAGCTACCGACCCGGTAAGCAAAATGGCAATGCTGATGGGTTGTCCCGGCAAACAGACGTCACCCCGGCCTCCTAGTTCCAGACATCCCCAAGTTGACCCGAGAAGGATCAAGCCGGGTCTGCTGGAGTGTTCCACAAGGAGGGAGCAATGTGACGGGAGTCACTAATAGGGGCACAGGGTGAATGAGAACCCCACTATGATCTGTGCTAGTCAGAGACTCAATGCTGTATATATGTATATATAATGTGTGCTGTCTCATCCTGTTGTGGACTCTTTTCTGTGATTGTTGGGGTGTGACTTTATTCTATTGTCTATTGTGGCTGTCTGCCTCAACTATTATGGTCTTGCTGTGAGGAAAGAGGGAGGGGGATTCCTCCAGCAACCCCCCCCCCCGTTAAGACTGTTTACTGATGGAAGTTAAGCACACCTGGCCTGTGTGTCCATTGTTATTGGACAGTTTAACCCGCCCTGTTTTCCAAGGGTGATAGGAAAATGTTTCGAAATGGGATCTGTATAACGTGTTTGAATAAAGATTTTTTTCCTGTTTGAACCTCAAGACAGAGCATCGTGTCTCGTATTTGGGGAGAATTATTTGTATGGGTTCCTTGTTCGGCTGATTTAAGTGTTTGGTAGCTGCTTTTGTGTTTGGGTATGGAATGTCCTAAACGATGTTAACCCCATTCATACTCGGGGTGTTGTTACAGTGATGTTTTGAAAACCTGACGCCATTCTGCCTATGCGTCTGGCTATTCTGTACTTTGTTATTCTTTCAATAAAAAACATTGAAATATAAAAGTCAGAGGGGAGTCAGCAGCACCCTGCACCTACAGAGCTCTGCAGTGTGATGCAATAGGGTGACTGCCCTTAAGCTGCCCCCCAGAGGACATCCTGCCCCGTTGCCGCCTCCTCCTCTGGCACCCAAGTACAATCAATGACCTCATCCCCTCAAACCTCATCACTGGAGCAAACTTGGCAGTATGCTGCAGCTGAGGGGACACTACTGCCAGTTTCTTGTCCTTCTTGGGTACCCCCTCTCTCTAGGCTCACCTTACTCGCTTCCTCAACCTGGGAACCAACATCGGAGCTTTCAAATCGCTGCACATCCTCCAGCAGCATGTACCCGACACTGTGGTCGAATAGTTTAGGGGACTCCTCCGTGCATGATGGTGGGGCTACGGAAAGTGTGACTGTGGACAAGGAGTCGGTGGAATAGGCCGCTTTGGCAGCTGCGTTGGAAGGCAAACTATTCTGAGCCTGAGTGACAGAGGATGAGGAGGATGAGGATGGCTTTGTTCTCCACTCCACCAACTCTTCTGCATGTTGTGGTTCAATAACACGGCCAGCAGCAGAAAAAAGGACAAGCGTGCCCCACGGCCACCTGCAGAGGATGCACCGTGTCCATGACCAGCACTGTCGACTGTAGACACAGAGCCTGCTTGCTCTTTTAGTGGCCTGTGAGCATCTGCCTCTCCTTGGTGGCCTTCCAGACATACTGTATTTTTTGTTTTGCAACACCACACTGCACTGTTGTCAGGGAAAAAGCCGTAGGAGAACTGGCACCAACATCAGGAGAAGGACTTTAGGACCCAGCATCTCTGGCAGGAGAAGGGCTCTAGGACCCAGCATCTCTACCAGCAGGTCACATGGGCCTATATAATGAAGTCTGCGGTTGCTGGTTTGTCAGTCTTCCTGTGTTCCTGAGCCTCTGTGCAAATTACTGTTTGGATTCCTGTTGTGACCTGGCTTGTTCCTGACCTGTTTGATCTGCTCTCCTGGTTTGACCCCCTGGCTTGCTTTACCGACTTGTCTCTCCTGTACCTGATCCTGGCTTGTATAACAGACTTTGCTACAGTTACTTGTTCCTGCCTGCTTCCTGATACTAGACCTTTGGCTTGTCTCTGTTTCTGCAATCTGCCTCCTCCTCTTGCCGGATTTACTGTGTTTGACCCCTGACCTGGCTTTCACTACTGTTCCATGTGCACACCTTGCCAAGTATTACCGAGGATTCTTATAGACTTTAGCCCAGCTGTGTTTCCTGTACCACCTGGTGCCCATCAGCTCTTCTCTCCGGAATCCATCTGGCAACCCGTGCTTCTCTGGGCACTACACCCTCTGTACCCAACTTCAGGGGTGTACTGCACTCAGCCGCAAGGGGAGCCCTCTCGGCATTTCGGCCTCCAACCAGGTACGTGGCAGTACAAACCAGCCATGACCGAGGCCGAAGGAGGTGCTTCCCCGCTCAAGATGATGTGTCAACAAGTCACCACCCTTACGCAAGCCGTTCAGAAGCTCCAGGATGGCTACTTCCGGTTGGAGGATCGGCTGCAGCATTTGCCTGTTGCTCCAGCCTTGGTGGACTCCAGTTCTTCCTCCTCTAACACAGCTCCAGTGTCCTTGCCTCCTCCTGAACCACGGGTACCTACACCCGTATGATTCTCCGGTGACCGTAAAAAGTTCAGGGCCGTCAAGAATGCCTGCCTACTGTACCTGCCCCTCCAACCTAGAACTTTTGCTTCTGAGTTTGTAAAAATAGGATTCACCATTTCTTTATTATCTGAGGAACCCCAAGCCTGGGCTCATAACCTGCTGGAACAAAAAGACTCTGCTTTGAATACTACGGACGCTTTCTTTGAGGCCATGACTCGGTTGTAAGATGACCCCCAGCATTCGGCCTCCACTGAATCTGCCTTAGTTGCCATACAGCAGGGAAAACGCCCAGTGGAAGATTATACCATGGATTTCCGCAGATGGTCCTCCAACACAAGCTGGAATGAGGCAGCACTCAGGTTCCAGTACCGCCAAGGACTGTCTGAGATCCTTAAGGATGAACTGGCTCGAGTTGCTATTCCCGACACTCTTGATGGACTTATTCACCTAGCCATTCAGCTTGACAGGCGCCTGCGGGATCAGGGTCGGAACGTGCTCAATCCTTCCAACCTACACGGATGCTACCCAAGTTTTCTCCTGCTGCTGCACCCAGGTCCGTTTGCCCTGCAATCCCGGAAAGGGATCCAAAGCAAGTTGGCCTGGCCCGTTCCTCCCTTACTCTTGAGGAGAGACAATGCCGCCAGCAGGCCAATCTCTGCCTGTACTGCGGAGGGGCTGGACATTTTTTACGCAGCTGCCCCATAAGACCCAGTTAGGTCTATCCACCAAGTTCCACATATCTCCAAGTCTCTGGATCCTGCCATTCTTACCTTGTTCTTTCCATCTCCTTACAAGTGGCAGAAGGGGAGATCCGTTTTATGGACTTATCTCTGGCTAAAAAACTTGGTGTGCCCCTCTATGAAAAAAAGCAAAGACTTGAGGTTCTTTTGGCCGATGATTCCCAGCCCAGTTCTGGACTTGTCACCCAGGAAACCATGCCCATCTTCACTACTACAGATACCGGCCATCAAGAATTTGTCCCCTTTGATGTCCTATGTTCCCCCATGTTTCCCATCATCCTGGGAATTCCATGGCTGCAGGCACATAACCCGCAATTCAACTGGGCCAAGAAGGAAATCTCACTTTCTTCAGCATATTGCCTGCAGCATTGCTTTACTCCCAGCTCCAGTAAGCCTGTTAGCTGTCTGGCGGTGCAACCTGCTCTCAGTAATCTCCAGCTTGTTCCTCCAGCTTATCATGAGTTCATAGACATTTTCGACAGGAAAAAGGCCGATGTCCTCCCACCTCACCGGCCTTATGACTGTCCTATTGAACTGCTCCCGGGGGCCGAGATCCGGTTTGGACGAATTTTTCCCCTATCTGAAAACGAGCTCGAGACCCTACGAGTTTATATTCACGAGAACCTTGAAAAGGGGTTTATCCGACCCTCTTCTTCTCCTGCTGGGGCGGGTATATTCTTTGTGGAGAAGAAGGATGGCACGTTGCGGCCATGTGTAGACCACAGAGAAATCAATAAGATCACTGTAAAGAACAGATACCCACTCCCTCTCGTTCCTGAACTCTTTCAAAGGTTCCGAACCGCCCGGATTTTCACTAAATTGGATCTGAGGGGCGCTTATAACCTTGTCCGCATATGCCAGGGTGATGAGTGGAAAACAGCATTTAAGACGCGGTTCGGCCACTTCGAATACCTTGTGATGCCATTCGGGTTATGCAATGCCCCAGCCACGTTCCATCATTTAGTGAACAACATTTTTCGGGATTACTTTGTAATTGTATACCTCGATGATATCCTCATCTTCTCTGCCTCTTTGGAGCTTCATTGAATTCATGTAAAAAAGTCCTCTCAACCTTGAGAAAACATGGACTATATGTCAAGGCAGACAAATGTGATTTTGAAAAAACATCTATTCAATTCCTGGGTCGCATCATCTCTACAGAAGGAATTGCAATGGACCCAAAGAAGGTGGAAGCAATACTAGACTGGCCAACTCCTTCTGATAAGAAAGGTATTCAGCGCTCCGTGGGGTTCTCCAACTTCTACAGGAGGTTTGTGAAGGATTTCTCCACCACCATAGCACCCATCACTCAGTTGACCCACCAGAAGGTCCGGTTCCAGTGGTCTCCAGAATCCCAGACAGCCTTTGACAAATTAAAGAATCTGTTCACTTCCGCACCAATCCTACAGCACCCAGATCCAACCCTGTCTTACGTGTTGGAAGTTGATGCCTCTTAAGTAGCTACAGGGGCAATCCTGTCCCAACGGCAGGGACCTAAGGCTCTTCTTCACCCCGTAGAAGAATGGAGGTACTTATTGGAGGGTGCCGCTCATCCCATTATGATTTTTACAGACCATAAGAACCTGGAGTACCTCAGGACAGCTAAACATTTAAGACCCCGGCAAGCCCGCTGGGCTCTGTTCTTTTCCAGGTTCAATTTCCATCTTACATATCGGCCAGGTTCCAAGAATGGGAAGGCAGATGCACTCTCCCAAATGTTTCCGGACACCCCTGAAACGACAGAGCCAAGTACGATCCTATCCACCCAGAATTTTTTGCTTATCCAACCTGACTTAAAGACCTTAATCAAGCAAGCCTCAACCCAGTGCTCTGGATCAGAAGTGTCCTCACTGAGAAACCAAGATGGATTATTGTGGCACCAGGATAAAGTTTTTGTTCCCCAGCCAGTCAGACTCCAAGTTCTAAAAATGTCACATGACCATAAACTTGCCGGGCATTTTGGAATAAGAAGAACCACTGAACTTGTTCAGCGCTCACTTTGGTGGGCCAGCCTAAGACAGAACTGCAGAAAGTATGTGAACTCTTGCACCATTTGCCAGCGCAACAAAGGTTCCTATGCCAAGCCATGGGGACTTTTGAGGCCATTACCCATTCCTGAACAACCCTGGGGGATGCACCACCATCATGGTGGTGGTAGACCGCCTTTCCAAAATGGCACACTTCCTTCGGATGATTGGCACACCCTCCGCTTCGGACACAGCAAACATGTTCATTAAAGAGATTGTCAGATTACATGGATTACCAGATAGTATTGTCTCCGATAGAGGGGTACAGATCACCTCCAAGTTCTGGAGGGATCTCTGCAAGTCTCTATCAATAGAAGTGTGTCTTTCTTCAGCTTGCCACCCTCAGAGCAATGGTCAAACAGAGAGGACTAACCAGACCTTAGAACAGTACCTTCAATGTTTCTGTACTTGCTCGCAGGATGACTGGATCTCCCTTCTTCCCTGTGCTGAGTTTGCATATAATAACTCTTTGCATGCAGCAATCAATCAGTCCCTTTGTGGGCGAACTATGGATTCCATCCCTCCTTCCTTCCAAATACTATACCTGAAACATCTGCTCCAGCTGTCCAGGATCCATTAAGGTTCATTTAATCCAACTACAAGTTGCTTCAGGAGGCCATGCGAAAAGCCCAAGAGGACTATAAAAAGTTCCATGATAAAAGAAGAAGAGGGAATCCTGTCTTTAAGATTGGGGACAGGGTATGACTTTCTTCAGTAAACCTCAAGCTCTCATGTCCCTCCCGGAAGCTGGGACCCAAATTCAAATTCATCGGCCACTTTGAAATCAAAAGAGAGATAAATGCGTTGGCTTTTGAGCTGGCACTACCCAATACTTACAAGATCCATCCAGTGTTCCACATCTCCCTGCTTAAACCAGCTGTATCCAGTCTCTTCCCTGGAAGAGAAGAGCCACCTCCACCTCCAGTATTGGTAGAAGGGGAAACAGAATTTGAGGTCGAAGCCATTATGAATTGCCGGAGGAGGGGTAGGCAAGTCCAGTATCTAATCAAATGGAGGGGGTACCCTCCCGAAGACAATTCCTGGGAGCCTGCAAACAATGTGCATGCTCCTAGACTTGTGCGGGACTTTCACAGCAGACATCCTGAAGCATTGGCCCGTATATATAATATATACGGATTATATATATATATATATATATAATATATATATATATTATAATAATATATAATCCGATATATTACATCCTGAGCCTTTCACATCATGGGATTTGTGGCTTCTCTCACAATTTTTGTAGCTGGACTCCATCAAGTGAGCCTTTGCTAAATAATTTCCAGGGACACTTTGCTGCTGCACAAAGATAATTAGATGTAATGCCGCTCACAACAATCATGTCATGGCGGGTCTAGTGATAGAGAATAGAATGGTTACTTTTATTTTGCATTTTGAACACTGCTGGGTCTATTTAAAATATAAAAACAAAAATTGCAAAGCCATTTATACATTTTAGTTCTGTGCAAATTGGGGGGAAAAAAAGCAAGTGTTCTTTTAGGCTATTTTTCTTTTCTGAACAAATGTTCTTAATGGTGGCCACTAGATGGAGCTAAGGAGCATAGAGAATACACAGTTCTTTGTAAGAAGAGATACAATGTAACAATTCTAGAGAACACTGGAGGGAAATGGCAAATAAATATAACCACTGGTTACAATAATTTGCTAGTTCTCTAGAATTGTAACATTGTATCTCTTGTTATAGATATATGTATTGTGGCAGAGCAAGGCTCTGTCCCCATGAAAATGGGGTTAAAGTGGACACCAAGTCTGCATATTGGCTGAGTGCAGAGCTACAGAGTGTACATTTGAAATGGAGAAAACTGCTCTGGCAGTTTTCTCCAGGTTTTGCTAGTTCCTTATGGGGCTCTGTAATTTGGAGATCCTTCAGAGTGCTGGGTGGGACGGGATCTCCAACCCTGTGTCCGGGTCTTGTGGACAGCCAGCAGGGTGTGTGCCCAGGCGCACACAGCCCATATAACGAGGGGCTGGTGAGAGCAGAGGGCTTCAAAGCTGTGTGCGCCCAAGGAGCCTAAGACTGTGTGCATCCAAGCAGCTTGAGGGGCCTGTTCCCTATAGCAGCATTACTGCTGAAGAGTAGCCAGGTGGGCTAGCATTTTCATTTGGATTTTGTGTGTTTAATTGAAGCTTGGACCCCTGCATGGGATTCCTGGATGGACTTTTGTTTTGTTTTTTCCCTTTAATAAACGTGGGCTACCAGGCCCCTAATTATAAATGCCTCTCTGATGTGCACTCACTGCACCAAAACGTATCTATCTACTTGAGCTGAACAATCCTCAAGGTCACAGTATTTCCTATGCTCCTTAGCTCCATCTAGTGGCCATAATGCATTATTTTACTATTAAATAAGGTTCTCTCCCCCTCCCCGTTTTCTGTTTTAGCATCAGTTTAATACGGCCCATAATAAAAGAACATTCGTTCAGAAGAGAAAATAGCCTAAAAAACATTTGTTTGTTTTTTCACACAGAACACATGTACATGCAGATACACTGGGTTAATAGTTATGCAAATGTTGTTAATTCCTTCCCACCCACCTGGGGGCAGTGGCTGACTTCCTGATCATGTGACCACTTTGGCTGCCTCATTACTAGAGATCAGGAGATGTTGGTGACAGCTCGGTCACTGTGCTGGGAGCGTGCAGAGTGCGAGCTCAGCTGCCAAGGACACACATGTGTAGATATTGAGGTCCATCCTCCTCTCTGCCTCACATTTTGCGTGTTCCGTGGTCAGCGAGAGGTTAAATGTGGTAACAAAACAGGATAAAATGAAAACTTTGAACTTGATGATGATGATGAATGTATTATTTATAACACACAGGATGTACAGGACTCAGGAGGAGGGATGAGACTTCAGACGGTCCCTGGACATCGGGAACAATGTAATTCCCCTCCTCCGGTCACCTGACATCTCACATTTTTCGGATGTCTCCTTCAGAGGTCCCCCCCCCCCCCACATCTATCATTTATTTATTTTATTTTTATTATGTGACAGAATGTCAGTAGTTATCATTTTACTTCATCTGAGTCATGTGATTCCTTCCAATCCCCAAACCTGACCCAATGTCCCCGGAAATCCAATATTAAACTCATTGTTAGGATTAGAGTGTCAGCTCCTGTGCTCAGCCCTGCCCTGTGTTTTTATCTCCTGCAGAAGTGGTGACCGGTGGAGACATTCTCGGAGTGGGAAGGGATTTCCCAGAAAAGGAGGAGAGACTGAAAACTGAGAAACAGAAAGTTAAAGTCAGCCGAGACCCATTTTCTGCCCCACACCCAACACAGCCATCGCCATGTCACTGACATAGACCATCACCCTCCCAGAGCAACACACAGAATGGAGGACAAAATCTACCGATATCCCGTGGCTCTTAGGTGGGATCAGGGGTGCGAAGAGCTGAAAGAACTGAAGTATAAACTGGAGCTTCATTTCTGGAATAAGAACACATCAGACGGAGGAGATTGTGAGATCCGAAACACCGACTGCAATCAGGGATATGTCCTCATATACTTCAAGGACAAGGAAGGTAGGTACTGGGGGGGCTACTCATACACTACAAGGAGGAGGGAGGTAAGTACTGAGGACTGGAGGAGATCCTCATACACTACAAGGAGGAGGGAGGTAAGTACTGAGGACTGGAGGAGATCCTCATACACTACAAGGAGGAGGGAGGTAAGTACTGAGGACTGGAGGGAGATCCTCATACACTACAAGGAGGAGGGAGGTAAGTCCTGAGGACTGGAGGGGCATCCTCATACACTACATGGAGGAGGGAGGTAAGTACTGAGGACTGGAGGGGATCCTCATACACTACAAGGAGGAGACAGGTAAGTACTGAGGACTGGAGGGGATCCTCATATACTACAAGGAGGGGGGAGGTAAGTACTGAGGACTGGAGGGGATCCTCATACACTACAAGGAGGAGGGAGGTAAGTACTGAGGACTGGAGGGGATCCTCATACACTACAAGGAGGAGGGAGGTTAGTACTGAGGACTGGAGGAGATCCTCATACACTACAAGGAGGAGGGAGGTAAGTACTGAGGACTGGAGGTGATCCTCATACACTACAAGGAGGAGGGAGGTAAGTACTGAGGACTGGAGGGAGATCATCATACACTACAAGGAGGAGGGAGGTTAGTACTGAGGACTGGAGGAGATCCTCATACACTACAAGGAGGAGGGAGGTAAGTACTGAGGACTGGAGGAGATCCTCATACATTACACTGGAAATCCTCAGTCATGTATTAATAAGGAATGTGTGTGTATATACTGTAGATAGATAATAAACAGATCTAAAATATCAATTTATATTAAAAAATAATAAAAACTCAGATACATTGTAGATTTCTTTTGTTTCCTGGAGAGATATTTGCATTCCATTTTTTTCACAGCTCAACAAAGGGTTCTACAGAAAAATTCTCATCACGTTCCATTACAAGACGGGAGGACATTATCGGTGCGCGCCTCATTACCAGACGCAGACAAGACACAGAGCATGGGAAGAGGTTACTCCTTATTGGCTGATTTACATGTAAGTTTTACTTCTCTTGTTACCGATGAGATTAAACCTTCATTTTAGGTCATTATTATGTGTTATCTTCTCAGTTCAGTGTCGGAGGGGTGCTCCATTTTCTCCATCTTGTAGTGGTTAAATATGGAACATTTATTTATTTATTTTTTTTAAAGACTTTTTATTGGTTTTCAAAACATAAGAGAAAACAAACAGAACAAAAGACATTGGTCTTACAGGGTATCAATGTGATTCCTGCAAGGATCTAATCTTCATATCAGCAAATGTAGCAAGAAATATGGATTTATACAACGGTTACAGCATCTCAGCTCCCGGGGTTAGGAGAGTGCAATTCCCACATGTGCATAACATGGAAAACATTAGTCATTTGTCAGTGTTCATCCAATATCAAACAGGAGGCAGCTTGTATACCAGATTCGATTAGGGGGCTATGGAGGCCGTAGAGGGATCTGCCAGGCACTTGGACCAGACCTTGTCGTATTTGAGAGGGCAGCCTCTATTGGCATAGGTGTCCTTGTATAGAGGTAAGCTATTATTAATTGGTTGTTTCCACAAAGAGAGAGGGGGGGTTGATTTGTGCTAGCTGAGGGCTATAGCTTTATGGGCATAAAACAGGAGCAACCCTACCAGAGTGCGTCCCGCTATCATAGGAATCATTTGTTCAATCAGGCCTAGTATGCAGATAGCCATCGATGGTTGTAATGATATTGAGGTAATTTGAGTTATGTACGCTAATATCTCCTTCCAGTATCCAACAATAACTAGACAGGTCCAGAAAATATGAGTGAAGTCACCGGGAGTCTCACCACAGCGCCAACACTCAGGGGGGGAGTCGGGATTGATTTTGTGCAGTCTGTGGGGGGTGAAATATGCTCAGTGAACCATCTTGAATTGGATTAGGTGGTCTCTAGGTCTATTAGGTGGTGAGACAAGGGAGCTAAAGGGGAAGTCCCATATGTCGTCCCAGTCATCATTGTCTAAGTTTGGGATGTCTTGAGACCATTTAGATCTTAACTTCCCTAGTGTTGGAAGGGAGGTGATTATCAGGTGAGAATATAATTGGGAAGTAGGTTTCTTTGCACAATACAACCTAAGGAGGTCCTCAAGTGCAGATTGAACCAGTTGGGGGGGATCTGGAGAATTGGCAGCTGAAGGCATGGGAGAGCTGAAGGAAAGTAAAAAAGTAGTACTGTGGGACGTTGAAATCGGAGGTCAATTTGGAAAGCGGGACCAGGGATTGGCTGGGGGTAACCTGGGCCACCGTTTTTATGTTAAATTTGGTCCAGGCATGGAGTTCGGGCAATTTATAGATGTGCTCCAGGGTAGGGTTCAGCCAGAGGGGGGCATTAGGGGAGAGTGCATGTGGAGGGTAACCTTCAATTTTGAATACACAAATAATATATATGACTGCGCTTAGGATGCCTACTAGGTCTGCAGCCTCCCCTAATAGAGCTCCCCTAAGGGGTCTCCAGGTAAAGCAAAATATGAGTTGGGGTGATTGGCGCTACCTATTAGTGATTCATATCACAACGTGAACAAAGAGGAGGAAAAGTGCCACACCCGTACCTGCTGTATATGATTCCACCTCAAATATAAACCCAGTGAGTCAAATATTGGTGTGTCTGTAATCTGTCACTAAGTATTAATGCAAACTCAGTTATATAATAAAATAAAACATTAAAATTAAATATGTGATGTATGTTTGCATTCCATGCCCCACAGGGGTATGTATAATATGTGGTGTTCAAACTCTTGGTGCAAGAAAAATAAACTATACATGATCCGTGACACATCCATCCCAAGGATTGTTTTAAGGGAACATATGGAGCCTACCGTGCAGTAGCCTGTTTAATGATTCCCTGGTGATTTCCTGGTGCTAAATCCAGGATGTAAAACTTGATACAAAATATATAAAAGATAAAGTCTTTAGATTATAAAACCACATTCATATAAATATCACCATTTGTGTATCCAAATCTAAATAGCAAGAAAGGTGAGACCGCATTAAGCGGACGCACTATACTTTCGTGATGGGTATAAGAAAAGTTCATATATAAAAATGTGCAAATAACAGTCCATATAATGTACATATCATTTTCTTCAAACAATGTGACACAAAACGCAGATGGGGACTTGGAGCACAAAAAAGACCTCAGGGCTACTCAATCACCAATTTTACAGATGGATAGGGACCAACTTTTGAAAGCTAACACCAAAAAGAAATGTGAACTGGATTATGTTCCTTTTTCTAACTAGCTTCAATAGGGACTACAAAAGTGTTGAAAAAATCTTCTTAAAACACTGGCCAGTTCTGCTGGGGGACAGGACTTTGTCCAGCTTCTTACCAGAACGTCCTAGGTTTATTTATTGGCATGCACCGAATCGATGGAACAAACTAGCCCCGAATGTTTTAAATCCTCCCAAGAGGGCTCCCACTTTCTTGGATGTAAAAGGGTTCTTCTATTGTAGGAAGTGCAAAGCCTGCAAACTGACTAAAAATAATGTGAGGAAAGTAGAACACTTCACATCTTTCAGCACAGGTAAAGAATCTAAAATAGACAAGTTTATCACCTGCAAGTCCATCTTTGTCACGTACCTTATTGTTTGCCCATGTGGGTTACAGTACGTTGGGCGTACTAAAAGAAATCTCTGCACACGTATTAATGAACATCTCACCAATATTAAAAACGGTTTTCCCAAACATAGTCTCTCTAACCATTTCAGAATCTACCACCAACAGGATCCTAGCTTGGCCAGATTTTTTGGGATTGACAAGCTGGATGCTGATTGGAGGGGAGGAAATATGGTTCAGAGAATATCAAAAAATGAAACTGAATGGATTTACCGATTGGACACACTTTCTCCGACAGGAATCAATGTCGATATTGATCTAAACTGCTATCTGTCTAATTACTGATTGTTTGTTTGGTTTCCTGTCCTTTAAGATTGTGAAGGGGCTGTCCATTTTGGTTTCATCTCTTTGTATTCCTTTGATAAAAAAATTTTTTTTAGTAAAAACTTTTAATTTTATTCCATCTTTAGGATATTTTATTCAATTTATTAATTGAAGTTAAAGTAAATATATTAATGACATCTGACTTAATTATGCAATCTGGCATCTATCCACAAGATGGCAGTTTGGATGTCGTAATTTCTCAACATTTTTTCATTGTATTTTGCTTTTTGGCCACAAGATGGCAGTGATTTTTATTTTTCAATTTTGGTCTAATTCTCTGCTAGATGAGATGTCACTGAATTGGATGCCTTTTTAATGGCGATGTGTATTTAAGGAGGCGGCGTGCCCGTTTGTGCGATTCCCTGACGGCGTCAGAACACAGTTGGTCAGGCCGAACAGGTCAGTAAACGGCTTCTCCCTAAATTCGTTGGGCCTAGAACCTTCTGCCTGCTCAGGTAGGCCTAGGATGTGGATATTCCGCTGTAGGCAGTTCTCGGTGTCTATGGCCCATTCTTGCAAGGCACGTACTTGCAGCTGTAGGGCCCTAAGATCCCTGGACCAGATACTCCACACCAGAGACCTGGTCCTCCACCTCCAAGATACGGGCCCGGAATTTGTCTACGTCCTGGCGTATGAGGCCGACATCTGTCGCCACATACTCAATTTTGGCTGTCCGTGATGTCTTGCACTCAGCAAATGATGCTAGGATGGCTGCTCCGGAGGGATGAGCTGTGTCCCCGGCATCTGCCAGAGGCTGCTTGCTGGAAGACATGGCGTTGGCCGGTGCACGTGTGGCCAAGATGGCGGCCGGCTGTGAAGATGGGAGAACGCCGGAGTTGTGCTGTGCGGAGTGGGTCCTCGGCAGTCCATCCAAGCTAAACCGGAGCGATGGGTGTGAGCCCGGGAAATGTGTGACAGGATCGGAGCTCTCTAGAAGCACGTCTGCCCTGGTTCACATGCTGGCCATGCCCCCCGAATATGTAACATTATGGAATTTTTATATTAGAATAATATGATTTTTTTTTTTTTTTAACAGCTTACCTGTAAAATCCTTTTCTTGGCGTACATCACAAGACACAGAGCACCATAGTCATAACTATGTGGGTTATTCGCCACCTATAAGTGAATGGACACTGGTACACTCAGACAGGAAGTCCCCCTCTATATAACCCCTCCCATACAGGGAGTACCTCAGTTTTTGTAGCAATGAGAAATGAATATATATATATATATATATATATATATATATATATATATATATATATATATATATATATCTCTATCCCAACAATAGGGGCAGGACCTCTGTCGTGATGTACTCCAAGAAAAGTATTTTATAGGTAAGCTGTTATAAAAATCCTATTTTCTTTATCGTACATCACGGGACACAGAGCACCATAGTAATTACTATGTGGGATGTCCCAAAGCAATGCCTTCTGAGGGGAGGGAGACACAAACCAAAGCGGCCGTCTCCAGGCATGAGGACCTATACTGCCTCCTGCAGCACACGGCGCCCAAAGGCGGCATACTCCTGCCATCTTACATCCATCTGATAAAATATAGTGAATGTATGCACTGGCAAACAAGTAGCGGCATTGCAAATCTGAGTCATAGAGGCTTGGTGATGCACTGCCCATGAAGCACTGACTGCCCTGGTGGAGTGCACTTTAACCTGAAAAGGCAGAACCCTTCTTTTAAGACCATAAGCCTGACTAATCACCTGACGAATCCACTTAGCAATAGTTGATTTTGATGCTGCCTGGCCCTTTCTGGGGCCTTCTGGCAGCACAAGCAAAACATCAGTTTTCAGTATCTGAGCTGTCTCCTTCAGATAGGCCTTGACTGCTCTCACTACATCGAGAGAATGTAACAATTTTTCTATTGCAGAACGAGGTTCTGGAAAAAAGGAAGGCCGGGAGACATCCTGGTTCAGATTAAATCCTGACACTACCTTGGGCAGAAAGGTTGGGTGAGGGCGCAACACCACCTTATCCTTATGAATAATCAAGTATGGCTCTTTACACGAAAAAGCATCCAATTCTGACACTCTTCTTGCGGAGGTTACTGCAACTAAGAACACCAATTTCCTTGTCAAAAGAAGCAAAGGAATATTGCGTATGGGCTCAAAGGGCTGTCTTTGCAAAACCGATAAAACTAGATTCAAATCCAGTCAGGGCACAAGGGTGACCTGACTGGCAGAGTTATCCAAGTTACCCCTTGTATAAAGGCCCGGACCAAAGAATGCGAAGCAAGCGGCTTTTGGGAAAAAAAACTGCCAAGGCCGAGATCTGACACTTGATTGTACTCAAGGCTAGCTTCATTTCTACTCCCAACTGTAGAAAGGCAAGAATTCTACCTATGACATACTTTCGAGGGTGCCAACCCTTGGTTTCACACCAGCAGACAGGCCCTCTAGACCTTATAATAAATGGTCCTAGAGGCCGGCTTTCTAGCATTAATCAGGGTGGTAACCACTGAACCTGAAACCCCCAGACTCTTTAGAATGTGGGCTTCAATAGCCAAACCGTTAAATTTAGCGATTGTAAGGCAGGATGGAATACCAGCCCTTGCGACAGCAGGCCTGGACGAGATGGAAGAGTCCATGAATCCCCTACTGCCATCCTCATCTCTGCATACCAGGATCTCCTGGGCCATGCCAGGGCTACTAGGATTACTGGCTTCCCTTCCTCCTTGATCCTGCGAAGAAGCTGCTGTAGCAGCTGAACTGGGGGAATGCATAAATCGGTGAAAACCGATCCCACGGGGTCACTAACTCATCTGTCCCGAGTGCGAGTGGATCCCTTGTTCTTGATACAAAGCTTGTCAAACTTCTTGTTGAATCTGGATGCCAACAGATAGATGTCCGGGGTACCCCATCTTTGGCAAATGGCCAGAAAGACATCGGGATGTAGGGACCATTCTCCCGGGAACAACTGTTGGCGGCTCAAGAAATCCGCCTGCCAATTCTCCACTCCTGGGATGGAGACTGCAGATAGGCAAGGAACATGTTCCTCTGCCCAAGCCAGAATATGGTTCACCTTCCTCTGGGCTGCATGACTTCTGGTGCCCCCTTGGTGATTGATATAGGTCACTGCTATGGCATTGTTGGACTGTATCCTGATGGATCAATTCCGTAACCTGAACGTCTAGGCCATTAGAGCCAGACGTATTTCCCAAATTTCTAGGATGTTGATGGGCAAGCTTTTCTCGGACTCTGACCACTTCCCTTGGACAGTGGTCTCTTCTATGACTACTCCCCAGCTCCATAGGCTGGCATCCGTTGATACTACTTCCAGCTAACTGGACTGAAGGATTTCCCTTTCTGTAAATTCCTGGTTATTAACCACCAACTGAGACTCTGGCGCCCTTTTGGAGCCAGATTTATTGGATAATCCAAAGCTTGGGTCTTCTTGTTCCAAGCAGACAGAATACTGTATTGCAACAGTCTTGAATGAAACTGGGTGTAGGGAACTGCTTTGAATGAAGCCACCATCTTCCCTAGCAACCTCATGCAAAGGCAAATGGAAGGACCCTTCCTTGCCCTGGACCAGCTCTCTTATAACGTTGACTTTTGCCTGGAGCAAAAACACTTTCCTGGGCTGTATCTATGACCGAGTCCAAATACTCCAGTCTATTTGCTGGGTGTAAGGATGATTTCTCCAGGTTGAGAATCCAACCTAGGTGTTCCAGATAACTGACTGTTCTGGACACCCCCTGGTTTAACCGTGCTACTGACTGATCTAACAGTAGCAGGTCATCTAGGTATGCCGTTACTGCTATACCCTGGCCCCTTAGTCTTGCTTATACTGGGGCCAAAACTTTCATAAATACCCAGGGAGCGGTGGCTAACCCGAAGGGCAATGCCACGACCTGAAAATGGCGCTGTTCCACCGCAAAAACGCAGAAACCTCTGATGAGCAGGGAAAATTGGCACATGTAGATATGCATCTTTGATGTCTATTGATGCTAGAACTTCTCCTCCCCGTAGGGTGGATACGACTGACCAGATTGAATCCATGCGGAAAGAGTGGTTGTTTAGGAAGCGATTCAGATCTTTAAGATCTAAAATGGGTCTGACATCTCCAATCGGTTTCAGTACCGTGAAGAGATTTAAATAAAACCCCATTCCCTGCTTTTCTGAAGAATTTGATTCCCTGAGACATCAATCGGTCTAGTGCCAGAAATAAAGACCTTCTTTTTTCATTGGGTCTTTGGGGTGTAGCCTAGGGCTACCATCAGAGATGACCCATCCATCAAGGATCTCTTCTTGCCAAGCCCCTGAAAAAACACAGAAGTCTTCCCCCACCTCAATTGAGCGAGAGCGCCCCTTCATAAGGAGGCCTTGGGACTCTGCTTTGTAGGCTTCTGCCCTCAGACACTTCCGTAGTCCTGTGAAAATAAACACATAGGTAAATAGTTCCAGAAAAAAGAAGTACATACGTATGCAGCATGTGTTAAAGCAATATGCCTCTATGGAAGCGAAGGGAAAGGAAAGACAGATTCTGGTGGTAGGGGACTCAAGTCTTAGAAGGACAGAGAGGGCAATCTGTAACAAAGACCTGAAGCGCCGAACAGTATGTTGTCTACCGGGCGCTTGGGTTCGGCACATCACGGATCTGGTGGACAGATTACTGGGAGGGGCTGGGGAAGGCCCGGCTGTCATGGGGCACGTTGGCACCAATGACAAAGTCAGAGGCAGATGGAGTGTCCTAAAGAACGATTTTAGGGACTTAGGAGCTAAATTGAGGAAAAGGACCTCCAAGGTAGTGTTCTCAGGAATACTACCGGTACATTGAGCCACATCAGAAAGGAAGAGGGAGATTAGGGAAGTAAACAAGTGGCTGAAGAGCTGGTGTAGTAAAAAGGGGTTTGGGTTCCTGGAGGACTGGGCCGACTTCTCAGTCTGTAACCGGTACTATAGAAGGGACGGACTGCACCTAAATGAGGGGGGTGCAGATCTGCTGGGAATGAAGATGGCCAAAAAGTTAGAGGGGTTTTTAAACTAGGCGATGGGGGGGAGGGTCCAGAGACAGTGATAGCCAGCGCAGAAGATATTCCAGAGGGTAGTATTGGGGGCATTAGTGGTAGGTTGACCAAAGCATATAAACCCAAGGTAAGTTTAGTAGCAAGTCCTAGTTGCAATCTCGGAACACCCAATAAGAGGATAATATGCGACCGGTCTAAACTGCGTGGCATGTTCACCAATGCCAGGAGCATGGCGGACAAGATAGGTGAACTAGAGATACTGTTGTACGAGGAGGATTTGGATTTTATGGGAATTTCAGAGACCTGGTTCAACAGCTCTCATGATTGGCTGGCAAACATTCAAGGGTTTACCTTTTTATCGCAAGGATAGAGAGGGTAAAAAAGGGGGAGGGGTATGCCTATATATGAAGAATAATGTACAAGTGAATGTGAGAGATGACATCACTGAGGGAGCTAGAGAGGAGGTGGAATCTTTATGGGTAGAGCTCCAAAGGGATGAAGCTAAGGGGAAAATAATCCTGGGAGTATGCTATAGGCCCCCTAACCTGAGGGAGGAAGTGGAGACGGATCTCCTATCACAAATTGGATTAGCAGCAAGGATGGGAAGTGTTATCATAATGGGGGATTTTAATTATCCAGACATAGACTGGGCGGAGGGAACCGTGCATTCATCTAAGGCTCGCCAGTTCCTTAATGTCTTGCAGGACAATTTTATGGGTCAGATGGTAGATGCACCAACTAGAAATAAAGCATTACTGGATCTACTGATTACCAACAATACAGACCTGATCACGGATGTAGAAATACGGGGCAATTTAAGTAACCGCGATCACAGGTCAATTAGTTTCAGTATAAATCACACAAATAGGAAACATAAAGGGAATACAAAGACACTGAATTTCAAAAGAGCCAACTTCCCTAAACTATGAACCTTGTTAGAAGGCATAAATTGGGATAAAATATTAGGAACAAAGAATATGGAGAGATGGATTTGCTTTAAGGGCATTAGCCAATGTATCCCATTGGGTAATACATTTAAAAGAGCGAACAAAAGTCCTGGATGGCTTAACTCCAATGTAAAATTGCATATAAAAGCAAAGGAGAAGGCCTTCAAAAAATACAAGGTTGAGGGATCATCATCAGCATTCAGACTTTTTATAAAGAATGCAACAAGAAACGTAAGGGTGCAATAAGGACGGCTAAGATAGAACATGAAAGACACATAGCGGAGGAGAGCAAAAAAATCCCAAGAAATTCTTTAATCAGTTGGCGACCGCCTAATGCAGATATACTGCGGCAGAATGGCACGAGCAGGCAAAATCACGTACCTCGGTGCCCGAGGCGGTCGGCTTCTGTCTGGGAGCGATCAGAGGTGAGGGGGAGACCATCCATTCGTGGCCCCCCCTCGCGATCGCTCCCAGCCAATGAGATTCTTCCTCTGCTGCTGTATAGTAAACAGCAGCAGAGGAAATGATGTCATCTCTCCTCGGCTCGGTATTTTCCGTTCCGGCGCCAAGGAGAGAAGACATCTGAGTGAGTCGCACAACACACAGTAGAACACGTCAGGCATACTGTACACCCCTATCACCCCCCCCCCGTCCTACTGACACCAAGCAGTTTTCTCGAATCGTCTTCCAGGGCAGCATCTGAGAGATAGGCTCCTCCTCACTGAAACAGGAAACACATTAGTCCACCATTATTAATTTCAGTCTTACCTGCGTGCCTCAGTTGTTTGTGTTTCCTCTGGACCCACAGGAGCTGCAAAAGAAACGTTTGTTATTTTACTTCAGTCTCTGTGCTAGTTGCAGGAGACTCCCTGCCAGCATCCCATCCAGCCCTGTGGGCCTTGGGAGGGCGAGCAGGGGCAGCATATTTGAGCAGTATTGCTCTGCTTGAGATTTCACCCCTACAGAGGGGTCTGCAATCACCCCCCCAAGCTGCAACAATGCACTGACATTTCCCCCATGCCGCTACTGAAGGGACCTGCTACAGTTTTTTCACCAGGGAACTCCATGTGCAAACTCTGGCAACATACTCCCAGACATGAAGAGCGTACAGTGGTGTGGGTGCATGGATGCCTTACCCCCTGATTACAGCCGCTGCCGCGCCGGACCGGTAGGTGCCTCGCGGCTTATTTTTTGTTCCTCTCCTACCCACGTGATGTCCGCACCCACCGCCCATATGATTGCCGTTTTTTTTGCTGCGATCGTCGTCCTCTACACACCGCAAAACAAGCCTCTTCTCATGGAGGCTTGGTGGGGTGTACCAAGATGGTGCCAGAGACACTTCCGGGTTAGCGGCCATTTTCCTGGAGCCTTCTTCCAGGGATACAGAATGGGCTATGGTTGCATCACTTCCGGGGGCGGGAATTTAAAAAAAAAAAAAAAAAAGTTATAATAGCAAATATATCAATATACATGCATACTGCAGCAGAGTCCCCCTCCCTATTGGGCCCAGAAGGGAGGATACCAATTGCAGCGGCATGTGCAGGTATATCCACCAACCTGCACGGGGTCAGCTGGGGGCGGGGCCGGAGCTTAACAAGGAAGCAGTTAATAAGGCCCCTCTAAGCAAAGGATCCTGGTGGCTGACCATGTCTGACGCTTCTCCACCCTGCCCTGCAGATTCTGCAAGCCAGGACAGCTCCAAGGTAAGCCAGAATACTCGAGTCACCTCTGTCTTACTATAAAACTGCCTACTTACAGGCAGCCTTTACCCGCCTACCTCATGGGGACCTTTTTTGTGCTTGATTTCAGGCAAAGACCCCTGAGGAAAGGGAGTGGAAAGCAACAAAACATGTGCTTTGTGCAGCCACCGGTTTTCCCCAGAATGGGGAAAAAACCCCTATATCAAAAATGTATAGACAAAATGGTGGCCAAAGAATCGCAAGGGTATCTGAAAGATCTGCTCAGCTCTTTCAAGAAAGAAATACAGAGCACCATGGCGCCTCTACGCTCAGCTATTAAAAAGTTAGAAGCGCCATCAAGCGTCAGTCAGACCAATACCCCGTCTACCACCGGATATGCATTCCTTCAGGTAACAGGGAACAGACAGAACAAGAGGATTCGGATGAATCCGAATCGGAGAATGAACTTTGCTCAGACTCCGATGAGGAAGATGCGGTTTCAGAGGGCAACATTATTTCTATCAGGGGATACGAATAGCCTTCTAAAAGCCATAGCGGACACGCTAGGTATTAAAGAACATAAATCCGCAGAACTTACAATACATGACAAGATGTATAAAGAGCTACAACCCAGAAAGCCTAGTACATTCCCTGTACACCAAACTCATAAAGATATCTTTAAAAAAAAAAAAAAAAAAGAGTGCGAAGACCCAGAGAAGAAACTCTCTTCATGCCAGCCACAGTCAAACACAGACCCGTTTGCAGAGATGGACACCAAAACCTGGGCTAAATGCCCCAAAGTGGATGGTTCGCTGGCAAAAGTCACAAATAAATCTGACTTGGCCTTTGACGACGCCGGTACCTTAAGTGACCCCATGGAAATCCAGCAATAGCTTCCACCTGCACAGCCCGGACTTTATCAATCTGGCTAACCCAGCTTCAAGAACTTCTGGAGAGTGACACACCTAGAGGCAGCACAGTGGTGTAGTGGGTAGCACTCTCACCTAGCAGTAAAAAGGGTCGCTGGTTCATATCCCAACCATGACACTACCTGCCTGGAGTTTGCATGTTCTCCCTGTGCCTGCGTGGGTTTCCTCCAGGTACTCCGGGTTCCTCCCACACTCCAAAGACATGACATCCTTCCACGGGAGACATTTATGGCGACAATAGACCTATAGGATGCCTACCTACATGTCCCCATAAAGGAGGGTCATCCAAAAATTCCTGAGGTTCGTAGTACAAAAGCCAGCAACTACGCCGCACCCTCAATACACAGCTCTCCTTTTCGGCATCTCCTCTGCACCAAAAATCTTCTCAAAGATAATGGCAGAAGCGTTAAAAGGTCTAAGACAACTAGGTATTGGCACAATACCATATTTAGACGATTTACTGTTCTTTGCGGACTCAGCAGAGGCCCTAGAAAGCAACCTGTGCACAAGTATGTCCTATCTGCAAAACCGGGGATAGATAATAAATGCAGAAAAGTCACAGATGGGGGCGTGGCCAAGATGGCGCCGTGAGCGGTCGGTCCTTTTGTGAGCTCCGCCGTTCCGTCTGTTAAATCCGGATCCATCGGCCTATATACTGCAGCGATTGCATCCCTGCTAGCTGGGGGGGACCCAGGGAATCCCTGTCCACCGGGGAGTGAGGGAATTTTTCGCTTCCTGACCCGGGATCGGCTTATTAAAGGGGGCTCCCGGATTCCGATAAGCTGCCCACCCGCAGACCCTGACCACCAACGGCCAGGGTTGTCAGGAAGAGGCCCTTGTCCTCATCAACATGGGGACAAGGTGCTTTGGGGGAGGGGGGCCGCAGGGCGCCCCCCTCCCCCAAAGCACCCACCCCCCCATGTTGAGGGCATGCGACCTGGTACGGTTCAGGAGGGGGGGGGGCGCTCGCTCGTCCCCACCCCCTTTCCTGACCGGCCAGGCTGCGTGCTCGGATCGGGGTCTGGTATGGATTTTGGGGGGACCCTACGCCATTTTTTCGGCCTAGGGGGTTCCCCTTAAAATCCATACCAGACCTAAGGGCCTGGTATGCCCCGCGCTCGCCGCATTAGGAAAATGTGTTTTCCTATTGCAGCGAGTGCGAGATGCAGTACCCTGCCCTTGCGTCGTATCTGGTCCGACCAGCATACGGACGAACGGGCTTTCCGTCAGGAACTGAGTCCGGCGGAGTTACGACGTAAAGATTTAAAGCAGGCTTCAAATCTAAAGTACGACGGATTTCCGACCGAAGCGGTCCATCAGAAGTCTGATGCAGGCCCCACACGGTAGGATTTTCCGCCATATTCGGTCCATCAGCGTCCGTCGGACCAGCCCAGTCACAAAGTCCGACCGTGTGTACGCCCCATAACATGTCACACTTCAAAATTGCACACGCTCGTGGAATGGCGCCAAACTTTGGTACTTAAAAATCCCCATAGGCGACGCTTTAACATTTTTTACTGGTTACATGTTTTGAGTTACAGAGGAGGACTAGGGCTAGAATTATTTCTCTTGCTCTAACATTCGCGGCGATACCTCACATGTGTGGTTTGAACACCATTTTCATATGTGGGCGGGACTTATGTATGCGTTTACTTCTGCGTGCGAGCACACGGGGACAGGGGCGCTTTTTTTTTTTTTAATTGTTAAATTTGACTTATTTTTTTAGTTTGACACTTTAAAAAAAATAAACTTTTTGATCACTTTCATTCCTATTACAAGGAATGTAAACATCCCTTGTAATAGCAATAAGGCATGATCGGTCCTTTTTACAGTGAGATCTGGGGGGGTCAATAAGACCCCATATCTCACCTCTAGGCTGGGAAGCCTAAAATAAAAAAACAAAAAAAAAACAAACAATTGGGGCTTCCCAGCCTAGGAGGCGCCGTTTTTTTTTAATGCAGAGGCCGGGCATGACATCATAACATCGCGCCCGGCCTCCGAATGATCATAGAGACTCCGGCGACCATCTGCTCCGCCCGAAATCTCTATGATTACCATCCGGGGCTGGTGGATCCATTCTCCGACTCACCGATAGAAGCACTGGAGGGCAAGTGTGGGAGTCCCCCCTAAAATCCATACCAAACCCTTATCTGAGCACACAACCTGGCAGGGCACAGGAAAAGAGGAGGGGCGAGAGAGTGCCCCCCCCTCCTGAACCGTACCAGGCCACATGCCCCCCAACATGAGGGTGCTTTGGGGTAGCCTCCCAAAGCACCTTGTCCCCATGTTGATGGGGACAAGGGCCTCATCCCCACAACCCTTGCCCGGTGGTTGTGGGGGTCTGCGTGAGGGGGGCTTATTGGAATATGGAAGCCCCCTTTAACAAGTTGACCCCCAGATCCCGGCCCCCCCTGTTTGAAGTGGTAACTGGTACATTGTACCCGTACAATTTCTCAAAAAAGTGTCAACATGTTAAAAAAAAAAAAAAAAAAAAAAAAAACACACAACAAAAAAAAAAAAAAAAACACACACCTTGGGACAGGTCCTTTATTAAAAAATTAAAAAATAAAAATGTCCCACGAAGTTCATTCATCTTCTTCTATCGCTCCACCGACTGACCGAAAAATAAAATAAAAAAATATCCGCCTCCATGGGCGACACCCGCTGTATGACGCTTCAGCGACGATGACGGTTCTTTTATAACTGAGGGCGGGGCCACACGGTGATGTACTCGGGTGACCCCGCCCCCCTCTGACACACGGGAACTTCCCAATGGCTTCCCCGTGGCCCCTGGGGCAGGACCCGGGTCCCCAAACACTTTTTATGACAATAACTTGCATGTAAGCTCTTAAAATTGATTTGTCCCATAGACTTTTAAAGGGTGTTCCGCAGCTTTCGAATTTGCCGTGAACACCCGAAATTGTTCGCTATTCAGGGAACAGGCGAACATCGGGCTCATCCCTAGTTATGACTATGGTGCTCTGTGTCCCGTGATGTACGATAAAGGAAAGTACATGGCACAAAGCCGATTTACAGTACGATACCCCCACCCTCATGCAGGCTGTACCGTGTCTCTCATGATCTAAAATAGATGTATTATCCTTTTTCTTCTTCTCACTCCTCCATAGATCCCGGCTATGTGGAGCTTCAGGATTTGGATACACACTATACTCCGATGTAGGCACAAGGCCACTTTAACTCCTTTCCTCAAAACTCTCTGGGTTCATGTCCAGGGAAGATACATTGCTCTGCTTCCCTGCCTCAGCAGGCAGTACCTGGAGGTAGCTGGGCAATTGATCTGCAGCCGGGTGAGAGGCCCTCCAATGTCAGAACAGATGTGTGGGCAGCAGTCTAATAACATGAGGTTTCTCCAGAAGACCCAGCTACTATTGGGGCATATACCCAACTTTTGCCCAAGCACTACAGTTCCAGTGTGGTGACCTTTAGCCGGGGATCCCTTCAGCTGTTTGCCTGTGTTACCAAAACTACCCTGAACTTCACTGAGAGGCTCACTGTGTATGAGGGTCACAAGTAGCTGTTTGTATTCTGAAATGTCCTTTATGTTGTCTGTAGAAGTGTTTAAGTCTAATTCTTTTTCCTGTCGCATCATGGCAGCATAGACTTTGGGTTGTGACTCCGCCCCCACAACCTGATAGGACCACATAGCTATAAATTGTAGAGAGGGCCCCCGCCCAGTAATCTCTTATTTTTCCTCACCTGTCAGGACCGAACGGATTAAGAAGCACCCCCTTACCGCATTCGCCCCAGCCAGGTTCTAGCCTCTCCTGGGTGGAAGTCCTTACCTGTACAGCCTCTAAATGAGCTAGATGGAAGGAACACCGCTCTGGTGATCTCGGGGGTATGTTGCGGCTCCAGTATAAGCCTTAAACAGGCTTAGTTGTTGTGCAGCGGTCTCCATGTTCTTTGTTTCACTTTTTTCTGTGTTTGCTGGGCTGTGTAGTCCCTCTGTGCCTCTCTACAGGCTTCCTGAGTGTCTTGGCGCTTCCGCGCATGCGCAGTGCGCACCCTCAGGGCGTCCTTTCGTTTTTGCCAGTATCCAAGATGGCGCCGAGCGCCTCGTGCCGCTACTGCACATGCGCGAGCGGGTCGTGACCTCGGCGGCCATGGCGGCAAATTTAAAAAGCCCTGTTTTGTCATTCTGAGCTCTCCTTGCTTCCTGGAAGTCTTCTGACTGCTGTTTTTCAACTTGCTGCATTCTTGAAGTACCCCCCCCCCCCCTCTGGGTAAGTGTCTGTTACCTATGCACTGTCTTTTTGGGGTCTGTTTGCATGCTCTTACCTTCCTATACCCTTCTCAGGTGCTCACTTTCCTCTCCTATGGAGGCCGCTGCCCCAGCAGATCACCATCAGCCTAATAGGTAAGGGGGGGGGGGGGGGGGGGTTCGGGATTCCAGTGGTAAGTAGAGAAGATTGAAAAAGAGAGCAGGATCGTACTAACGCTGCCTAATTGGTCAGCCCTGTCAGGTCCGCAAGATCATCCAAGTCAAGGCGAAGAGAGTCTTCGCACAAGAGAAGCCGCTCCGGCCATAGACGCAGCCGCTCACGCGGAAGAAGTCGCTCAGGCCACAGGGGAAGCCGTAGAAGGAGTCGATCTTATTCAAGACATAGCCGTTCCTACCACAGAAGATCCCCTGCACGAAGACACCAATCTTCTGCGCACCCTTCCCGCCCAGCCGGGAACGCTTGCTGGGTATGCGGGGCTACAGCCCTCCCAGATAAACTGGCCTGTCGCAGGTGCATGGATGAAGCCACCAGGGTGAAGGAGCTGGATTCCATAGAGCCCACTGGAGTCTCTACTCCCCAAGTCTCAACTCCTGATGTAGAGTTTACGGCCCATAGCGCCTCACCTACCAATCCCAGTACATCAAGAGATCAAGAATTTCCGTCACATGATGAGGAGCTGGAAGCATCAGCTGGTTTTGATTTTGCGCTCATAGAACCGTTCGTCAGATCGGTTAAGGAAGCGATAAACTGGGAGGAGCCTAAGGAGGTACAGCAAAAACAGAGGAAGTATTTCCCAAACCTCAAGAAAGTTCCGGAGGCTTTCCCGTTCATCGATGAGTTAGATGAACTGATTGAGGAGTGGCAGAATCCAGAAAAGAAATTTAGTCTGTCCAACAGGCTTACCAAGCTGTACCCGCTCAAGGAACCCAAAGTATACCCTTTGGTTTCCCCTCCAGTAGTGGATGCATCTTTGATGCGTCTAGCCAGTCACGTGACGCTCCCCATTGAAGATGCAGTGACGTTCATAGACGTGCTCGACAGGAAGGTGGATACAGACCTTAAGAGGGCTTACCTGTTCGCAGGAGGTGCCTGCAGACCTGCGGTGGCATTAGCTGCGGTCGGAAAAGCTATCTCCAGCTGGTCTTCAGCTACGGCAAGACTCGTCACTGAGGGTGCAGATCAAGAGCAGATCACTAAGGCCTTACAAGAACTTAGCCTTGCGGGAGATTTTGTGGCGGAAGCCTCCGTGGATACTATCAGATCCGCATCAAGGGCCATGTTAGCTACTGTAATGGCCAGAAGGGCGCTATGGCTTAAACCCTGGTCAGCCGACCCTGCCTCAAAATCCAACTGGTGCAGGATTCCGTATGATGGGGTAAACCTCTTCGGGACGAAGCTGGATACCGCTATTTCTAAGGTGACAGGCGGGAAGTCGGGTCTCATACCATCAGACAGAAGACCGAAACAACAGAGGCCGCCTCCCTTTAAGCGTAAACTTCCAGAGAGATACAGGGATGCAAAATCCTATAGACCGGGGAAGGAATACAGAAGGAATTTGAGGAAGGACGTCTGGGGGTTCTTCCAAATTCCAGAAGCCCAAGACCCCTGCCTCCAATGACCAGAAGTCCTTTTGAAGGTTCGCCCGCCCAACCAGCGGTAGTGGGTGCCAGACTCACAAAGTTCAAGCTGGTTTGGGCGGGAATGATAAAAGACCCATGGACGGTGTCCACCATTCATGTCGGGCACAGGTGGGCATTCAGAGGTCGCCCTCCAAGAGATCAATTCTGCTCAACCAGACTTCCTCCTTCCCAAGAAAAAAAAAAAGGACTATCCTTAGTCCAGTACATTCAGGATCTGCTCCAAAAGCAAGCAATAGTGGAGGTACCGCCATCTCAAAAAAGCAAGGGTTTCTATTTCCCACTTTTTTTTGTGAAAAAGAAGTCAGGGGACTTTCGTCCAGTCTTGGACCTAAAAAACCTCAACCGGTCAATACAGTTAGAATCGTTCAAGATGGAAAGTCTTCAATCAATTCTCCAAGCAATAAACCTGGGAGATTGGATGCTGTCAATCGACCTCCAGGACGCATATCTACATATTCCTATCCATACCGAGTTCCAAAAATTTCTCCGCTTTACCCTAAACCATCGGCACTTCCAATTCCGAAGCCTCCCGTTCGGGATCTCTACCGCACCCAGGACGTTTACAAAGGTCCTATTACCTGTTATAGCCCACCTGAGAGAAAAGGGGCTGAGGGCCCACCATTATCTGGACGACATCCTACTTCTCTCAGATGGCCAGGACTCTCTCGTCCAACATCGGGAAACTCTGGTCTCCACGTTACAGTCCCTAGGGTGGCTGATAAATTGGAAAAAGAGCAACATTCATCCCACACAGAGACTGGTCTTTCTGGGAGCCGAACTGGACACAAGTGAGAACACAGAAGAACTTCCACGGGAAAAAATTCCCCTCCTAATCCAAAAGGTGATAAGGGCAATCTCTGCTACAGTGCTCCCGGCCAGGACATGTCTCAGTGTCCTGGGCTCCCTAGCGTCCACCATTCCAATGGTCCAATGGGCACAATGGAACTCGAGGCCTCTCCAGATCTCCTTCCAGTGGAACGGTACATCAATGTCCCAACCAATCTTCATCTCTCAGGAGGTAAAACAATCTTTGAGGTGGTGGACACGACCTCACAATTTGAGAAGATGCAAGCATATAGTCACTCCTCATCAAGAGACGGTGACCTCAGATGCCAGTCTGCAGGGATGGGGAACCCACTATCAGGACTTCGCGGCTCAGGGTCGCTGGCCTTTCAGGGCACAGGATTCAGTGTCGAATGTTCTGGAGATGAGGGCAGCGTTTCAGGCTCTCCTGGCCTTCAGTTTTCACTTGAGGAAGAAGCATGTCCTTCTGAGGATGGACAACAAGGTGGCTGTCGCCTACATCAACAGGCAGGGGGGCTCCAGAAGCAGGTCCATGATGCAGGAGGTCCGTCCTGTTCTAGAATGGGCACAGCTGAATCTGTTGGACCTAAGGGCGGTTTATGTTCCGGGAGTCCAGAACACCTTGGTCGACTCGCTGAACAGGAATTTCTCCTCCAACAACGAGTGGTCTCCGAGTCCTCAAGCCTTTGCTCTCATATCCCGGACCTGGGGTTCACCAGAGATAGACCTAGCTGCAACTCCGGAGAACACAAAATGCCAGAGATTTCTGTCAAGGATACCATTTCCTTCGGCGGAGGGGATGGATTGCCTCCAACACCCCTGGAATTTTCACCTGGGGTACATTTTCCCCCCCGACTCCTCTCATAGCGAGATTCCTCCTGAGGCTCAAGAAGTCAACGGCATTGGTGGTAGCAGTAATTCCTTTCTGGCTGAGGAGGCCATGGTTTACTACCCTCATGCAGCTGAACACGACGGATCCCCTGCCTCTCCCGTTGTTGACGGACCTACTCTCCCAGGGTAATCTTCACCCGAACCCTGAGAAGCTACATTTGATGGCCTGGAGACTGAGAGGGCTAGGTACCTAGGGCAAGGCTTTTCCCAGAAGGTGGTGGATACCTTACTCCAAGCCAGAAGACCTACCACCAACAACACATACAGGCGGGTCTGGGAAAAATTTGTCTCCTTCACTCAACAAGGTTGGGACTCGTCCTCCCCATCGGTGTCTCAGGTCTTAGAATTTCTTCAGTTAGGCCTGGAGAAAGGCCTTAGATCAAGCACCCTGAAGGTCCAGGTATCGGCCCTGTCTGTCTGCCTTGACAGGAGTTAAATGGGCGCAAGATCCTCTTGTGATTCAGTTCCAAAGGGCCTGTCTAAAACTGAGGCCCCCCAGAAAACCGTCCTTCCCAGTCTGGGATCTCTCTGTCGTTTTGGAGGCACTTTCCAAGGAACCCTTTTTCCCAATGGAGAGCATATCCCTCTGGGATCTAACGCTGAAAGTTGCATTCTTAATAGCCATAACATCGGCAAAGATGCAAGCTCTAATGGTTAGTGAACCATATCTGGTTGTTTTTCCAGACAGGCTAGTCCTAAGACCTTCGGATCGTTTCATCCCCAAGGTATCCTCATCTTTTTACTTCAACCAGATTAATCTTCCAGCACTCAGCACGGATCAGGGAGATCCTCACCCACTAGATGTCAAAGGTAACGTCTGGCAATATCTCTCGGCAACCAAATCCATCAGAAAGTCTGAGAGCCTCCTAATCATTCCGCATGGATTCAGGAGAGGTCAAGTGGCATCCTCACGCACCATTGCTTCATGGCTAGTAAAGACCATCAAGAGGACTTATTCACTGAGTAACCATCAAATACCTGAGGGCTTAAGGGCACACTCCACCAGGGCAGTGGCAACCTCCTGGGCGGCATATTGTAGAGTCTCGGCGGAGACAATTTGCAGAGCGGCTACCTGGTCTTCCAGGAACACCTTTATGTCCCATTACAAGGTGGATTCCGCCTGCTTATCCACAGTGGATTTCAGGAGATCCGTTATCCAGGCCAATTCTTCTATTCTTTGTTAATAAACTTTTTTTTGAACTCCCACCCAGTCTTTGCGAGTTACTCCCCAAAGTGTATGCTGCCATGATGAGACAGGAAAACGGAAAATTGTATACTCACCTTTCCGTAATTTTCCTTTCCTGTTGCATCTTCATGGCAGCATACAATCTCCCACCCTTCTAAGGTGATATATACGGAGAATACTGGGGCGGGGGCCCTCTCTACAATTTATAGCTATGTGGTCCTATCAGGTTGTGGGGGCGGAGTCACAACCCAAAGTGTATGCTGCCATGAAGATGCAACAGGAAAGGAAAATTACGGAAAGGTGAGTATACAATTTTCTGTTTTTTCATAGCTCAGAAAGGGGTTGTGCGGCAAAATCCTCCCTGGCTTTTTTTAAAAGATGTGTTCGCAAAGACTCCGTTCAAATTCCCGGATCCAGTAAACACGCAGAGAATGGACAAGTATGTCTTCTCAGAGGGCTTCCAAACCAAAATTTAAAAGTCCAAATACGTTAATTTGTAACAGTATAATGAGTTATTTTAAACAGTTGTTTCAAAATTCAGACATACAGCATAGTAGTTGCACAGAGAACATACCCATAACGGTCATTGTGAACATTCACTGCTAGACCAGTGGCAAAATTTGCATCATGAACAGGCAACACCTACAGTATCTCACAAAAGTAAGTACACCCCTCAGTGACATTTGAGTAAATCTTTTCTTCTATCTTTTCATGTGACAACACTGAAGAAATGACACTTGTCTACAATGTAAAGTAGTGAGTGTACAGCTTGTATAACAGTGTAAATTTGCTGTCCCCTCAAAATAACTCAACACACAACCATTAATGTCTAAACTGCTGGCAACAAAAGTCAGTACACCCCTAAGTGATCCATGTCAGGGGTAGAGCAGGAAGCAGCACCAGTGTCGGGGGTGCTCAGTAGGTGTGGGGTGGGATTGCTCAGTGTGTGTCCAGGGGGTGTTGCTCAGTGTCGGGGGTGGTGCTCAGTGTGGGAGGGGTGTGCTCAGTGTTGGGTGGGTGCTAAGTGTTGGGGGTGCTCAGTGTCGGGGGTGGTTCTCAGTGTGGGAGGGGTGTGCTCAGTGTTAGAATTGTAGTGCTCAGTGTCAGGGGGGGTGCCTAGTGTGGAGGGGTGATGCTCAGTGTCTGGGGGGGGTGATTCTCAGTGTCGGGGGGGTGGTGCTCAGTGTCGGGGCTGTGCTCAGTGTCGGAGGGATGCTGCTCAGTGTTGGGGGGGTGCTCAGTTGTGGGGATGTTGCTCAGTGTGGGTGGTGCTCAGTGTCGGGGGGGGTGGTGCTCAGTGTTGGGATGGTAGTGCTCAGTGTGGGGGGGTGTTGCTCAGTGTTTGGGGGGGTTAAGTGTTGGGATGGTAGTGCTCAGTGTCAGAGGGTGCTCAATTTTGGGGGTTGGTGCTCAGTGTCGGGGGTGTTGCCCAGTGTTGTGGGGGTTGCACAGTGTTGGGGGCTGCTCAGTGTGGGTGGGTGGTTCTCAGGAGGGGGGTGCTCACTGTCAGGGGGTGGTGCTCAGTGTTGAGGTGTTAGTGTTGGGGGGTGCCCAGTGGTGGGGGTGCTGCTCAGTGTCGGGGGGACGGTGCTCAGTGTTCAGGGGTGCTCAGTGTGGGGGGGCGGTGCTCAGTGTTGGGATGGTGGTGCTCAGTTTCGGGGGGGTGCTTAGTGTAGGGGGTGCTCAGTGTTGGGGTGTTGCTCAGTGTGGGGGGGGGTGGTGCTCAGTGTGGGGAGGGTGTTGCTCAGTGTTGGGGGGGGGGGGTGCTCAGTGTGGCGGTGTTGCTCAGTGTTGGGGGGTGCTCAGTGTGGGGAGGGTGTTGCTCAGTGTTGGGGGGGGTGGCTCAGTGTTGGGGGGTGCTCAGTGTGGCAGTGTTGCTCAGTGTCGGGGGGTGCTGCTCAGTGTTGGGGGGTGTTCTCAGTGTGGCGGTTTTGCTCAGTGTTGGGGGGGGGGGGGTGCTCAGTTATCTTCATCTTGTAGTTGATGATTATAGAACATTTTAAGATTTTTTTTTTTTTTTGTATTAATCAAATTTTATATTAGACATGAATGTATAAAGACAGAAGATAAAAATTGCCTTACATGTAAATATTATAGATCAGGCATGTTTATCCCGTGACCTGTGACCTCTAACCTATGGCTTCATAGAGAGCCAGTCACAATCTCCTGATATTGCGAATCGGATGCGGGGAGCCCGGCCTGAAGCATTGCTTTCGGGTGGATTGATAAACAAATGATTAAACACAAATCCTGCTGATGTAATGATTGCTCATCTCTGTGTTTTGTAGAACAATAGAAGATATGGATCCTCGGCTGATACAGGTAATATACATCATTCCTATAACTCATCATATCATAATGCTCTTATACTGTGCCTTAAAAAAGTATTCATACCCAACACAAAGTGGCTCATAATTGTGAAGTGGAAGGAAAAATGATGAATGATACAAATAAATATGTGAAAAGTGTGTGTGTGTGTGCCATTTGTATTCAGACCCCTTTACTCTGATACCCCTAACTAAAATCTAGTGGAACCAATTGCCTTCAGAAGTCCCCTAATTAGTAAATAGAGCCCACCTGTGTCATATTTTTTTTTTTTTAACAGAAATTTTTTATTGAACAAATCAGCATTACATTACAGAATAATTTAGTACATTCAAAGTAGAAGGGATAATAACAGTAAAATCTACCTTCAATCTATAGTCTATATTTATCAGATATTCCAGTTATGCAGATGACAGAAATATCACATGACAATACCCCTTATTGCATTGTAGTATTATACCATCGTAGATACAATTATGTAAGTAACCAATTTCAATCCAGCCTGATACGGAGGGGGAGGAGGGCTGGGGGAGAGGAAGGGGGAAGAGGAAGGAGGGAAACGAGAGAGAGGGAGGGGACGAGCACAAGAAGAATAGGTAATGAGATTTAGAATGTCCTCCAATGAGTTTCACTGCATACCAATTATGGATCAGGGGGCTCAGGGACCCCAGAGGCGTCTATCCAAGAGGACCAGATTTTATCGAACTTCCCTGGGCATTGCCTACTTTCATATGTCAACCTATATATGGGAAGTGCCATGTTCACCGACCTTCTCCATGATGCCAAAGTAGGAGGCTCTGCTAGTTTCCATACCAGTAAGATTTCACGCCTAGCATAATATAATGCAAAGGTAAGACATAATTTACTATACCTATCTCCCTCAAGATCCTCCAAATGGCTAAGCAATAGTGTCTGAGGATCGACCGGTATATTTAAGCCTGTAATATTGCTCAGTGTGGAGGCCACTGCTGACCAAAAGGGCTTAAGTTTGGGACAGGACCAGACCATGTGCCAAAAGGTGCCCACCTCCTGTCTGCATCTCTGACAATTGGGGTCCCTTTGATTGTAAATGCGCGCTAATCTCTGGGGGGTGAAGTACGCTCTGTGTAGGAACTTAAATTGTATGAACCTATCTTTCGCTGCGATCATCGAAGGAATGTAGGAAATTAAACACTCCTTCCAGTTCTCTTCATCCAGGGAAGGAATATCAACCCTCCACTTTTCCCATGTCTTAGTTAGTTTGGTGTCATATTCTACCGTGAGATATACATATAATGTTGAAAGTGGCTTCCCCATCACACTAGAAATCAAGAGCCTCTCAATGGAGTCCGGTTCCAAAATAAGGGGGGCAGGGAACTGAGCTTCAAAAGCGTGCTTTAGCTGCCAGTATCTAAATTGGAAGGAGGCTGGGATAGCAAATGATTGCCTCAGGGCCTAGAAAGTCATAAGCCTACCGTCCTGAACTATATTTTTTAGTGTGAGGATACCCTTTTTTGCCCAGATAGAGGGATCTGGTATACTGTGAAGGTGAGGGAGCATGGGGTTACACCATAGGGGCATATGAGGTGAGATATGATTAGGTTTCCTATATATCTTCCTAGCCTCCTGCCAGACCTTAACAGTGGTCCGCATCGAGGCTGTCATGGACGGGCTAGCCCTAAGTCCACGAAACGGGAGGTTGCTCAGGGCTGCAAAGGAGCCCAAAATGGCTGCTTCGAGAATGACCGCAGGATTCTGTGCGGGCTGGGAGAACCACCACCGGACCGTAACAAGAACAGCTGCCCAGTAATAGATTTGGAAGTTCGGTAGTGCCAATCCTCCCCCCGAAAGTGGGAGATATAGGATCTGCTTAGCCACCCTAGGTGGCCTCCCAGCCCACACAAATTGTATCAGCAGACTCTCCAACCGTCGAAAAAAGGCCCTAGGAATGTGTGCGGGTGTGTTGCGGAAAAAATATAAATATTTAGGAAGGAAAATCATTTTTAGCAGGTTTACTCTGCCGAGCGGGGTCAGTGGAAGTGAACGCCAAGCAGCGCACCTCGACGTTAGCTGTGTCATAAGTGGACGCAGATTGTTGTCTATATAATCCTGGACTTTACCACTAATTTTAATCCCTAGATACTTGAAATCCTCTACCCATTTAAGCTGCGCGTGTGGAACTCTAGGGGTCGACGGGTGAAGCGGGAACAGCAACGACTTATCCCAATTTATACGGATCCCCGAATACCCGCCAAATCGGTTGATCAGGTCTAATGCAGTCTGTAAGGAGGACGACGCATCAGCTAAATAAAGCAGAGCGTCGTCCGCACACAGCGAGATTTTCTCCTCAATTGGGCCCACCCGAAGCCCCCTCACCTCGGGGTCAGCCCTCAGCAGTATGGCCAGGGGCTCCATCGCCAGAGCAAATAGGCCAGGGGAAAGGGGACACCCCTGTCTCGTACCCCGAAATAATTTAAACTTCTCTGATAGGCAACCGTTGGTGCGCATTCTGGCTGAAGGGCGATGGTATAGCATGCGGAGCCACTTCGTGAAACCCAGGCCAAAACCAAATCGTGAGAGCACCTCCCATAGGTAGCCCCACTCGACGGAATCAAAGGCCTTCTCCGCGTCGAGTGAGGCCACTATTCCCCCGGACACCCCATCCGCCCTGTCTATGTGAGTATAAAGGCGCCTAATATTGATGTCAGTACCTCTCCCTGGCATAAAGCCTGTTTGATCCCTGTGGATCAGGGCAGTGATGACTAGGTTAAGCCTATTGGCCAATACTTTTGCCAGTACCTTTGCATCCACATTTAGGAGGGATATGGGGCGATATGAAGAGCATAAAGTAGAGTCCTTTCCTGGTTTGGGGATTACCACTATGATCGCTTCACTCATTGTATCCGGAAGCTTCTCGAGGCGCGTCGACGCAGAGAAGAGGCCCTGAAGTTTGTCTACTAGTTCTGCCGCGTATTGTTTGTAAAATTCTACAGGGATACCATCGGGTCCCGGTGTTTTCCCCGTCTGCATTGACTTGAGTGCCCGGAGTATTTCTAAGGATGTAATTGGGGCATCAAGCTTTTCATGATACGTCAGCGTAAGGGTTGGGATATCAATGTTATCTAGGTATGCTATCAGATCCTCCTCTCTATAATCTGCCCTGGATGTGTAGAGGGATTTATAGAATTCCGCAAAGCAGCTATTGATCTCTTCCGGAGTGTGAACTATCTGTCCCGAGGGGTCCCTGATATGGGAAATGCTCATCCCTCCCGCCTGTTCCCTGGAGAGCCAGGCCAGCAGACGGCCCGCCCTCTCTCCCTGCTCAAATATTCGCTGAGATTGAGCTAACATTTTTTTCTGGGTAAGAGAGGTACGAAGACGAACCACCTCCGACGTCATAAGTTGTAATTGTGAGTAGTGCACAGGGTCTCGGGTACGGACAAAGAGAACCTCCGCACTGCTCGCGTCACGCTCCGCCCCTACCAAATCTGCCCTGCGCTCCCTGCGAACTCTGGCTATGATGGTCTGGTAGTGTCCCCTCGTCGTGGCCTTAAAGGCATCCCAGACAACTGTAGGGTCAGCCGAGCCCACGTTTACCGCCCAGAAGTCAAGTCCACCTGTGTCATTTAATCTCAGTATAAATACAGCTGTTCTGTGAAGCCCTCAGAGGTTTGTTAGAGAACTTTAGTGAACAAACAGCATCATGAAGGCCAAGGAACACACCAGACAGGTCAGGGATAAAGTTGTGGAGAAGTATAAAGCAGGGTTAAGTTATAAAAAAATCTCCCAAGTTTTGATCATCTCACGGAGCTCTGTTCAATCCATCATCGGAAAATGGGAAGAGTATGGCACAACTGCAAACCTACCAAGACATGGCCGTCCACCTAAACTGACCGGCCGGGCAAGGAGAACATTCATCAGAGAACAGCCAAGAGGTCCATGGTAACTCTGGAGGAGCTGCAGAGATCCACAGCTCAGGTGGGAGAATCTGTCCACAGGACAACTATTAGTCGTGTTCTCCACAAATCTGAAAAAAGAATAAGCTACTGCACTGACTAGAACCCAACCGTCATTGAACAGGGCGCATAAAAGGGCCAGAAGAGTGGTAGGGAACACCGGGTGAAGTGGATGCAGCTCTTCTCAAATTAGGTCCTGAGATCCTAATGCACATATAAAAAACAAACACAAGAGGGCGTCTCCATCTAGGTGTAGTGATTTATTTAAAAAGGCATAAAAACAATTAAAATGCACTCACTAGATAGAAGTAGATCAAGGCTTGTCAAGGACCCATATAGATCTCCATAGGGCCACTGTGAGGCTGCAGAGCTCAGCAGGCACGTGGCTGGTTGAAGCAGAGTTTTTGAAGAAAGTGCATCTGTCAGGCTTCGGGCTGGAACATAAGCATCAACAGCTTCCATAAGTAGCAAGATGGCTGCAGCTCCAGAACAGCACCTCTCTCGGCTGGGTGAAGACAGGAAGTGGAGTGGATGTGGCTGTGATAGACTTACCTGGGACAGAAGCTTTTTGAGGGGACTGAATGCCAGCCTCTTGCCTCCTGATTATGGGCCCTGGCATTTGAAGGAGCTATAAGTATTTAGGAAGATGTTCTGTTATGTAATGCAAAAGGATATTATTAAAAAGGCCACGATGGTCTCTGCCAGTGTGGGACTCAGAGCAGATGCTGATGTCATCAGCAAGCCACCTGTCTGGGGCCCCCTGCCATAATATGTTTATTGTAAGTAGGACTGCTATTGTGTGAAGGAGTTCTGTGTTTATACTTATGATAATGTGTATTGTGTCTTCTGAGCTAGAAGACGGCAAGTCTGACCCTAAAGGTCAAACCTCTGAGTCACCTAGGCTGGTTAAATGACTAGTTAATTAGCACATGTTAATTTATGTTTCTGGTTACAGTTGTATTGTTAGGGTAATATGATCAGGAAGGGGGAACCTCCTTCTCAGGTGTATAAAAGCCTGTATTCTTGTTCAAATAAAGAGTTCCAGATTTGCAGCCAAATAAGTCCTGCTTTATTCTTGGTTGTAATATGCGGCTATAATATCTAATATCTATATTCAGACTGGGAGGAAGTGGTATATGACGGAAGCACTCAAGCAGCATGTGGGACGTTCCGTTACAGTGGCTACATGTTTCAGGGCAGAAAGGAGGGCCCCTTTATCAAACCATAGGAAGGAGATTGGCCAAAGAACAAGTCTTTATATGGTGTGACAAGTGGGAAGGGGCGGGAGTAGGAGGCCAGTACTCTTCACTCTTGTTTAACCCAAAATTTGTGCTAGACACTGCAGGTGTCAAGGGGATACATAAGGCTAATGTTGGCCCTAGAGTGACCAATACTGTCCATATTCAAAAAAAACTGAGAAATAAAATGTGAATAATTAAAAGTAAAAAAAACATATTCTAATAAGGATTAGATACTAAATAGGTCAGACTTCTGATTGGGCTTATGAATGTGTCCATGCTTAAATGGCAAAAATTGGCATCAATAAACAGCTATATGATAGTGTGCAGAACAGTCAAGTGCAACGTGTAGTAAACCTGTATGTAAACTACAGCGGAAATAGTGGGAATGTTCATATGGTGTGTGGAACAGTCAAGTGCAGCAAAAAAAAAAAAAAAAAAAAAAAAAAAAGGGGGGGGGGGGGGGGGAGTTTGAATGAGACCAGGATGGAGTGAGATACCAGTGGGAAGTTATATTACTGCGTTTAGTTCTAATTCTTCGTTGAGGCCATGGGGGCTGAGACAGTTTAAGGTAAAAATCCAGAATGTTTCACGTTCACATAGCCTATTGAACCGCTCTGCCTTGGTACAGTTCGATGGAATGCTTTCTAGTACCCACACTCTAATGCCCTGTACACACGATCGGACTTTCTGATGGAAAATGTCCGATCGGAGCTTGTTGTCGGAAATTCCGTCCGTGTGTGGGCTCCATCGGACATTTTCCATCGGAATTTCTGACACACAAAGTTTGAGAGCAGGACCTAAAATTTTCCGACCTCAAAATCTGATGTCGGAAATTCCGATCGTGTGTACACAAATCCGACGCACAAAGTGCCACGCATGCTCAGAATCAAGCAGAAGAGCCGCACTGGCTATTGAACTTCATTTTTCTCAGCTCGTCGTACGTGTTGTACATCACCACGTTCTTGACGTTCGGAATTTCCGACCAACTTTGTGTGACCGTGTGTATGCAAGACAAGTTTGACCCAACATCCGTTGGATTTTGTTGTCGGAATGTGCGATCGTGTGTACAGGGCATAAGAACCTGGGAGGATTGCTCATGTGCCTCGAAGTGTATGGGTACACTGTAGTTGGTAGAGCCTTGTTCTATGGCTCATCGGTGTTCACTGTACCTAGCTCTGAGTGCTCTAATGGTATGTACAACATACAGTAACTCCACAAATCTGCCCTTTATGGAAGAGTGACAAGAAGAAAGACATTGGTGAAAGAAAGTCATAAGAAGTCCTGTTTGTAGTTTGTGAGAAGCCATGTGGAGGACACAGCAAACATGTGGAAGAAGGTGATCTGGTCAGAGGAAACCAAAATTCAACTTTTTGGCCTAAAAGCAAAACGCTATGTGTGGGGGAAAACTAACACTGCACATCACCCTGAACACACCATCCCCACCGTGAAACATGGTGGTGGCAGCATCATGTGGTGGGGATGGTTTTCTTCAGCAGGGACAGGGAAGCTGGTCAGAGTTGATGGGAAGATGGATGGAGACAAATACAGGACAATCTTAGAAGAAAACCTGTTAGAGTCTACAAAAGACTTGAGACCGGGGCGGAGGTTCACCTTCCAGCAGGACAACGACCCGAAACATCCAGCCAGAGCTACAATGGAATGGTTTAGATCAAAGCATATTCATGTGTTAGAATGGCTGTAATGCTTTCCGTCTATTAAGTTCTTGTGGTAAAACCAAGGAAGCTTAGACTTCTGAAGTGTATCAATGCTTTACTAAACAGGGAAAAACCTGCACATACAAACTGTAGGATGCACAATACAACACAGCGTATAGCTTACAAATATAAGCATGTACACATTAAGTAAACTAAACAGTTACTCAACTTAGGGGTCACGATGTCCTTCATAGTTCCTTGCTCAGAGTCCAACTCACAAAAGCGTCTCCAAAGTTATCCAGCTTCCGGCAGCCATGTCTTCCTCTTTGTCCTTCCAAACACATCTGTTGTCCCAAACACACGTTTCTTACAAACTCTCCCCAAACCCCTCCCACCCATTTCCTGCAAAGAACATCCTGTCTCAGTTATTTACATATCAATGGAGGAGAAATGGCCTCTGTAAACATATGCTGTTACTAATCCTAACTCTATATTATTGCAATAAAGTCACTATACAAATGGCCATAGCAACACAATGGCCCAGTCACAGTCCAGACCTAAATCCCATTGAGAATCTGTGGCAAGACTTGAAAATTGCTGTTCACAGACGCTCTCCATCCAATCTGACAGAGCTTGAGATATTTTACAAAGAAGAATGGGCAAAAATGTCCTCTCTAGATGTGCAAAGCTGGTAGAGACACCCCCAAAAAGACTTGTAGAGAAAGGGGGTTCTACAAAGTATTGACTCCGGGGGGCGCCATACAAATGCCCCCCCACACTTTTCACATATTTATTTGTATCATTTATCATTTTTCTTCCACTTCACAATTCTGTGACACTTTGTGTTGGTCTATCACATAAAATCCCAATAAAATACATTTATGGTTTTAGTTGTAACATGACAAAATGTGGAAAATTTCAAGGGGTATGAATACTTTTTCAAGACACTGTATCTGAAATGTCTGTTTGACCAGCTTGCAGTGCCTTTTGCCAGGCCATTCTAAGACATTCAAGTTGTGGGGACAAGGGCCTTTTCCCAACAACCCTGGGCTGTGGTTGGGGAGTCTGCAGGCAGGGGGCCTTCGGAATCTGGAAGACCCCTTTAACAAGGGGGCCCCCAGATCCCAACTCCCCCTAAGTTAAAGAGTATGGGATACATTGTACCCCTACTCAGTCACCAAAAAAGTGTAAAAATAAATAAAAACAGGAGGCTGTTTTTTAAAGGGTAAGGGGCGGAGCCACACCGGGACGTCCCCTGGTGGAACCGACTCCCTTGGGACATCAACGACTGGTGCATGCTGGGTCGGTGATGTCATAAGGGGGCAGTGCCACCAGGTGACATCGCCAGGTGGCCCCGCCCTTACCTAATATAAGAATTGTCAAACGGCAAGCCAGGCATTCAGCGATTTGCCTTCGTCGCTGGCAGATCTTTTTTTTTTTTTTTTTTTCCCTTCTTTCTTTTTCAGGTCTGGTGGTACGGCATGATTGATGGATCTACATCAAGAGCCATTTTTTTTTTTTTTTTTTTTTTTTTTTTTTAAATATTGAAATTGTCAAAACCTGCCTTTTTGTTTTTTTACACTTTTTTGGTGAACTACTATGAACGTCTGGTTGACCAGCTTGCAGTGTTTTTTTTCTGGGCCATTCTAAGACATTCAGGTTGTGGAGTGTAGCTCTGGTTGTGTGTTTAGTTCTATTGTCCTCCTGGAAGGTGACCGTCTAGTATACTAAAAGTTCATGTCGACCCTCCACTGTGTATTGCCAGTGGTGTACCAACGGTGGGGGGGGGGCACACCTTGGGGGGGGTGCCAGCATGCTGGAGCAACCATACCTCTGTGATTGGCCGCCATTCGCTTTAAAGTGAATTTAGCAGTGACTTGCCTGGGAGGGGCGCACTAATGTTGGCACACATCCCGCAGCTTGTGCAGACTGCTGTCCCACGCGATCTCAGCCCAGCTCTTCATGGCAGCCGACATCGCTTCCCGCCGGCTGCCTCTCTTACTGGCAACGCACATAGTGCAATGCCGATGAACCCGCCCCCACAACGCCTCCTCCGATCTGACGTCTTCTGTGTACACAGACAGGAGGAGGAGGCGAGACGCTGCTGTACTGTGCACTGTCCTGTGATGTACTGTACTGTGCACTGTGCTGTGATGTACTGTACTGTGCACTGTGCTGTGATGTACTGTACTGTGCACTGTGCTGTGATGTACTGTACTGTGATGTACTGTACTGTGCACTGTGCTGTGATGTACTGTACTGTGCACTGTGCTGTACTGTACTGTGCACTGTGCTGTGATGTACTGTACTGTGCACTGTGCTGTGATGTACTGTGCACTGTGCTGTGATGTACTGTACTGTGATGTACTGTACTGTGCACTGTGCTGTGATGTACTGTACTGTGCACTGTCCTGTGATGTACTGTACTGTGCACTGTGCTGTGATGTACTGTACTGTGCACTGTGCTGTGATGTACTGTACTGTGCACTGTGCTGTGATGTACTGTACTGTGATGTACTGTACTGTGCACTGTGCTGTGATGTACTGTACTGTGCACTGTGCTGTGATGTACTGTACTGTGCACTGTGCTGTGATGTACTGTGCACTGTGCTGTGATGTACTGTACTGTGCTGTGATGTACTGTGCACTGTGCTGTGATGTACTGTACTGTGATGTACTGTACTGTGCACTGTGCTGTGATGTACTGTACTGTGCACTGTGCTGTGATGTACTGTGCACTGTGCTGTGATGTACTGTACTGTGCACTGTGCTGTGATGTACTGTACTGTGCACTGTGCTGTGATGTACTGTGCACTGTGCTGTGATGTACTGTACTGTGCACTGTGCTGTGATGTACTGTGCACTGTGCTGTGATGTACTGTGCACTGTGCTGTGATGTACTGTACTGTGCACTGTGCTGTGATGTACTGTGCACTGTGCTGTGATGTACTGTGCACTGTGCACTGTGCTGTGATGTACTGTGCACTGTGCTGTGATGTACTGTGCACTGTGCTGTGATGTACTGTACTGTGCACTGTGCTGTGATGTACTGTGCACTGTGCTGTGATGTACTGTACTGTGCTGTGATGTACTGTACTGTGCACTGTGCTGTGATGTACTGTGCACTGTGCTGTGATGTACTGTACTGTGCACTGTGCTGTGATGTACTGTGCACTGTGCTGTGATGTACTGTACTGTGCACTGTGCTGTGATGTACTGTGCACTGTGCTGTGATGTACTGTGCACTGTGCTGTGATGTACTGTACTGTGCACTGTGCTGTGATGTACTGTGCACTGTGCTGTGATGTACTGTACTGTGCACTGTGCTGTGATGTACTGTACTGTGCTGTGATGTACTGTGCACTGTGCTGTGATGTACTGTACTGTGCTGTGCTGTGATGTACTGTACTGTGCACTGTGCTGTGATGTACTGTGCACTGTGCTGTGATGTACTGTGCACTGTGCTGTGATGTACTGTGCACTGTGCTGTGATGTACTGTACTGTGCACTGTGCTGTGATGTACTGTGCTGTGATGTACTGTGCACTGTGCTGTGATGTACTGTACTGTGCACTGTGCTGTGATGTACTGTGCACTGTGCTGTGATGTACTGTACTGTGCTGTGATGTACTGTGCACTGTGCTGTGATGTACTGTACTGTGCACTGTGCTGTGATGTACTGTGCACTGTGCTGTGATGTACTGTGCACTGTGCTGTGATGTACTGTACTGTGCACTGTGCTGTGATGTACTGTGCTGTGATGTACTGTGCACTGTGCTGTGATGTACTGTACTGTGCACTGTGCTGTGATGTACTGTGCACTGTGCTGTGATGTACTGTGCACTGTGCTGTGATGTACTGTACTGTACTGTACTGTGCCACTCCTCTAAAGGTCTGTTACTATTACACACACACACACACACACACTATAGATGACACTTGCGTGGGGGGGGGGGGAGATGATATAAATGAATACTTTCAGTGATTTGGGTGTGGGGGGAGAGGGTACTGCATGTGCTAGGGGGTGTTTTAGGAAAATCTGCCCCCACCCCCCCAGCACATGGACTCCTCCCTCCTCCCAAAGTGCCCCCTAGCACATGCAGTACCCTCTCCCTCACCCCTGATTCAAAGAGATGCTGGCTTCTACACAGGGGACAATCAGGGCAACGCGCTAGACATGCAGGACAATCGTCACAGGTGATCGCACTATTGCACCCCTGCCAGGCAAGTCAGTGGAGCCAGGTGGCGGAACTTTTTTCAATCACTTGGCTCCAGGACTCATACGATGAATCACACAGGATCAAACTGCGTTCCTCTGTGATTCACATGTTTTCCTGGTGCAGTAAATTTGAATGGGCTGAAATTGTGCTGGACCACACCAAGAGTTATAAGATGCACAAAAAATGAATGGCAGGGTATTACTGTACCGTATGATCCAATGCAGGTAAACGCATTACATTTGGGACCTGCATTTATGGTATCATTAAGTTAACATTGACACCCACTGCAGATCACAACTGGAGTGCATTTCAAATGCAGTGTGAGAAACGAACATGGAACGCAGGTTTCCAGGAATCCAGAAGTGTGTGGGGTGGGGGCTGTGTAAGGTAAAGGGTCCCAGAGGTATGGGGGCTGTGTAAGGTAAAGGGTCCCAGAGGTATGGGGGCTGTGTAAGGTAAAGGGTCCCAGAGGTATGGGAGCTGTGTAAGGTAAAGGGTCCCAGAGGTATGGGGGGGGGGGGGGGAATAGGGAAGGAGTGACTGATGCCATTGAGCCGAGGGAAGAGGCCGCGTTGCCAGCTGCTTTGCCAGACAAAGTACCCTGAGCCTGGGTGAGAGAGGATGAGGAGGATGAGGACGGCTTGGTCATCCACTCTACCAAGTCTTCCACATGTTGCAGCTCAGCTGCCGAAAAAAAAGCATGTCCCACGGCCACGTGCTGATGAGGTTGCACCGTCTCCACAACCAGTACTGTTGCCTCTAGACACAGAGCCTGCTTGCCCTCTTTTATTGGCTTGTGACTGTCTGCCTCTCCTTGTTGGCCTTCCAGACATACTAATGGCCTGCAGTGAGATGTAGCTGCACAAAACTGGCATGTATATATTGTGAGGGGGTTAGCTCGGCAGCGGGTGTGTGTGACCCCCTGGATGGGTTCACCACACAAGATCAGGCACAGCAGACAGCGTTGTAGGTGGAAAAACAAAAAACAAAAGGTGCGGTTTATTTAGACTATATGCAGTGAAAAATATAACAGCAAAACAAAAAAACATGAAAAAAAATCCTGGTCAGTTTGACCGCTTACTACACACGTAGATTCCCTATCTAACAACTGGGTGCTGCCTTGTGCTGCCCCAGTCCCTATCTCTGTTTTAGAAAATTGCCACACAGGCGTTAACTCACCGCACAGGACAGATCCCACACTCCCCAGTCTACACAATCACAGAACTGGTTCCAGGATGGAGCATCTCCCTAACCATTCTGGGGTGTTTTCTATAGGTCTTAATGAGCCCACTTACTTCAGCTGGGCTCATTAACTCTTCCCCTGCAGGACTCCCAGCACTTCCCTAGTGGTATAAGTCGGCATAAAGCCTGAACCTAGGGCATACATATTTTCCATCCTGGAGGCAACCAGGTGATTTTACCTGCCTGCTGTCACAATATATACTGATTATACTGCAGCTAGCAGAATCAACTGCCTGCCTGTAGTATTATTAGTATGAGAACACCAGCAATTGTCTACAGGTAGCTTGAGGTGCACACTGTGCAGAGGACACACTACACTAACTGTAAATACTGTAGCTGCCTGCATGTGGTATTAATAATAGGATCAGAACAACAGCAATTGTCTTCAGGTAGCTTTTTTTTTTTTTTCTACAAGAGAAAAAAATTTTATTCAATTTTTACAGTACAAGCGATGTATATACACAGTTGTTTACAGAGATGTTTTTGCATGAATTGTCTCAAAACAGATAGTCTGCACATTGAAACAGGAGAAAGATGCGCAGAGCTGTTAAAGTAGATCACATTAGGATATGAGTTGGGGGGGGGGGGGGAGGGCAGGGGGTGAAGGAAGGACCTCATCAACTTTGCTAAGAACACAAAGCTCAAATAATGGTTAGACATTCAGGACATCATAGCAGTATTACATTTTTACAGGGCAGGTCCAACAGCAATCTCTTAATGGTCATCCGCCACCTCCGTGCCCCAAGCATCTATCCATCCCGACCATATTTTGTCAACTTTGCTAGGGCAATTTCGGTTTGCATAGGTAAGCTTATACAATGACAGCATCGAGTTCAGTGTTAGGCGCCATAAGGACGCCCTGGGAGGCGTATTGTCTTTCCAATGGAGGAATATATCTCTACGGGCATAGAAAGTAGCATAATTCAGAAATAGCCTAGTATATTTACCCCTTACCCTAGAGTCAAAAACATTAAGCAGCATCATTTTGGGGTCTGTTCCAAGGAGGTAACCCGGCTAAGGGTGTCAGCTATCTCTGACCAATAGTCTCCAAGGCGGGGGCAGGACCATGTTATGTGGAAGAAGGAGGCAGATCTCTGATCACATCTAGGGCAGGCCACTGGGGTGCTAGGGTTCATAATTGTCAATCGATTAGGAGTGTAGTAGGCCCTGTGGAGGAACCTAACCTGCATAAATGAAAAAGGAAGACACACATGTCTCCCAATCCTCCTCTGATAAATCTGGGATGTCTAATTTCCACTTAGCTAGGGTTTTTGCAAGTTTCTTCAGAGGGGCTATGAACAAGCGGAAGTACAGGGAGGAAAGGGGTTTATCTATGATCTTGGCAGTAGGTAGTCCCTCCACAGGGTCTGATCCCAGTAAGATTTGTGCATGTCGAAGCTGGTAGTATCGAAACAACATCCATCCCGGTAATGCATAGGTACTTTTTAGATCAGAGAAGGATTTCAGTTTACCCCCAGTAACTATATGCTTCAATTTGACTATACCTTTCCTTGTTCAGACCTGGGGGTCTGGAACGGTATTCAAATGTGGTAGATTGGGATTGCCCCAGAGAGGAATGTGGGGGGAGCACGTCTCAGGAGAGCTAAAACGGGTTCTGGCTTTGTTCCATACATTGATGGTTGTGCGCATCAGCTCCGTGATGCCAGGGAGAGATCTCGCCCCCCTGAATACCACATTGCTGAGAGAGGAGTATGAGCCCATTATGGCTGCTTCCAAGGTCACTGCTGGGTTGTCTTGTAATAGGAAAAACCACCATCTGACCGTCACCAGGATGGCCGCCCAGAAGTAGATCTGAAAATCTGGTAGGGGCAGGCCCCCCTGGGTGACGGGCAGCTAGTCGTGGGGGTCTTCTGTTCCAAACAAAGGAAGATATTATACTTTTTATTTTGGCGAAGAACGAAGCCGGTGGAATCAAAGGGGCATTTCGAAAAAGGTAAAGGAATTTGGGGAGATAAATCATTTTAACTAAGTTTACCCTACCTACTGGTGATAGGGGAAGGGTCCTCCAGGCTACAGATCTCTGCAAGAAGTTTTTAAGTAATGGTTGAAGGTTCAGCTCATAGTATGACAACAACGTAGTCCCAATCTTTACACCTAAGTATTTGAATTCAGATGTCCAGTTGAGGGGGGTGCCTGTTGGTGGGTGGTGACCCGGTGCATTTAGTGAAAAAAGGAGTGATTTCCCCAATTGACCTTAATGCCCGAAAATGAGCCGAATTCATCTATTATGTGAAGCGCTGGTGGGAGGGAGGAAATGTTGAGGAAGAGGAGTGTATCATTGCCATATAAGGATATTTTATCTGTTACTACGCCAACTTTGATTCCCTTTACTGAAGGGGCGGATCTAATACGAGCTGCCATAGACTCCATGGCTAGCGCGAATAATCCAAGGGATAGTGGGCAGCCCTCTCTGGTGCGCCTGGACAGGGGAAACGGCAAGGAGAACGAAATGTTTGTGCGTATACGGGCCGTAGGATTGTGGTATAGCATTTGGACCCAGCTGATAAAATGAGGGCCAAACCCAAATTTGCGAAGGACAGCCCAGAGGTAGTGCCACCAAGTCAAAAGCCTTTTCGGTGTCTAAGGAGGCGACTACCCCCGGGCCGTCCCTGCCTGCCCTGGAGAGATGCGTAGGAAGGCGTCGGATGTTTATGTCGGTCCCTCTGCCTTTCATAAATCCAGACTGGTCCACGTGCACCAATGCCATAATTACAGTGTTCAATCGAGTGGCCAACACCTTAGCCAACAGCTTGGCGTCTACATTAGGGAGGGAGATTGGGCGATACAAAGAACACTGTTCAGGGAGCTTACCAGGTTTAAGGATGACCACTATAACCAGTGGCGTCACCAGGGTTGGTGTCACCCAGTGCGGTAAAACATGGTGTCACCCCCTCCACCAACTATAGTCGCCCCTCAGTACAGACCCCCCCTCCACTAAGTGCAGACCCCCCACTAAGTATAAACCCCTCTCTCAGTACAGACCTCCCATCAATATAGACCCCCTCAGGACAAACCACCCCCCTCTATTAGTACAGACCCCCCAGAACAAACCACCCCCCCTCCATTAGTACAGACCCCCCATAACAAATCGACCCCCCTCTATTAGTACAGACCCCCCCAAACAAACCACCCCCCTCTATTAGTACAGACCCCCCCAGAACAAACCACCCCGCCCTATTAGTACAGATCCCCGACAAACCACCCCCCTGCATTAGTACAAACCCCCCCAGCCAAACTACCTCCCCTACATTAGTACAGACCCCCCAGGACAAACCACCCCCCCTACATTAGTATAGACCCCCCCTACATTAGTATAGACCCCCAGGACACACCACCCCCCTACATTAGTATAGACCCCCCCAGGACACACCACCCCCCCTACATTAGTATAGACCCCCAGGACAAACCACCCCCACCTACATTACTATAGACCCCCCAGGACAAACCACCTCCCCACATTACTATAGACCCCCTAGGACAAACCCCTCCCCCTACATTAGTATAGACCCCCCCAGGACAAACCACCCCCCCTACATTACTATAGACCCCCCCAGGACAAACCACCCCCCTACATTACTATAGACCCCCCAGGACAAACCCCTCCCCCTACATTAGTATAGACCCCCAGGACAAACCACCCCCCCCTACATTACTATAGACCCCCCAGGACAAACCACCCCCCCTACATTAGTATAGACCCCCAAGGACAAACCACCCCCCCTACATTACTATAGACCCCCCAGGACAAATCACCCCCCCTACATTACTATAGACCCCCCAGGACAAACCACCCCCCCTACATTAGTATAGACCCCCCAGGACAAAACACCCCCGCTACATTACTATAGACCCCCCAGGACAAACCCCTCCCCCTACATTAGTATAGACCCCCCCAGGACAAACCACCCCGCCTACATTAGTATAGACCCCCCCCAGGACAAACCACCCCCCCTACATTACTATAGACCCCCCAGGACAAACCACCCGCCCCCTACATTAGGTTAATTTAAAACACCCGGGCGGCAGCTGGAGAGGAGAGGACAGTATGCAGCCGCGCTGCCCGGGTGAAGTGTGTCAGGCTTGGGAAGCATGCGTCAGGGAGGTCGGAGGAGGAGAACTGTCTGAAGTGGAACACGTTGGGCACGCCCCCCCCCCCCCCAGTGACGACAGTCACGCCTTTGCGCGGCTGGTCTCTCACACAGAGACAGCCGCTCCGATCTAATTTCGCTCTCCTCCTCTGACAGGAGGAGGGAGGAGGGACGGGGGATGGGCTTCGACACTCAGCAGGTCGAGGCGGCGATCAGCAGAGAGCCGCCTACGGACAAGGAAGAGGAGAAGGGAGGGGAGCACTCTGGCGCTTCAGCGCCCCCACCTCTGTGGCGCCTTGGTGCACTGCATCCCGTCCAGGATCCTCCCTGCTCGGGATGGTGTCACCCCTCTAGTGGGTGGCACCCGGTGTGGACCGCACCCCCCGCCCCCGTCTAGCAACGCCACTAACTATAACTGCTTCAGCTATCGTCGGGGGTAATGAGTTCCCTTCCATGGCCTTTTGCAGTACTAGTCTAAACAATGGTAATATTTCCTCAGCATAAGTTTTAGAGAATTCGGCAGGTATCCTATCTGGACCTGGCATTTTGCTGTTTTGCAAGGAGGCAACTGCCCTCTGTAATTCCTCTAATAGATTCGACTCCATTCGAGAACCATAGAGCTCCCGATAGAATGCCGCAAATCTGTCATTGATGGAAGAGGGCTCTGTCAGAGTCGTCCCATCTGAGTCACATATGGACGAGATAGTCACCGGGGAGGAGCTTTCTCTCGTCAACCATGCCAGCATATTGCCTGTCTTCTCCCCATGCTCAAAGATTCTTTGGGACCGATGTAGGAACTTTGTTTTAGTAGCTGATGTTCGTAGTAGTGATCAGCGACATTGATTGATCCAACTCCCGCCAATTTTGCATCGCCTCAGACCTATATGGTTCAGATATTCTGGAATCAGACAGCCAGAACCTGGACAGTCTCCACAAACTCCCCCGGTGTACAGGACAAGCACAGTGATATCCTAAACCCTGGGTAGGACAGATCCCCCCGCATAGGCAAGGTTTATATGTGAGAGGGTTTTGTGTGAAGCCGAGTGGCATGTTTAAGCCCTCCGAGAAGGGTTACACCATCTCCAAACATCAGTGAGATTAGAAGCTTCCGCCCAGGAGAGCAGCTCTGAAGATGAGCCCGCTCCAGGTGAGAGTCTGTTCATCCCAGGATCCGGGGCCAGATTAAAGTCCCCCAGTATCACCACATTATCTGTAGCGTATAAGCTGATTAAGTAATCTCATGGAGGCTGGGGGGGGTAAGTACAATTCCACCACCACCAGCTCTAATCTGTCTACCATGGCATGGAGTATTACAAAGAAGCCCTCCAAGTCTAGTTCCAGCGCCAGCAGTTTGAACGGTAGTGACTTATGAACAAGAATACTGACCCCCCTAGAGTAATTGGTGTATGTAGAGTGGTACTTATTTCCTACCCAGAGGCGTCTAAGGCTGAAAAGCTTACTGTCTGTCAAGTGAGTTTCCTGCAGTATACATATTTGAGGATGATAGGTTTTGAGAAACTGAAAGACTAATGACCTCTTCACAGAGGAGTTCAAACCCCTAACATTCCATGAAACAATAGTACAGTCAGCCATAATCATCTAATGGTACATTTTCAAGCTGTGGACCTACACCCAGAACTGGATGCAACGTCCGGACCGCTATGTGGGTCAGGACGCGGCACCCAGAACATTTAGTGACATACATGCTTACATCGCTTGTGAAAAAACGGCAAAAGAACCAAGTATAACAATATATACCCAACCAACCCCCCCCCCCCCACCCTGCCACCCCCCCGGCCCCAACTTTGGGGAGGCTCAGGATCCCAACATAGAACTAAGGCAAACACGCCTGTAATGGGGGAACACGTGCAAAACGGCCTCCGCAGTTCAGCAGTCAGATGTTACATCTAGTCTCTTGCTGGAGACCGGGTCAGAGAAAATGTGGGTGCAGGCTCCCGGCCAGAGGTATAAACCTAAACGTTAACGTTGCAGAGTCAACCAAATCATTCCGAATAGTGCCAAAGGAGAAATAACAGGGCGGCGGGGGGGGATGAGGATGTGGCAGGAGTCAACTTTTATGTATATCCCCCTTCGGTATGCCTCAATCAACCTTGGAAAGGGCTGAGGGGCACCCTCTCCCAACACCCGTCACCCATAAGGGTGGGCATGCAGTGGCATTTAGTGTATGATCCGAGTCAGGGAGCCCCACTTGGGCCAATGTATAAGAGAGGCACGTCTTTAAGGACACAGGTGGCTATAGCACTGATGGGCTGAAGTCCCTGCCATAGGGACATGCTGTTACATTCGGGGGGGGGGGGGGGGCGGTTCCAGGATAGGAAAAAAAGGGGGGGGAAGCAGGATACAGACCTGGAGTCATCGTCCCTTCAACCAGGCCTCAAAGGGTATTCCAAGGTTTGGGGTGCTGGCCATCAGTGTTCGGAAGCATGAAAACCGCATCACATGGAGGGTAGCAGATCCCCGTAGAAAGACCCAGGCCAATAAGTATAAAAAAGCAAGTTGAGGAAAACAGCAGATGACAGCAGCCCGCTCAATCGAGCGATTAGGACACTTATCTGGGCGGAAGTGTGTCAATCCATCCGGAGGCCTCCTCTGGGGACAGAACCGAACAGACTCCCCATCCTCCACCCGCAGCCTGGCCGGGAACAGCATACTGTACTTTATATGGTGGGAGCAGAGCCTCGCTCTCACAGCATCAAAGGATTTCCGCTGCTTTTGAGTTTCCAGCGAGTAATCCGGAAAGATTAGGAGTTTGGCGTTTTCGAAGCGGAGTTCGCCCTGGGCCCTGGCTTCCCGCATCCCAATATTTCTATCCCGAAAGTGAAGGAGTTTAAAGATAAAGGTTTGGGGCGATGCTCCCTGGGGTCCCCTGGTGGTGGGTAGGCGCTGGGCCCTTTCCACGGTAAAAAAATGGAGAAAAGCGCTCTGAAGGGAGTAGCTGTTGCAGTAGGCGTTCAGCGAAGGCCATAGGGTTCGTGCCCTCCGCCCCCTCAGGGAGTCCCAAGATGCGCAAATTATTCCTTCTGTTATGGTTCTCTGCATCTTCTGCGTGGGACTTGAGCGCTTTTAACCCTGGCTTTAAGTGCATGAATTTCGTCCCATGATCACGTACCGTATCTTCCGCCTGGGAGACCCTGTGTTCCATCTCAGTCATTCTGCCACGAAAGGCATCGAAGTCCTTCCTAATGAACTTCACATTAGCTTGAATATGATCCACCTTACCAGTCAGGGTAGTTATGGCCTGTAGGACTGCTTTGAAATCGGCCGCCATAGCAGGCAGCCTATCAGGGTCTTCGGCCTGGTTCTCCATCTGGGCAGGAGTCGTAGGCGAGGCCCCGGCTTCGACCCTGTTTGTATTGTTGGGCTTTGCGGCCTTTTTCCAGATTCTGGGTTGGTTCTTCCTCCTGTGCATGCCCCAGGGAGGGTATCAGGAGCGGAGGGGGACAGGGAGAACCCGGTGGGACCCTCCCCTCAGTGTCCGGACGGGTACCGCTCCGGCCTTGTGAGGCCGCGGGCAGGATTTCCAGGCGAGTCCCGGGCTTCTGCCTAGTCCGCGATGTCTAGCCAGATTGTTGTTTCCGGGACCTCGGCTGGCCGTTTCCCTCCCCAGGTGGTCCGGAGTGGCCCCCTTATCAGCAGGGACTTAGGAAAGTCTTTTTTATGGATCTGCACCCAGTAAAAACAGGATTAGAAGATCCGGTCCTAAGGAGCTCAGACAAACACGTCTGCTCCCTCAGCCATCTTGGACATGCCCCCGTCTTCAGGTAGCTTTAGGTGCACACTGTGCAGAGGACACATTACACATTACAACTGCATAGTTGCCAACATTGCAAAAAAAAATTTGTGGAACACTTTTTTGGCTGTAGGCGGAACTGAATAATAATTAGGGGGCGGGGCATGCGTTTGTAGGCGTGGCATAGCAATAAAACGAAGCGCGACACGGCAGAAAATAGGCATGGTTTACGCGAAATAGTGGGCGTGGCTTAAATGGGCGTGGCTCAAAGGGGTGTGGTTAGAGTCTGAGATGAATAAGGGCTGGAGAGGGAAAGGGGGAGAGGAATGGAGGGACAGCAGGCCCAGATCCTACACAACAATAGAAATATGTGTATTCTAGAAAGTTTATCAGCAGAAAAGATACTCCAAACACCTGGTGTTAGCGCTTCAATCATCCCGGCACCATGGTTGTTATGGTGTCGGGATGATTGAAGTGCATTATTTCTATTATTACATTGTAATATAAAATGAAATCATTCAACTCACCATAGCCGAATCAGTAGAATCCCTGAGCGTGTCACTAGCCACGTTGCCTGCCCCCAGCAGAGTCCCTCCTTGCATCAGATGCCCCCAGCAGAGTCCCTCCTTGCATCAGGTGCCCCCAGCAGAGTCCCTCCTTGCATCAGGTGCCCCCAGCAGAGTCCCTCCTTGCATCAGGTGCCCCCAGCAGAGTCCCTCCTTGCATCAGGTGCCCCCAGCAGAGTCCCTCCTTGCATCAGGTGCCCCCAGCAGAGTCCCTCCTTGCATCAGGTGCCCCAGCAGAGTCCCTCCTTGCATCAGGTGCCCCCAGCAGAGTCAGTCTTTACACCAGTGTACCCAGCCTCAGTCCTTAAATCAGTGTCCCAGGCAGAGCCATAGCTACCCCCTCTGTACATAGTTACCCCCTCCCCCCTGTACATAGTTTCCCCCCCTTGTACATAGTTAACCCTCACTCCTGTATATAGTTAACCCTCCCCTCTCCTGTACATAGTTGACCCTCCCCCTTCCTGTATATAGTTGACCCTCCCCCTCCTGTATATAGCTGACCCTCCCCCTTCCTGTATATAGTTAACCCTCCCCCTCCTGTATATAGCTAACCCCCCCCTCCTCCTGTATATAGCTAACCCCCCCTCCTCCTGTATATAGCTAACCCCCCTCCTCCTGTATATAGCTAACCCCCCTCCTCCTGTATATAGCTAACCTCCCTCCTCCTGTATATAGCTACCCCCCCTCCTCCTGTATATAGCTAACCCCCCCTCCTCCTGTATATAGCTAACCCCCCCTCCTCCTGTATATAGCTAACCCCCCCTCCTCCTGTATATAGCTAACCCCCCCTCCTCCTGTATATAGCTAACCTCCCTCCTCCTGTATATAGCTACCCCCCCATCCTCCTGTATATAGTTAACCCCCCTCCTGTACATTAAAGTTAAATTGCTGCAGAGACAAGAGCCAGTGGCGTCACTACAGCTGGTGTCACCCGGTGCGGAAAAAAATTGGTGTCACCCCCCCTTCACCAACTATGGTCCCCCTTCAGTATAGCCCCCCCTCAGTAAAGACCCCCCCCCACTAAGTACAAGCCTCCCCTCCAGCAGTATAGATCCTCCTCCCTCAGTACAGACCCCCTCCATCAGTTTAGACCCCCCTCAGCACAGACCCCTCTCCCTCAATACAGACCCCCTCAGTGCGGTCCCCTCATCTATCAGTATAGACCCCCTCAGTGCAGACCCCCTCTCTATAAGTGCAGACACCCCCCACAGTGCAGACACCCCCCTCTATCAGTGCAGTCCCCCCTCAGTGCAGAACCCCCTTAGTGCAGACCCCCCTCTATTAGTGCAGACCCCTCAGTGCAGCCGCCCCTCTATTAGTGCAGCCCCCCTCAGTGCAGACCCTCCCTCTATCAGTGCAGAACCCCCCTCCTATTAGTGCAGGCCCCTCTCAGTGCAGACCACCCCCTCTATCAGTGCAGACCCCCCCTCTATCAGTGCAGAACCCCCCTCAGTGCAGCCCCCCTCTATTAGTGCAGGCCCCCCTCAGTGCAGACCACCCCCTCTTAGTGCAGAACCCCCTCAGTGCAGACCCCCCTCTATTAGTGCAGACCCCCCTCAGTGCAACCCCCCCTATTAGTGCAGACCCCCCTCAGTTCAGACCCCCCCTCTATTAGTGCAGAACCCCCTCAGTGCAGCCCCCCCTCCATCAGTGCCAGTGCAGATCCTCCCCTCGCATAACGCCCCCCACCACACGTCCAGGAACTCCAGGAGCGGCCGGTGTTCTGCTGAGAATGTTCCCCTCGGCAAGTAAGGACCCCCCTGTACTGCGCAGGCGCATTGCTTGCGCAGTATGAGCTGGCGGAAATAGTCAAACGAAGCTGAAAAGCTGGAGAACTTTCTTGGCAAGACACCGGCGCCGTGTGTTCAGTGGAGAGGGGAGGGGCCGATCCGTGCAGCTAAAGAAGCCGATTCATTGGCTGCACGGATCGAGTTCCCCTTCCTCTCTCCACTGAACACTAGGGGAAGATCTAGCGGCGGCGCCGGCGGCCATTTTGCTGGAGACAGCTGCTCCAAAAGTTAAAAAAAACAACAATCCCGATTTTTCTGATGGAAATCCAGATTCGGGACAGTCTCCGATCTGGACGAGGGTCCCAAAATCGGGACTGTCCCGGGAAAATCGGGACTGTTGGCAACTATGTAACTGTAAATACTGCAGCTGCCTGCCTGTGGTATTATTAGGATCAGAACAACAGCAATTGTCTTCAGGTAGCTTTAGGTGCACACTGTGCAGAGGACACAGTACACTAACTGTAAATACTGTAGCTGCCTGCCTTTGGTATTAATATGATCAGAACAGCAAATGTCTTCAGGTAGCTGTAAATACTGTAAAAACACCTGCCTGCCTGTCAGTAGGAAGAGAATAAGAGGAATGGATCTAGCTAAACTGAATAATTATCTATATATATATATATGACAGACAGACGCATTATCTATGAACACCGGAACACACTACACAGGTCCGACATGCAGGTGGCCTTATATAGTTGTGGGGCGTGTACTAAATCCCCTGAGCTTTGGCCAATTACGGCTCTCTGTTCAGACAGCGCGGTGATTGGCCAAGCATGCGGGTCATAGTGCATGCGTGGCCAATCATCAGCCAGAAATGCACTGCGATGCCGCAGTGAATTATGAGTCGTGACGCGCCACTCGAATTTGGAGCGAATGGCCCATAACGTTCGCAATTCGACGAACAGGCGAACAGGCGATGTTCGAGTCGAACATGGGTTCGACTTTAACTCGAAGCTCATCCCTACCCATAACTAATATCCTCCAGACCCTTTATTAGCTTTGTTGCCCTTCTTTGTACTCGCTCCATTTCCAGTACATCCTTCCTGAGGACTGGTGCCCAGAACTGGACAGCATACTCCAGGTGCGGCCGGACCAGAGTCTTGTAGAGCGGGAGAATTATCGTTTTAATTCTGGAGTTGATCCCTTTTTAATGCCAATATTCTGTTTGCTTTGTTAGCAGCAGCTTGGCATTGCATGTCATTGCTGAGCCAATCATCTACTAGGACCCCCAGGTCTTTTTCCATCCTAGATCCCCCCAGAGGTTCTCCCCCCAGTCTATAGATTACATTCAGATTTTTACCACCCAAATGCATTATTTTACATTTTTCTACATTGAACCTCATTTGCCATGTAGTTGCCCCTCCCCCATTCATTTGTTCAGATCTTTTTGCAAGGTTTCCACATCCTGCGGAGAAGTTATTGCCCTGCTTAGCTTAGTATCGTCTGCAAATACAGAGATTGAACTGTGTATCCCATCCTCCAGGTCGTTTATAAACAAATTAAATAGGATTGGTCCCAGGACAGAACCCTGGGGGACCCCACTACCCACCCCTGACCATTCTGAGTACTCCCCATTTATCACCACCCTCTGAACTCGCCCTTGTAGCCAGTTTTCAATCCATGTACTCACCCTATGGTCCATGCCAACGCACCTTATTTTGTACAGTAAACGTTTATGGGGAACTGTGTCAAATGCTTTTGCAAAATCCAGATACACCACGTCTACGGGCCTTCCTATATATAGACACACCACGTCTACGGGCCTTCCTTTATATAGACACACCACGTCTACAGGCCTTCCTTTATATAGACACACCACGTCTACGGGTCTTCCTTTATATAGACACACCACGTCTACAGACCTTCCTTTATATAGATACACCACGTCTACGGGCCTTCCTTTATATAGACACACCACGTCTACAGACCTTCCTTTATATAGACACACCACGTCTACGGGCCTTCCTTTATATAGATACACCACGTCTACGGGCCTTCCTTTATATAGACACACCACGTCTACAGACCTTCCTTTATATAGACACACCACGTCTACGGGCCTTCCTTTATATAGACACACCACGTCTACGGTCCTTCCTTTATATAGATACACCACGTCTACGGGCCTTCCTTTATATAGACACACCACGTCTACAGACCTTCCTTTATATAGACACACCACGTCTACAGACCTTCCTTTATATAGACACACCACGTCTACAGACCTTCCTTTATATAGACACACCACGTCTACGAGCCTTCCTTTATATAGACACACCACGTCTACGGGCCTTCCTTTTATATAGACACACCACGTCTACGGGCCTTCCTTTATATAGATACACCACGTCTACGGGCCTTCCTTTATATAGACACACCACGTCTACGGGCCTTCCTTTATATAGACACACCACGTCTACGGGCCTTCCTTTTATATAGACACACCACGTCTACGGGCCTTCCTTTATATAGATACACCACGTCTACGGGCCTTCCTTTATATAGATACACCACGTCTACGGGCCTTCCTTTATATAGATACACCAACACCACGTCTACGGGCCTTCCTTTATATAGACACACCACGTCTACGGGCCTTCCTTTATATAGATACACCACGTCTACAGGCCTCCCTTTATATAGATACACCACGTCTATGGGCCTTCCTTTATATAGATACACCACGTCTATGGGCCTTCCTTTATATAGATACACCACGTCTACGGGCCTTCCTTTATATAGACACACCACGTCTACGGGCCTTCCTTTTATATAGACACACCACGTCTACGGCTTTCCTTTATACAGACACACCACGTCTACGAGCCTTCCTTTATATAGACACACCACGTCTACGGGCCTTCCTTTATATAGACACACCATGTCTCCGGGCCTTCCTTTATATAGACACACCACGTCTACAGGCCTTCCTTTATATAGACACACCACGTCTACGAGCCTTCCTTTATATAGACACACCATGTCTCCGGGCCTTCCTTTATATAGACACACCACGTCTACAGGCCTTCCTTTATATAGACACACCACGTCTACGGGCCTTCCTTTATATAGACACACCATGTCTCCGGGCCTTCCTTTATATAGACACACCACATCTACAGGCCTTCCTTTATATAGACACACCACGTCTACGGCTTTCCTTTATACAGACACACCACGTCTACGAGCCTTCCTTTATATAGACACACCACGTCTACGGGCCTTCCTTTATATAGACACACCACGTCTACGGGTCTTCCTTTATATAGATACACCATGTCTACGGGCCTTCCTTTATATAGACACACCACATCTACGGGCCTTCCTTTATATAGACACACCACGTCTACGGGTCTTCCTTTATATAGATACACCACGTCTACAGACCTTCCTTTATATAGATACACCACATCTACGGGCCTTCCTTTATATAGACACACCACGTCTACGGGCCTTCCTTTATATAGACACACCACGTCTACGGGCCTTTCTTTATATAGATACACCACGTCTACGGGCCTTCCTTTATATAGATACACCACGTCTACGGGCCTTCCCTTATATAGACACACCACGTCTACGGGCCTTCCTTTATACAGACACACCACGTCTACGGGCCTTCCTTTATATAGACACACCACGTCTACGAGCCTTCCTTTATACAGACACACCACGTCTACGGGCCTTCCTTTATATAGACACACCACGTCTACGAGCCTTCCTTTATACAGACACACCACGTCTACGGGCCTTCCTTTATATACACACACCACGTCTACGGGCCTTCCTTTATATAGACACACCACGTCTACGGGCCTTCCTTTATATAGACACACCACGTCTACAGACCTTCCTTTATATAGACACACCACGTCTACAGGCCTTGCTTTATATAGATACACCACGTCTACGGGCCTTCCTATATATAGACACACCACGTCTACGGGCCTTCCTTTATCTGTGATCACATGACCTCTGTTTTCAGCTGTAGAAGGGTCTTAGGGAGCTGGGGGTGAAGACTGCAGGGGGGGTGTCAGCAAGAGGCAGAGAAATAGCAGAACACTGATTTTCCCAGTAAATGGCTGTGCAGGGGGGTGTCAGCACAAGTCTGACCAATGGAGGACAGGCAGGCTGTGCACTCAGCACAGCCAGAAAACTGACCAAACCGGAATGGATGTGCTCTCCTGCCTAGTGTGGTCAGTCTGAAATAGGAAAGAAGGGGGACTGGCAGGATTACAAGGTATGTCACAAAAAGGAAGCAATGCAAATAGAACAGGATACATAAAAGTACATGGTACAGCAGACACCTATCAGGAATATGTAATGTTGGGGTAACATTTTGAACAAAGCATTTTCCTGTATTTGGCTCCTTCCCTCTCACCCACACTCCTGACCTATCTCTCAGTCTCTGCTGATGAAAAGCCTATTCACAGTACGATACCCCCACCCCCATGCAGGCTGTACTGTGTCTCTAATGATCCAAAATAGATGTATGATCCTTTTTCTTCTTCTCACTCCTCCATAGATCCCGGCTATGTGGAGCTTCAGGATTTGGATACACACTATACTCCGATGTAGGCACAAGGCCACTTGAACTCCTTCCCTCAAAACTCTCTGGGTTCATGTCCAGGGAAGATACATTGCTCTGCTTCCCTCCCTCAGCAGGCCGTACCTGGAGGCAGAGGTAGCTGGGCAATTGATCTGCAGCCGGGTGAGAGGCCCTCCAATGTCAGAACAGATGTGTGGGCAGCAGTCTAATAACATGAGGCTTCTCCAGAAGACACAGCTACTATTGGGGCATACAGGGGCGGGCTGGGCCGGGGGGCAGGGTGGAAATTTCCCCCCAGGCCGCCTAACTTATATTTAAAAACGGCCGCTTTCATGGCTGCTGACATATTTTTTTTTTTTTTTTTTTTTTATGCAGGAGGTCGACCCCGGCGGCCGCCGATTGGCTGTGTTCCTCCCGCACTGCATTCCGGGAGTTGTAGTCTGGACGTGAGTCACTGGCTCGGGCTGGGCAGGGCACTGGATGGCTGCAAGCAGGGTCGGTACAAGAGATGGGAGGAGCGCCAGGTTGTGAGCAGGAAATTCTGCCAACAAAATCTAATTGTAACGCTTGTATACCCCGGTTTCCTGCCCAAAACAAAGATTATGTACCCCTGCTCATTGCTCTGTGGCAGCAGATACACCCCTTTGCAGGCTCCCTTCTTGAGTCCCCCCCTCCCAGATCAGAGCTGGTACAGTCCCAGTGGGAGTAGATGTGGGCGGGGCAGTAAGAACCTCACACTGCAGCATCGATCATTGGGTCCCGCTCAGCACACACCTCCTCCAGGGCGGAGTGAAGATGTGTACAGCATGGATGGGAGGATCCTCTGCTACTGTAAGGTGGGCTCTGTACTTTTCAGTGCAGGTTTATTGAAAGTGAAAGTAAAATTCTTGAATAGGTTAGGAATTAGTGTGACATTTCAGGTGCTACATAAATGTAATCCACATACACATTATATCTTCTAAAAATAATGATTTTTAATAAGATATAATGTGTATGTGGATTACATCTATGTAGCACCTGAAGTGTCACACTAATTCCTAACCTATTCAAGAATATAAGAATACACAGCAAAGGATGTGATGATATCCCAGCTCAACTCCAAGAAAGTACAGAAGTCCACTCTTGCAGTGTGGGGGAGGGGGAGAAGGGGTATAGTCTTTTTTTTTTCTTACCTGATTCTATGCTCCAGCCAGCTCCAGTGTTCTCCTCCCTAGACATCATCACATATAAAGGAAGATTAACCCCGTATGGTATGAAGTGGAGGTTGGAGTGTGACCAATGTCATACATACACAGGAGCTGCAGGGGACAGAACTGCAGAGAGCCCGCTGAAGCATAGGATAAGGTAAAGTTGGGTAAACACAGATCAGAATTCATCGGTTTCAGCAGGGGCTGAATTTTGATCTGTGTGTAGCCCTCTATGTTAGGCAGGAACCCATTGTTATATCATCTTCTGCTGGAAATCCTTGCTCAATTAGCTGCTTGCAGCCAAGCAGCACCAGTGTATTCTGACAGGGGTCAGTCCCTACTGTCAGAATACAATGTTCCAGTGAGGGGGGATTCCCACATCCACCCACTTGTGTGGAGGGAGGAATCTGTCAGCCACTTGCTTGAGCCTCATCTTGATCTAGCAATGTGCACAAGAGCAGTTGCTCTCTTGTGGACTGTTTGTTTTAAGTGTATTGCTTTGCACTGTACATTTGATTTGCAGCACTGGAAGTTTGGTAGTAACTTCATTGGGCCGTGGGTCCTGCTGGGAGCTGGCCTGTGGTTCGGTGGTTCTGTGGGCCACTTGGCTGGACTTGCCCCCCAGGCCTAAGGCTGCCAGCCCTCCCCTGGGGGCATATACCCAACTTCTGCCCAAGCACTACAGTTCCAGTGTGGTGACCTTTAGCCGGGGATCCCTTCAGCTGTTTGCCTGTGTTACCAAAACTACCCTGAACTTCACTGAGAGGCTCACTGTGTATGAGGGTCACTAGCAGGGCAGCCATCAGAAGTTTTGGGGCCCCTTACACTGCTTTAGGCCTGGGCCCCCCTCCCTCCCAGCCTGAACACCAACATTACCCAGAGTCCAGAGTTTAAGACCCCTTTTACACTGGGGCGGTGCACTTGCAGGACATTAGAAAATGTCCTGCAAGCAGCATCTTTCGTGCAATGCGGAAGCGTTGTATACACTGCTGCTCCACTGCCCATCATTGAAATCAATCGGCACCGCTGCCGATGCACCTGCAAAAGGCTTCAGCAGTGGCGCTTTGCAGGCGCTTTTAACCCTTTACTCAGCTGCTAGCAGGTGCTAAAAGTGCCCTGCTAGCGGCCGAAAAGCACCGCTATAACAGTGTATATAACAGTTCTAAAATTAGCAGCGCCCTACTGCTAACGACCCCCCATCCCAGTGAAAGTAGCCTAAGACCCCTTTCACACTGGGGAACTTTGCAGACGCTTTAACGCTAAAAATAGCGCCTGCAAAGCGCCCTAAAAGAGCCGTTGCTGTCTCTCCAAATGTGAAAGCCCCACAGGGTTTCACACTGGAGCGGTGCGCTGGCAGGACACTAAAAAAAGTCCAGCTAGCAGCCTCTTTGGAGCGGTGAAGAAGCGGTGTGTACATCGCTCCTGCCCATTGGATTCCGGCTGATGATTGGTCCCCTGTCCCCCATGGGGTCGGGATCTCTGCAGCTATGGAACTCAAGTCTGACTCCAGACTGTGTCCGCACTGTGGGGGAAGTGAAAGGAGGATTCTTTCTCTATAGCAGCCAGCTGCCGCGCAGGCTAGCGGCGGCACAAAAGGTCATAGATTTCATGTGCTGCTGTAGGTGGAGCGGGCCTGGCCAGCCGAGCCCCTTGGGACGCTCGGGCCCCTCACTTGAGTACTGCCTGTACCCCCCCTGATGGCGGCCCTGGTCACAAGTAGCTGTTTGTATTCTGAAATGTCCTTTATGTTGTCTGTAGAAGTGTTTAAATATTTAAGTTCTTATTCTTTTTTCATAGCTCAGAAAGAGGTTGTGTGGAAGCCTCTCTGGCCTTCATTAGAACATTTTGAGTACGCAATGCCACCGTTCGAATTCCCGGATCCAGTAAACACGCAGAGAATGGACAAGTATGTCTTCTCAGAGGCGCTTCCAAACCAAAATTTAAAAGTAAGTTTAAGAGTAAGTTTACCTTCTGTTGTTACTAATGAGATCAAACCTTCATTTTGTGTCAGGGGGGTGCTCAGTGTCAGGGGGGATGCTCAGTGTCGGGAGGGGGGCTCAGTGTCGGGAGGGGTGCTCAGTGTCGGGAGGGGTGCTCAGTGTTGGGGGGGATGCTCAGTGTCGGGAGGGGTGCTCAGTGTTGGGGGGGTGCTCAGTGTCGGGAGGAGGGGTGCTCAGTGTTAAGGGGGTGCTCAGTATTAGGAGGGGTGCTTAGTGTTGGGAGGGGTGCTCAGTGTTGGGGGGGATGCTCAGTGTCGGGAGGGGGGTGCTCAGTGTTGGGGGGGGTGCTCAGTGTCGGGAGGGGGGTGCTCAGTGTTGGGGGGGGTGCTCGGTGTCGGGAGGGGGGATGCTCAGTGTCGGGAGGGGGGATGCTCAGTGTCGGGAGGGGGGATGCTCAGTGTCGGGAGGGGTGCTCAGTGTCGGGAGGGTGCTCAGTGTTGGGGGGGTGCTCAGTGTCGGGAGGGGGGATGCTCAGTGTCGGGAGGGGGGATGCTCAGTGTCGGGAGGGGGGATGCTCAGTGTCGGGAGGGGGGATGCTCAGTGTCGGGAGGGGTGCTCAGTGTCGGGAGGAGGGGTGCTCAGTGTTAAGGGGGTGCTCAGTATTGGGAGGGGTGCTCAGTGTTAAGGGGGTGCTCAGTATTGGGAGGGGTGCTCAGTGTTAAGGGGGTGCTCAGTGTTGGGGGGGGGGTGCTCAGTGTTGGGGGGGGTGCTCGGTGTCGGGAGGGGGGATGCTCAGTGTCGGGAGGGGTGCTCAGTGTTGGGGGGGTGCTCAGTGTCGGGAGGGGGGTGCTCGGTGTCGGGAGGGGTGCTCAGTGTTGGGGGTGTTGCTCAGTTATCTCCATCTTGTAGTTGATGAATTTGGAACATTTTAAGATATTTTTCTTGTATAAGTTGAGGTCCATCTGTCAGGTTTTCAGGCGGACCCTCTATGGAGCGACGGATGTCAGAGGTGACATGTCTGCTGACATCCAATCCGCTCCGCTAAATCCAGTTGGATAGAAATCCTATTTTCCATCCGTCTGGCGGATTGGATCGGATGTAAATGGACAGGCGGATCTGTTTTCATCTGGTCCCCCATAGAGGAGAGCGGAGATCTGACAGGTCGGTCAGTGCACAGCGGAGCGGAGACGGACTTGTCATCCCCCGGCTCAGCAGAGATGAATGGAGCGATCCCTACTGAGCAAGCGGAGAACATGAAAATGGACAAACATTAAAGAGCCCTTAGTCAAATTTATATTAGACATGAATGTATAAAGACAGAAGATAAAAACTGCCTCACATGTAAAGGATATACAGGACAGGAGATGGGGGGCAGGATATACAGGACAGGAGATGGGGGGCAGGATATACAGGACAGGAGATGGGGGGCAGGATATACAGGACAGGAGAGATGGGGGGCAGGATATACAGGACAGGAGATGGGGGGACAGGATATACAGGACAGGGGATGGGGGGCAGGATATACAGGACAGGAGATGGGGGGCAGGATATACAGGACAGGAGATGGGGGACAGGATATATAGGACAGGAGATGGGGGGCAGGATATACAGGACAGGAGATGGGGGCAGGATATACAGGACAGGAGATGGGGGGGGCAGGATATACAGGACAGAAGATGGGGGGGCAGGATATACAGGACAGGAGATGGGGGGGAGGATATACAGGACAGGGGATGGGGGGGGGCAGGATATACAGGACAGGAGATGGGGGGGGGGGGGGGAGTATATACAGGACAGGAGAGATGGGGGGCAGGATATACAGGACAGGGGATGGGGGGCAGGATATACAGGACAGGAGATGGGGGGCAGGATATACAGGACAGGAGATGGGGGGCAGGATATACAGGACAGGGGATGGGGGGGGGGGGCAGGATATACAGGACAGGAGATGGGGGGGAGGATATACAGGACAGGAGATGGGGGGGCAGGATATACAGGAGAGGGGACGGGGGGCAGGATATACAGGACAGGAGATGGGGGGGCAGGATATACAGGACAGGAGATGGGGGGGGCAGGATATACAGGACAGGAGATGGGGGGGCAGGATATACAGGACAGGAGATGGGGGGCAGGATATACAGGACAGGAGATGGGGGGCAGGATATACAGGACAGGAGATGGGGGGGCAGGATATACAGGACAGGAGATGGGGGGACAGGATATACAGGACAGGAGATGGGGGGACAGGATATACAGGACAGGAGATGGGGGGGCAGGATATACAGGACAGGACACGGGGGGGCAGGATATACAGGACAGGACACGGGGGGGCAGGATATACAGGACAGGAGATGGGGGGGCAGGATATACAGGACAGGAGATGGGGGGGCAGGATATACAGGACAGGAGATGGGGGGGCAGGATATACAGGATAGGGGATGGGGGGGCAGGATATACAGGACAGGAGATGGGGGGGGGGGGGCAGGATATACAGGACAGGGGATGGGGGGGGCAGGATATACAGGACAGGAGATGGGGGTGGCAGGATATACAGGACAGAAGATGGGGGGGGCAGGATATACAGGACAGGAGATGGGGGGGCAGGATATACAGGACAGGAGATGGGGGGCAGGATATACAGGACAGGAGATGGGGGGCAGGATATACAGGACAGGAAATGGGGGCAGGATATATAGGACAGGAGATGGGGGACAGGATATATAGGACAGGAGATGGGGGGCAGGATATACAGGACAGGAGATGGGGGCAGGATATACAGGACAGGAGATGGGGGCAGGATATATAGGACAGGAGATGGGGGACAGGATATATAGGACAGGAGATGGGGGGCAGGATATACAGGACAGGAGATGGGGGGAGGATATACAGGACAGGAGATGGGGGCAGGATATACAGGACAGGAGATGGGGGGGCAGGATATACAGGACAGGAGATGGGGGGGCAGGATATACAGGACAGGAGATGGGGGGGCAGGATATACAGGACAGGAGATGGGGGGCAGGATATACAGGACAGGAGATGGGGGGCAGGATATACAGGACAGGAGATGGGGGGCAGGATATACAGGACAGGAGATGGGGGGGGGGGGGGCAGGATATACAGGACAGGAGATGGGGGGGGGGCAGGATATACAGGACAGGAGATGGGGGGGAGGATATACAGGACAGGAGATGGGGGGGGGGGGCAGGATATACAGGACAGGAGATGGGGGGGAGGAAATACAGGACAGGAGATGGGGAGCAGGATATACAGGACAGGAGATGGAGGGCAGGATATACAGGACAGGTGATGGAGGGCAGGATATACAGGACAGGAGATGGAGGGCAGGATATACAGGACAGGAGATGGGGGGGGGGGCAGGATATACAGGACAGGAAATGGGGAGCAGGATATACAGGACAGGAGATGGGGGGGCAGGATATACAGGACAGGAGATGGGGGGCAGGATATACAGGACAGGAGATGGGGGGCAGGATATAAGGGACAGGAGATGGGGAGCAGGATATACAGGACAGGAGATGGGGGGGCAGGATATAGAGGACAGGGGATGGGGGGGTGGGATATACAGGACAGGAGATGGGGGGGGGGGGGGCAGGTTATACAGGACAGGAGATGGGGAGCAGGATATACAGGACAGGAGATGGGGGGGAGGATATACAGGACAGGAGATGGGGGGGCAGGATATAGAGGACAGGGGATGGGGGGGTGGGATATACAGGACAGGAGATGGGGGGGGGCAGGTTATACAGGACAGGAGATGGGGAGCAGGATATACAGGACAGGAGATGGGGGGCAGGATATACAGGACAGGAGATGGGGGGGGCAGGATATACAGGACAGGAGATGGGGAGCAGGATATACAGGACAGGAGATGGGGGGGCAGGATATACAGGACAGGAAATGGGGGGGCAGGATATACAGGACAGGAGATGGGGGGGGCAGGTTATACAGGACAGGAAATGGGGAGCAGGATATACAGGACAGGAGATGGGGGGGAGGATATAGAGGACAGGGGATGGGGGGGTGGGATATACAGGACAGGAGATGGGGGGGGGGGGGGGCAGGTTATACAGGACAGGAGATGGGGAGCAGGATATACAGGACAGGAGATGGGGGGGAGGATATACAGGACAGGAGATGGGGGGGCAGGATATAGAGGACAGGGGATGGGGGGGTGGGATATACAGGACAGGAGATGGGGGGAGGATATACAGGACAGGAGATGGGGGGGGGGGGCAGGTTATACAGGACAGGAGATGGGGAGCAGGATATACAGGACAGGAGATGGGGGGCAGGATATACAGGACAGGAGATGGGGGGGGGCAGGATATACAGGACAGGAGATGGGGAGCAGGATATACAGGACAGGAGATGGGGGGGCAGGATATACAGGACAGGAAATGGGGAGCAGGATATACAGGACAGGAGATGGGGGGGCAGGATATAGAGGACAGGGGATGGGGGGGTGGGATATACAGGACAGGAGATGGGGGGCAGGATATACAGGACAGGAGATGGGGGGCAGGATATACAGGACAGGAGATGGGGGGCAGGATATACAGGACAGGAGATGGGGGGGGGGGGGCAGGATATACAGGACAGGAGATGGGGAGCAGGATATACAGGACAGGAGATGGGGGGGCAGGATATACAGGACAGGAAATGGGGAGCAGGATATACAGGACAGGAGATGGGGGGGCAGGATATAGAGGACAGGGGATGGGGGGGGTGGGATATACAGGACAGGAGATGGGGGGGGGGGCAGGTTATACAGGACAGGAGATGGGGGGAGGGTATACAGGACAGGAGATGGGGGGCAGGATATACAGGACAGGAGATGGGGGGAGGATATACAGGACAGGAGATGGGGGGGCAGGATATACAGGACAGGAGATGGGGGGATATACAGGACAGGAGATGGGGGGAGGATATATGGAACAGGAGATGGGGGACAGGATATACAGGACAGGAGATGGGGGGAGGATATACAGGACAGGAGATGGGGGGAGGATATATGGAACAGGAGATGGGGGACAGGATATACAGGACAGGAGATGGGGGGCAGGATATACAGGACAGGAGATGGGGGGGCAGTATATATAGGACAGGAGATGGGGGGCAGGATATACAGGACAGGAGATGGGGGGGGGGGGCAGGATATACAGGACAGGAGATGGGGGGGGGCAGGATATACAGGACAGGAGATGGGGGGGGCAGGATATACAGGACAGGAGATGGGGGGCAGGATATACAGGACAGGAGATGGGGGGGCAGGATATACAGGACAGGAGATGGGGGGGAGGATATACAGGACAGGAGATGGAGGGCAGGATATACAGGACAGGAGATGGGGGGATATACAGGACAGGAGATGGGGGGCAGGATATACAGGACAGGAGATGGGGGGGGGCAGGATATACAGGACAGGAGATGGGGGGGGGGCAGGATATACAGGACAGGAGATGGGGGGGGGGCAGGATATACAGGACAGGAGATGGGGGGGGCAGGATATACAGGACAGGAGATGGGGGGCAGGATATACAGGACAGGAGATGGGGGGGGGATATACAGGACAGGAGATGGGGGGGAGGATATACAGGACAGGAGATGGGGGGCAGGATATACAGGACAGGAGATGGGGGGCAGGATATACAGGACAGGAGATGGGGGGCAGTAAACAAGGAACCATTAACATGGGACAGGTAATCTGCATTCACAGGGGACCCATAGTAGGAGGTTTAAGTATTTTATTTGCCTCTGCTGGGCCTCATAACAAACTGTCTGCAATATGAACTGTCTGTGTTAAGCAACAGTCAGTAATCCGATTCAAACTTTTAGGACAAATTCACACATAATGCAAAGCTGCTGTAGAGATTCACTGATCTGGCAGCTCTGCATTGCTGGCTGCACTAGGAAGCGGTGTGGTGCATGATTCAGTGCATCACATGGCTCAGTTTTTTGGTTTTGAATAAACTTTATGTGAAGTGTACAAAACGTGCACTTCATTCACTGCAATGTAGGGCAGCATGTTGCGCTGTGTGGCAGTGTAAGTGGGACACATAGGAAACTATTGTTTTCTGTGTGTTCCTCCACTGACAGACATTTTACACGACAGAAAAAAAATCTGCCACTGCAAATAGTGTGAATTAGCCCTTTACAAGAGAAGCCAGTAAAAATAAATAAATAAAAAACTGAGTGTAGAAATTCAAGCTAAAGCATTAGCGGACTTTCATGGTACGGTACAAACTCACAATACACAGTGAATAAAAATATATCAAATTTATTTTAAGAAAAAACTGAACCTGATTGGTTGCTATGCAGCATTACAGACAGTTCTTATTGTAGCGGTACCCCTGTAGGGGCTGTTGAATGTTGTGGCCCACCTGTCACCCTTCCCAGCTTGGCATTCACTTCCCAGACACTCCAATACAATCAACAGTCCGTCAGCTTTGTTTTTTTTATTGAGGGAATAGAACTTGGGTGGGGTCCCTTAGTGTAGAGCCGTGTTTCTCAACTCCAGTCCTCAAGGCGCCCCAACAGGTCATGTTTTCAGGCTTCCCATTATTTTGCACAGGTGATTTGATCAGTTTCACTGCCTTAGTAATTACCACAGCTGTGTTCATCTGAGGGGAATCCTAAAACATGACCTGTTGGGGGGGCCTTGAGGACTGGAGTTGAGAAGCACTGGTGTAGAGAAAGTCCTGTGCTAGCTCCCCCACATATGGACTACTGATCACAGTCAGCCCTCTTCAGGCCCTGCCAGCCATTCTGACTGCAGCTACCTGACTCCACAGCCCATGACATCACAGTCCTCCTCTGCTGGCTCTGCACCCATCTCAGACTGCATGCTCCCAGTCCTCCCAGGCGTGCCTCCCCAGTCCTCCGGACTGTACATGTCCCTCACCAGCCCTCCTGGCTGCGACCGGTGGTTCCCTCCCTGGAGACTTACCCGGCAGTACTCTCTCCTGCTGTCTTCTCTTGCTCCTCCTGTGCCTGCTGTCCAGGACACCCCTGTGGTTTGTATGAGGGTTCCATCCGCACCTGAGCCAAGGCCCAAGGTCACCCCCCCAGACTGGGGAGCTCCCTCAAAGGCCCCGACAGCCTCAGTACTCCATCTCCAGTTCTTCCACCCAAAAACTCCTCCTCAGCTAGGCTGACCCTGGGTATTTGAGGAGGCCTTCCCCTTGTTAATTCAAGTTGGGGATTGGTCAGGGCTCCTCAGAATACCCCAGGCAGCTCCACCTCTCCTCTCCTTCTCTCTTTCTAAGTGATGCTATCTGTGAATCACCCAGCCCTACACTGAGCCATTCCCAGCTAAGATCAGATCAAATCAAAACAAACAGCTGCCAGCTAGGCCTGCCTAAATTTACCTACACTACAAAAATCCTACCTCCAGCACATACCTACCTAGAGGGTGCTACATTATTAAACACCTTCAATTCAGTAAATTGCTCAGTTACAGTACCTCTGACCACGTGGCTTACACGGATCGGAGGAAATATTTACTGAGCTGTAAAAAGCTACAATGTTTGTAAAATGTCATAAATAAAGTCATCGGGATATGATATAAAGAAGAGCGATGTGCAGAGTGCACCCAGTAACGTTTAGCAGCCAGTCAGCAGTCATCTCTCATTACAGTGACATTTACGTCAGCCAATAAAAAGCCCTCACATTCTCCTAGAATCTCCTATAATATGCAACCCAGATCAACTTAAAGTGGAACTAAACTCCCCCATCCTATTCAGACAAGGAAGCCGCCATCTTGGTTTCTGTTTGATCTTCAACTGGCACGGTGCTGCACATGTGATTAGTTCTGACACCAGCCTATTCATGGTTTGACAGTTTGGTTGAGAGCACAAGCAAATGTGACAGTTAGCAATCCCGGCATTCCAGGAATGTAACTTTTTTTTTTAAACTGTTACATCAATGAGTTCATATCCACTTTAACATCTGGAGAGCCTGTCCATCGTGAATACTTCCTCTGTCCAGTACCAGTAAGATCCCAGGTCCCTCAGCCCTCCCTGTCACTTTGTCGAAGCATCAATGTAGGGTAAAACCAAAGACTGTTTATTCAAACACATGTACAGAGAGGTAACACTCAGGGACAATCCCCCCTCCCTTTGCACAATGATTCAGGGCGGGGTAAACTGTCCAATTAGCAATAAGAGACACACAGGTATTCAAACATTTCAACAATAGACCACCTTATCAGCAGGGAGGCTGTCGGAGGAATTCCCCCCTCCCCTCTCCTCCCTGCCCCAGACTTCATGCAAGAAACACATAATACAAACAGCAAAGAGGAGACAGGCGGTAACAATGGTGGCCGATAATAGTTCCACAAGCCTGGCTGGGAGAAGTGTGACTGCCTGGTGACTTAGGAACATGGGATAGCAGTTACACTTAAATCTGGGCAACACAGTGCTGTATAGTCAGTGAAAACCGTGTTATTTCCAATGTCAGTGTCACAAGGAATGACCGGGACACATCAGGCAAATATACCCAAAAATAGTCCACAACAATTTGAGACCAAACTCATACAACATTCCAGGAGTTGGAAAGGTGAAATTTATCTTCATATATTTCTTGAGGGATACTGTTCAGGAATATTAATGTCCAAAGTGAAAGAACCCCCTCACTCCTTCAGCACAAACCACACACAGAGAATCCAGGACAACCATGTCAAAAGGAAATGCTGAGTACGGTGTGGTTGTACAGTGAGTTGGGTTAGGCAGACCCAACTGGGGATCTCGGTCACCCTGTGCCCCTAAGAGACACAGGGTAACTTATACATAAGAGGGGCCGGGGGAGCTGGACAAGGAGCTTCCAGTGCTCTCCAAGGTAAGTTGGGTTCCACCAGCCCCCCGCTCAAAGTGACTCCCATCACACATCCTCCCTTTCGGCAGAAGACTAACACAGGAGGAGACCCCAGACGGGTTGACTCCAAAGTTAGTCAGCAGTTCCAGTCCCCCAAATAAATTGTCCCAAACAGAGCATTACTCACCCAGCCAACCTCTGTCTCTCTCAGAGAACATACCTGCTGCTGGGGAGAAGTGCGAACTGGCCCTTCTACCTGGAGTCCTTTCAGCCGTTGGATAGAAGACAGGGTGGCTGGGCTCAAGTCATCATGCTGTTGGGGATCCAGGCCGACTGCCCAGCATCCCTGGAGTATACAGGTGGATACCGCATCTTTTGTTAGTTGAGGGCAGAAGCCAGCAGAACTCCGCTCTTCTGCTGGGTTGGTGGCATCATTCTGGGGTGCCATCTGCTGCTAGAAAGGGGGAACCGGCTGCTCCATCTCTCTTACCCTCATCTGGCTGCTGGGACGACATGTCTCTAATATGGTCTCCCAGGTGCATGGATCTTTGCTGGAGAGAAAAGTTCACTTCCTCCACCCTGGCTAACTGTTGGAAAGGGAGGACGAACACCTCCTCTCCCTTCTCCCTCTGGATCTTAATCTGCTGCTGGGGAGTGACCGCCACCTTCTCACCCTGGGCCTCCGGATCTGCGGTGTGGGGAAGAGGTCTTGGACCCTCTGTACAGTTGTCATAGCTTCAGCTGGAGAAGTTACTGGTAACTACACCGATACTGCTGGCAGAAAATGCCATGTCCCTGTCAGTATTGTGGCAGAAAGGCTGACTGCCTCTTCTCTCAGAGGCTGAAGCTGCTGGGCAGAGCTCAGTGATGTTTGGCCCTGATGCCAGCTTTTCTGCTGGAGGCTCACCAGGTTGTCCTTCCTCAGCAGAGAAGTTTATTAAATCCCCAGTCTCTGGAACTGGTATCTGGGGGTAGAAGTTCACCATCTCCTGTCCGTAGAATGAAGAAGATGTTACCACTGTTGTTAGCACTTCAGTTCAAATTTCAGTAAATGTGACCTCCCAGATGAGTTAAAACATGCTGCATCCGCCATAAGAGCTCCGCTTCCATAGCTGGAAGTGAGCAAAGCACACTGTTACTCTGCCCCATTGCCTGCTTTTCGGATCCTTGAATCCAGGTGGTGGTTTGGATGTGTTCACATTAAGGAAGCACGATCCCACCACTGCCAACCAAGGTCTGGATAGCAAGAGAGGCGAGGTACAGATACCAGTAATTGTGAAAGAGGAATTCCAAAAGGAGGTTGCGAGAGATGTGGATACAGCACAGGGGACCAGGATCAGTGCAGGTCCTGCTGGGATGGTAGGAGTCTGTCCGTTGGCAACTCCGGAAGAAAGCGCTAGCTCGCGAGCAGCGTCACCAGGAAAAAATTCTCCCCTCTGGCAAGGTAAGGTACTGGTCGCAGTATGAAGTATGAATTGTGTGTTTGGGGGAACAACTGCACAAGAAGTGGACAGCTGAGTTAAGCAGGCTGATCTGGGCAGAGATGCAGTTGGACGAGAGCTACAGAGCCCTCCGGTGGTATGTAGCCCAAGAGTGCCCGTGGACAGCGGATGACAGCCCAATGGAAGGCTTTGACTATGGTGGCCTGGAACTGTTGTATTGGAGGCTGTCCAGGGACCCTGACTTTGGGAGTGATTGGGAGTGGCATTTGGAGGAAATAATGGAGTACAGAGAGCGAAGACTGAATGTCTCAGAAGTACACTGGGCACAGGAAGATTTGGAGTTTCTGGATGTTTAGGAATGGGAGCTGGAGATCACCTACAGACGGTTGCTAGACTCTGCTTAACAGCAGGGTGGGGCTCCCTTTACCAGGGACAATCAGGAAATACCAGTTGAGAACTCTGAAATCCTGGCTGAAGAGTGGGCAATGGGGCAGAGTAATAGTGTCAGAGCTCTTATGGCGGATGCAGCAAGTTTTAACTCATGAACCTGTTTCTGCACAAGACTAGGTTGGATGGAGGAATGTGTCTGTCCAGCAGCCAGAGGAAGCAGCCCTCAATCCCCAGCCACAGATCACAGAAAGTATGAACTGAATTGACTTTTCATTGAAGGAGGTCACATTTACTGAAATTCAAACTGAAGTGCTAACAGGGCAGAGCTCTGCTAGCCTCTGCCCAGCACTGGTAACATCTTCTTTGTTCTACGGACAGGAGATGGTGAACTTCTATCCCCAGACACCAGTTCCAGAGACTGGGGATTTAATGGACTTCTCTGCTGAGGAAGCACAATCTGGTGAGCCTCCAGCAGAAGAGCTGGCATCAGGGCCAAACATCAGCTTCAGCCCCCCTTAGAGAAGAGGCAGTCAGCCTTTCTCCCACCATACTGACAGAGACATGGAATTTTCTGCCAGCAGCATTGGTGGAGTTACCAGAAACTTCTCCTAGGTAAGTTGGGTTCCACAAGCCCCGCCCCCCCCCCCTCCTGCCACAAGCCAGATCAGCATTTTAGTAGTATGCAGAAATCTCTCCATTAAACTCCCTGACAGATATAAGACACTGTCAGGTGGTTTAGCTCTCCATCCACCACCAAACATCGAAGCATTGCTTTCAGGTGGATTGATGAGCAATCATTACATCAGCAGGATTTGTGTGTAATCATTTGTTTATCTCTGTGTTTTGTAGAACAATAGAAGATATGGATCCTCGTCTGATAAAGGTAATATATATCATTCCTATAACTCATCATATCATAATGCTCTTATATCGGGAACTTCTGGTTGACCAGCATGCAGTGCCTTTGGTCAGGTCATTCTAAGACATTCAGGTTGTGGAGTGTAGCTCTGGTTGTGTGTTTTAGTTCTTTTTTTTTCAAAAAAGTTTTATTGAGAGAAATAAAGTGAAATACAATGTTGTCATATAAAATATAGGTAAACATAGAGCGACACTTGTAGATGTAAGAGTTACAACTTATGCATAAAGAAACAGCATGAACAATTCTCTATCCTAATATCCAACGAGAATCTATGTAGCTACAGGTTGGTGTCGTGAACATTAATATGTCTTCTGTCTTGTGCCAAGAAAAATCAAGGTAGGGCTAGTATAAATAGTGAAGAGATGTCTGTTTTTTGTTTTTTTTTTCCTAGTCATACTTACCTCAGTGGATGCTGCATCTGCCCCCTGGCGTCTCTGCACTGAGAACCGAGACACCGCCGATGGTTTGGTTCAGTCAGCATCACTTCTGCTCTACTCATTGGAGCTCTGAGCTGTGGAGGGGTGGGGAGTGGACATCTCAGCGGCTCCCTGAGACAGCCATCAATTAGAGCAGCTGGCGGATCCAGACTTGGAAGTTGTGATGACGCACTGCCCCGACTGATGGCATGGACCTCAGCGGAGAACAGACTTCAGACCGCTCTCCGGTGAAAACGGGTCACAGGAGTGCAAAACGAATTGCACTCCTGTGACCCAGAGGAGAAGCCCAGCCTAAAAAGCTCAGCCTGGACTTCTCATTTTTAAACGTTTAAGTAGTTGCATGAGAGATGCGTCTAAGATGTGTTTTGCATCGCTAAAAGAGTGTTCCACAGGAAACAGCTAATAATTTCAGATATTAAGACAAAGGCCTAATGACTGAGCTAATGTAGTGTAGCGGTACCCACATAGGGGCTACTGAGTGTTGTGGTCCACCTGTCACCCTGCCCAGACCGGCATTTAATTCTCAGTTACTCTAAGACAATGAACAGTCCATGTGCTTGTTGTGTGTTTTATCCCCTTAGCGCCGAGAGTAGGCACATTTCAGGGGTTATACCGGGATAATATGCAGCTGCAGGCATCATTCTGGTATCTTTTTTTAGAGCAGGCGGTCGGCTCTTCAGGAATAACAGATGCGGCTAAAAGCCCCTCAGCTGTTATACTGAAGGAGCGAAAGGGGACGTTCCCCCCCCCCCTCTCCCACCGCCTTCTGCCACTCTTACAGGGCCTCCCCTTCCCACCAGTCTTCTCTTACGACGTATCTTCCGGTTTACTCGGCTGCCAATGGCGCCGGTTTTTTAAAAAGTGACAGTATTCAGAATCGCTGTTTTTGGCAATTTGAATACTTTGAAGTGCAAAGGAGGGGTTTGGGGTCTTTTAGACCCCCGATCCCTCCATAAAGATGACTTGTCACCACCTATTACTGTCACAAGGGATGTTTACATTCCTTGTGACAGCAATTTTTTTTTTAAAGTAAAAAAAATAAAATAAAATAAATTAGAAAAAAAAATAATTTAAAGCGCCCCCGTCGCTGCGAGTTCGCGCACCAAAGAAAACACACACGTAAGTCGCGCCCGCATTTGTAAACGGTGTTCAAATCACACATGTGAGGTATCGCCGCGATTGTCAGAGTAAGAGCAATAATTCTAGCACTAGACCTCCTCTGTAACCCTAACCTGGTAACCGTAATTCTGCTTATTAGCGTTCCTATCCTTCTGTCTTGCAGCGTTCTTTGGGGCGGTGACAAACTGGTCACTCGGGGTTCATGAAATGAAGATTGGATCTATCACTTATCAGGTGAAGACCGGCGATATAACCAAAGAGGACACTGAAGTCATTGTAAATTCTTCCAACGAAGACTTCACTCTGTGCACAGGTAATTCACAACCCCTGAGATCTGAATATCACATTATAGACAGAGGTGTGTGAGGACATGACTGGAGGGGGGGTGTATGTGCAGGCTATGGCATTGTATAAAGACACCAGATTGTAAAAGGTTTTGTATTAGTTATAGATGCAAAGCTTTGTAGATCCAGTGCTACCCCTGCAGGAGCCGCTGGTAATATTGGGTCCTCTGCTCTTTCTCTGGCCCAAGCCAGAACCTCACTCCTACTGGCACCACCGGAATACCTTGGCTGGGAACTCCCAGCGGTTACATGAGAATGGCACATACTGAACATTAGAAAATAAGCAGATTATATTGGCAGACCCAAGTGAAAAGGTAACACAACAAATCAGTAGTTCAGTGTCAACACATAAGAAAACAGAGCAATACAAATACAATGCAAGTAATCCAGGTACCTTTTAAGGATAGATTCAGCGCGTACTGCAATACCGACAGCATATACGATAGCTCTCTGTCTGAGACATTACACACCAAATGACTGTGGAGGTCTAACAATAAGTATGGCAGGCTAGTTCACTTGTGGGCTCTCAGATAAGAGGGGCTAGGCTTAGGCCTGAGAGATTAATACAATACCAGGAAACCAGTTCGGCCCCCAGGTCAGCCACATTATCTGAACAGTTCTTTGATGTCAGCTTCTGCCGGCCAAGTTGGGGTCCTTTAATGTTAATGCACAAAAGCAGTGCAATGTTTCTAGGATATCGAGTTCAAGAACAGGTAAATGAAAGGTTAGACTCAGTGGGTATGACTCTTTAGAGAGGCTGGGTGGAAGCCAACACGTTCAAAGAGAGGGGTGTGCAGTGTGGAGAGAGGATTGGCAGGAGTTAACGTTGGGGTACTAAGCAACATGTACAGGGAGTAATCAAAGTCAACAGTCTGGAGTTGTGCCAGCATTTTTGGCTGTCTGTGGCTTTGATGGCTGCTGCTTTCAGTAGAGAAAAAAGAACAAGATTCCTCAGGAAATGGGACTTTGAATGGATGCAAGGCAGTAATGGTAAAAAATGACACAAGGCAGTAATGGTAAAAAATGACACAAGGCAGTAATGGTAAAAAATGACACAAGGCAGTAATGATAAAAAAATGTCAAAATTTATTGTGCAATCGATAAATTACAACATGAAACACATATAGCTGATGATTTTCATCAGCTATATGTGTTTCATGTTGTAATTTATCGATTGCACAATAAATTTTGTAATTTTTTTACCATTTCTGCCTTGTGTCATTTTTTTACCATTACTGCCTTGTGTCATTTTTTACCATTACTGCCTTGTGTCATTTTTTACCATTACTGCCTTGTGTCATTTTTTACCATTACTGCCTTGCATCCATTCAAAGTCCCATTTCCTGAGGAATCTTGTTCTTTAATCCATGTCGGGATGGGACGCATAGGCAGTCCAGTCAGCTAAATGAGGCAAACTCCTACAATTATATTCCTTTCAGTAGAGAATGACAGCAAAGGTGTTTAGCTTGTCTCGGGTGTACAGTGTATATAGTATGGAGGGCATTGGCCCTCCCTGAGTTTGCTTTGCAAACAAGAATTAACCATTGGTTATAGTCGTAGTGTGGGTCAAAGACCCTCTCACAAGATTCTTCTGTGGCAGTCTTAGGTGACAGTATGTTATCTGTTTCGTGAGGGGGGCCCTTAAGTAGCGATGTAGCAGCAGTGGTCGGGGTGAATGCAGCTCAGTCAGCGATTCTGGGTGATTTTACCTCCATGGCTCAGCGTTCAACTCAGCATTTCACCTCTTGGCTTTAGTACAGCCCCATCGGATGCAGTCCAGCCTAGCCTGGCCAACATGGCACAGCTATCACAAACACCTTCCCAGTTGGCCACTTCTCTCTCCAACTGCCCGGCTCCATCCCAGGCTTTTATTTTTATATCTTCCCTCCCCTTTCCTGGTGCTTGTGGGCCTTACAGTTGTGACCTCAGCTTCACTGTGTTCAAGATCCTCCTTCGAGAATACATTTCCCAGATTACTCTGGGCACATGTATTAGAGCTATGGATAGGCAAAATAGTGAACACTGCCATCTTGTGGGCAAATAGAATTACATAGTTATATAGTTAGTTAGGTTTGAAAAAGACACAAGTCCATCTAGTTCAACCATAAAAATAAATAAAAAAAATACAATCCCATATACACAATCCTATACCCTCAGTTGATCCAGAGGAAGGTGAAAAACCCCAGCAAAGCATGATCCGATTTGCTACAGTAGGGCAAAAATTCCTTCCTGATCCCAGAGAGGCAATCAGATTTTTCCTGGATCAACTTTACCTATAAATGTCAGTATTCAGTTATATTCTGTACATTCAGGAAAGAATCCAGACCTTTCTAATAGCAATCTACTGAGCTGGCCGGATCCACCTCTGCAGGGAGTCTATTCCACATTTTCACAGCTCTTACTGTGAAGAAACCTTTCCATATTTGGAGAAGAAATCTCTTTTCCTCCAGACGTAAAGAGTGCCCCCTGTGATGACCGTAAAGTGAATAACTCAACACAAAGTTCACTATATGTATCACTTATGTATTTATACATGGAGATCATATCCCCCTTATGTATTTATACATGGAGATCATATCCCCCCTTATGTATTTATACATGGAGATCATATCCCCCCTTATGTATTTATACATGGTGATCATATCCCCCTTATGTATTTATACATGGAGATCATATCCCCCTTATGTATTTATACATGGTGATCATATCCCCCCTTATGTATTTATACATGGAGATCATATCCCCCCTTATGTATTTATACATGGAGATCATATCCCCCCCTTATGTATTTATACATGGAGATCATACCCCCCCTTATGTATTTATACATGGAGATCATATCCCCCCTTATGTATTATACATGGAGATCATATCCCCCCTTATGTATTTATACATGGAGATCATATCCCCCCTTATGTATTTATACATGGAGATCATATCCCCCCTTATGTATTTATACATGGAGATCATATCCCCCCCTTATGTATTTATACATGGAGATCATATCCCCCCTTATGTATTTATACATGGAGATCATATCCCCCCCTTATGTATTTATACATGGAGATCATATCCCCCCTTATGTATTTATACATGGAGATCATATCCCCCCTTATGTATTTATACATGGAGATCATATCCCCCCCTTATGTATTTATACATGGAGATCATATCCCCCCTTATGTATTTATACATGGAGATCATATCCCCCCTTATGTATTTATACATGGAGATCATATCCCCCTTATGTATTTATACATGGAGATCATATCCCCCCTTATGTATTTATACATGGTGATCATATCCCCCCCTTATGTATTTATACATGGAGATCATATCCCCCCTTATGTATTTATACATGGAGATCATATCCCCCCTTATGTATTTATACATGGAGATCATATCCCCCCCTTATGTATTTATACATGGAGATCATATCCCCCCTTATGTATTTATACATGGAGATCATATCCCCCCTTATGTATTTATACATGGTGATCATATCCCCCCCTTATGTATTTATACATGGAGATCATATCCCCCCTTATGTATTTATACATGGAGATCATATCCCCCCCTTATGTATTTATACATGGTGATCATATCCCCCCTTATATATTTATACATGGAAATCATATCCCCCCTTATGTATTTATACATGGTGATCATATCCCCCCTTATGTATTTATACATGGAGATCATATCCCCCTTATGTATTTATACATGGAGATCATATCCCCCCTTATGTATTTATACATGGAGATCATATCCCCCCCTTATGTATTTATACATGGAGATCATATCCCCCCTTATATATTTATACATGGAAATCATATCCTCCTTATGTATTTATACATGGAGATCATATCCCCCCTTATGTATTTATACATGGAGATCATATCCCCCCTTATGTATTTATACATGGTGATCATATCCCCCCTTATGTATTTATACATGGTGATCATATCCCCCCCTTATGTATTTATACATGGAGATCATATCCCCCTTATGTATTTATACATGGAGATCATATCCCCCCCTTATGTATTTATACATGGTGATCATATCCCCCCTTATGTATTTATACATGGAGATCATATCCCCCCCTTATGTATTTATACATGGTGATCATATCCCCCCTTATGTATTTATACATGGAGATCATATCCCCCCCTTATATATTTATACATGGAGATCATATCCCCCCTTATGTATTTATAAATGGAGATCATATCCCCCCCTTATGTATTTATACATGGAGATCATATCCCCCTTATGTATTTATACATGGAGATCATATCCCCCCCTTATGTATTTATACATGGAGATCATATCCCCCCTTATGTATTTATACATGGTGATCATATCCCCCCTTATGTATTTATACATGGTGATCATATCCCCCCCTTATGTATTTATACATGGAGATCATATCCCCCTTATGTATTTATACATGGAGATCATATCCCCCCCTTATGTATTTATACATGGAGATCATATCCCCCCCTTATGTATTTATACATGGAGATCATATCCCCCTTATGTATTTATACATGGAGATCATATCCCCCCCTTATGTATTTATACATGGAGATCATATCCCCCATTATGTATTTATACATGGAGATCATATCCCCCCTTATGTATTTATACATGGTGACCATATCCCCCCCTTATGTATTTATACATGGAGATCATATCCCCCTTATGTATTTATACATGGTGACCATATCCCCCCCTTATGTATTTATACATGGAGTTCCTCTAGTGCTCTAAAACTCTGTCCAGTGTTACATAGATGAAAGAACATGAAATTTGGTTGACCCAGTTCTTGAATTGCCATAGGGCCCAATTCACAAAGCTAACACATCTAGATAAGGACTTATTTTCAAAAAAGTGACAGTTTCCATTAAAGTGGTGTTCCGGCCGAAATTATACTTTTTAAATAAAAATCCCCCTATAATACACAAGATTAATGTATTCTAGTAAAGTTAGTCTGTAAACTAAGGTCTGTTTTGTTAGTTTATAGCAGTAGTTTGTCATTTTATAAACTTACAGCAGGCCGTGGCCATCTTAAGTGTGGGCATCTGAAGCCAGACTGTATTTCTTCCTGGATCTCATCCTTGCAGATCTCGCACATGCTCAGTGCAGCACAAGCAGTGTAATAGGTTTCAGGTCAGGTTTCCATAGCAACGGCAGTTTCAGAAGAAGTTGCCGCCCCTTCCCAGAAGGCATTGCAAACAGGAAATTATGCGATGGGCCGCGGCCAGGGAGGAGGAAGTGAAAAATGAACACAGCAGATATACAGGAGGTGCTGAGAAAAAAAATTAAAAAATATCTAATTTGTTTACAGTGCAGAGTTTAGTGAGGGATCCTGAAGAGTTGTAAAAGTGGGTGGAACTCCACTTTAAGTTCAATAAGATGTGAAAATGACACTCACATGGCTAAACAAGTATCCTTAATCTTGTGTTAAATCTCTGTGAATTGAGCCTCATTGTGTTTTATATTTTTATTTGTAGGAGTTTCAAAAGCGATTCTGGAAGCTGCCGGACCGTCTGTTGTTTTATCTGCTGCGGATCTGGGTAAATCTCTGCACTGGACCGTCTTTGTTTTATTCTTTGTTTTTGTCAAAAAAAAAATTCATGTGTAAAGAATGGACAATTCACTAACAGAATGTGGGAGATGTGGGGAAGATATAGAGGGAATTGGGCTTCAACCATTGGGGTTATTGTGGTTCATGAATGCTTAACAGGTGCCAGTAGAGGCCACGCCGTATACATTTTTGTATGTTTTACATTTCTGACAGGTTTCAGACCTCATAAGGGATACATCGTCACCGATTCTGGAAACATAAGACAGTGTACATGGATTATCCATGTGAAAGGTCCGAATTATCCAGCATCCATCAAGAAAATTGTCCTGGATGTCCTGCAGGAGTGTGAGAACCTTCAGGTCTCTTCTGTCACCTTGCCAGCTCTGGGAACAGGTATGATCAATGCATAGAAACATAGAAGAGTGACGGCAGAAAGAAGAACATGTGGTCCATCCAGTCTGCCCCAATTTTATATACAGTATCTCACAAAAGTGAGTACACCCCTCACGTTTTTGTAAATATTTTATTGCAGGATTTGCACTGTAATATCCAAGGTCTCGAATGATCTGTTTCATTGTGAGAGGAGAAATTCTTGTAATTCCCTCATGTGGAATACGCCCACTGGACTCCTGAGATATACTGTATCTGACAAAAGTAAGTACACCCCTCAGTGACATTTGTGTAAATCTTTTCTTCTATCTTTTCATGTGACAACACTGAAGAAATGATACTTGTCTACAATGTAAAGTAGTGAGTGTACAGCTTGTATAACAGTGTAAATTTGCTGTCCCCTCAAAATAACTCAACACACAGCCATTAATGTCTAAACCGCTGGCAACAAAAGTCAGTACACCCCTAAGTGAAAATCTCCAAATTGGGACCAATTAGCCATTTTCCCTCCCCGGTGTCATGTGACTCGTTAGTGTTACAAGGTCTCAGGTGTGAATGGGGAGCAGGTGTGTTAAATTTGGTGTTATCGCTCTCACTCTCTCATACTGGTCACTGGAAGTTCAACATGGCACCTCATGGCAAAGAACTCTCTGAGGATCTGAAAAAAAGAATAGTTGCTCTACATAAAGATGTCCTAGGCTATAAGAAGATTGCCAAGACCCTGAAACTGAGCTGCAGCACGGTGGCCAAGACCATACAGCGGTATAACAGGACAGGTTCCCCTCAGAACAGGCCTCGCCATGGTCCACCAAAGAAGTTGAGGTCACGTGCTCAGCGTCATATCCAGAGGTTGTCTTTGGGAAATAGACGTATGAGTGCTGCCAGCATTGCTGCAGAGGTTGTAGGGGTGGGGGGTCAGCCTGTCAGTGCTCAGACCATACGCCGCACACTGCATCAAATTGGTCTGCATGGCTGTCATCCCAGAAGGAAGCCTCTTCTAAAGATGATGCACAAGAAAGCCCGCAAACAGTTTGCTGAAGACAAGCAGACTAAGGAGATGGATTACTGGAACCATGTCCTGTGGTCTGATGAGACCAAGATAAACGTATTTGGTTCAGATGGTGACAAGCGTGTGTGGGGGCAACCAGGTGAGGAGGACAAAGACAAGTGTGTCTTGTCTACAGTCAAGCATGGTGGTGGCAGTGTCATGGTCTGGGGCTGCATGAGTGCTGCCGGCACTGGGGGGCTACAGATCATTGAGGGAACCATGAATGCCAACATGTACTGTGACATACTGAAGCAGAGCATGATCCCCTCCCTTCAGAGACTGGACCGCAGGGCAGTATTCCAACATGATAACCACCCCAAACACACCTCCAAGACCACCACTGCCTTGCTAAAGAAGCTGAGGGTAAAGGTGATGGACTGGCCAAGCATGTCTCCAGACCTAAACCCTATTGATCATCTGTGGGACATCCTCAAAAGGAAGGTGGAGGAGCGCAAGGTCTCTAACATCCACCAGCTCTGTGATGTCATCATGGGGGAGGGGAAGAGGACTCCAGTGACAACCTGTGAAGCTCTGGTGACCTCCATGACCAAGAGGGTTAAGGCAGTGTTGGAAAATAATGGAGGCCACACAAAATATTGACACTTTGGGCCCAATTTGGAGATTTTCACTTAGGGGTGTACTGACTTTTGTTGCCAGCGGTTTAGACATTAATGGCTGTGTGTTGAGTTATTTTGAGGGGACAGCAAATTTACACTGTTATACAAGCTGTACACTCACTACTTTACATTGTAGACAAGTGTCATTTCTTCAGTGTTGTCACATGAAAAGAGAGAAGAAAAGATTTACACAAATGTCACTGAGGGGTGTACTTACTTTTGTGAGATACTGTGTGTATATATATATATATATATATATATATATATATATATATTTATTTATTTATATTTACACTTTTTTTTGTGGGGGGGGGGGGTTCACATTCCTAGATTTTGGTAACAGTAAGAGCAGATTTTTGGTCTGCATGCATAGATAAATGTTTAAACATTTTGTAGCCTGTATTTGTGTTTCTTAGGGCCCTTTCACACAGGATCCGTGTTGATCCGACCCGTGAACATCCGCTGCTCACCTGGGATCTCTCCATTTTTCCCAGCTGAGCTGGCGGATGACAGGGCGGGAGCCGCACACTGTGCAGGGACCGCCCTGTCAGATCTCCACTCTCCCCTTTGGGGGATCGGATGTGCACGGACCGTCTGTCCGTGTTCATCCGATCCGCTCAGCAGACGGATAGAAAAATAGGATTTTCCTCCATCTGCAGAATCGGACGAGAGCGGGGTCGGATAATATCGGGTGTTAGCGGATGTTCATTCGCTGACACCCGCTATCCCATAGGGATGCATGTATGTCCGTATTTCATCCAAAAACGAATGCATGAAATACGGACATACGGTACGCACGTGTGAAAGGGGCCTAAGATAGGTAGGTTTTGTTTTTTGTTTTGTACATAGTAAAAATATTATGTTTCTTTTTTGACAAAAGTCATTGTTTTAATTTTTTTTTTTTTTTTGCTGACATAAACTTTTTTGTTTATCCGTATTTATCGGCCTATAACACGCACTTTTTTCCCCTGAAAATCAGGGGAAAATCGTGGGTGCGTGTTATAGGCCGATCCCCGCCGATTACTGTGTCATCGGAGCGATCGCGGCAATTGCCGCGGTCGCCGCCGACATACACAGCCGTGGGTACATTCAAAAATGGCGCCGAGACTGCAGGGAGCCGAGATACACAAACTCGAGTGTTCTCGGCTTTTTCCGGCGCCGCCGTCACGCCCAGGCCCGCCCCTGGACCTGTGTTATGTCCATCATAGGGCGGGACTGGGCGTGACTGTCAGCGGCGCCGAAAAAAGCCGAGAACACTCGGGTATGTGTATCTCTGCTCTTGTCGGATCCGAGATACACATACCCGAGTGTTCTCGGCTTTTTTCGGCGCCGCTGACAGTCACGCCCAGTCCCGCCCTATGATGGACATAACACAGGTCCAGGGGCGGGACTAAGCGTGACAACGGCGCCGGAAAAAGCCGAGAACACTCGTGTATGTGTATCTCGGCTCCCTGCAGTCTCGGCGCCATTTTTTTAATCTACACTGAGTGCACAAAGCTGCACTGACATGGCTGGACTGGGGCAGACCTGCACGAACGAAGCTGCACTGGGGCAAGGCTGCACTGGGGCAAGGCTGCACTGGGGCAAGGCTGCACTGGGGCAAAGCTGCACTAACAAGGCTGCACTGGGGCAAAGCTGCACTGACAAGGCTGCACTGACAAGGCTGCACTGACAAGGCTGCACTGACAAGACTGCACTGGGGCAAGGCTGCATGACACTGAAAAAGCTGCAGATAGACAGATAAGGCTGCATTGATGGGCATTTTAATGTAAGTTTTTTTTCCTTAAACTTCCCTCCTAAAAATGTTTTTTCCTTAAAATTCTCTCCTAAACTTGGGGTGCGTGTTATACGCCGGCGCGTGTTATACGCCGATAAATATGGTATTTATTTTATTATTTATTTAACCACTTCCCGCCCGGCTTATAGCATATTGACGGCCGGGAAGTGGTTGCGCTATCCTGACTGGGCGTCATATGACGCCCAGCAGGATAACCCCCTAGTGCGCCTGCGGGGGCGCGCAGTGCGGCGATCGGGGTCGACTGTTTACCACGTGATCGGCTGTGTCAAAGTCACAGTCAATCACCTGTCATGCAGAGCAGGGATCGAGGAAGGCGGGTGTCCCTTGGACACAGCGCTTCCCCAATCAGGGTAAACAGCCAATAATCTGGCTGTTTACCACGTGACCGGCTGTGTCCAATCACAGCCGGTCACAAATGTAAACACTGAGGAGCAGCTACTATCTGATCTCTTCTCTCTCCTCACACACCGATCATGTGAGGAGAGAGCAGAGATCAGTAAGTGAGCTATCAGTGTAGTGTTCTGTCTATATATACTGTATACTGTGCACAACATGACCCCCCCCAATAAAGAGGACCTGTCACACAGCCCAGCCCATCAATCAGCCCAGCCCATCAATCATCTGTCACAGGCCCACCGCCATTGGTACCGCCATTGGTACCGCCACACAGGCTACCAGTACTGCCATCGATACCAGCGCCTGTTCCGGCCATCAGGCCCTCCACTAGTACCGCCATCGTTACCGCCATCGGTACCGCCATCAGGCCCACCATCTATACCACCACAAAGGCCCTCCACACAGGCCCGCCAAACAGGCCTGCTACCAGTATTGCCATCAGTACCACCATCAGGCCCGCCATCGGTAACGCCACCCGTGCCGCCACCACCACCTGTACCGCCATCGGTACCGCCACCACCACCTGTACCGCCATCGGTACCGCCACCACCACCTGTACCACCATCGGTACCGCCACCACCACCTGTACCACCATTGGTACCACCACCACCACCCGTACCGCTACCTGTACCGCCACCACCACCCGTACCGCCATCAGTACCACCACCACCACACGTACGGCCACCTGTACCGCCATTGGTACTGCCACACAGGCCCGCCACTAACATGGCTCCCAACTGTCCCTGATTTCAAGGGACTGTCCCTGATTTGGAGCAATGTCCCTCTGTCCCTCTTTCCCCCTAATTTGTCCCTTATTTTGATCTGATCCATATACTTTTTATCTTTCAAAAAGTATTTCCCAGTGCTAAACCTTTCATCTAGATTCTAAATTGCTGCATTTTTAAATGTTAAAAGCCAATATTAAGGAATAGGAGTGGCAAAAAAAGTCCTTATGGATTTAATTAACCTTTGTTTGGGTTAATTCTTCTTTTAAGGGGGTGTGTCAGGGGGGCGTGTCCTATGCCTACATACGTTTGCATGTAGGTGTCCCTCATTCCCATTTTAAAATGTTGGGAGGTATGCACTAATACCACATCGGTACCACCACTACCACCAGCAGTACCATTACATATGCCCACCAAAAAGCACTACCAATAATGTCGCAAAGGGTTTACACACCTGAGGAGGCATATGCCCTTCTTACCATGTCGGATGATTAGAGCAGCGGGGAGCTCCAATCATCCGATTCTGGTTTGGAATACGAGCCAGTGGAGGATAGTGGATCAGAGTCTGAGTCCGCGGAGGAAACCATCCCTCCTAAAAGAATGAGATCAGGGCCAAGATCAGAACCAAGATCAGGAGATCTGCCCACCACCAGCAGCGCCAGACCCCAGGAAGAGGAGCCAAGTACAAGTACTGGAATCACACGCCCAACCCGAAGAACCCAGCCCCAGTCCTACCTTCCCGATGCCCTGGCAAACCCCTTATGGTTGCCTTTCAACTCAGGATCCGCTATCATCCCCCCTTTCACCGCACAGCCAGGTGTGCAGGACGACACTGCGAATTTTTCTCAATTCGATTATTTTTGTTTATTTTTCCCACAATATTTGCTGCAGAATATGGTGGATCAAACTAATCTGTATGCATCCCAATTTATTGATGCCAACCCCAATTCTTCCTTTGCCCGCATGTTCCAGTGGCGACGCCTAACACTGGATGAATTTAAATTGTTTTTGGGCCTTACGTTTAATATGGGGCTTACAAAAAAGAACGAAGTCCATGCATATTGGTCCACCAACCCCATCCACCATATGCCATATATTCCCCTGTCATGTCCAGGACAAGATACGACATGATTATGCATTTTCTCCACTTCAATGACAATTCACAGTGCCCCCCCCGAGATCATCCCAACCACGAAAATTTATACAAGATCCCCCCCCCCACACTAATCAATTCCTTTTCCCAGCGATTTAGAGACGTTTTTATCCCAGACCAAAAAATTTGTGTGGATGAGTCCCTCATACATTTCACTGGCCGACTGCACTTCAAGCAGTATATACCAAACAAGAGAGCCAGGTATGGGCTGAAATTAAATAAATTATGTGATCGAGCCACTGGATATGTCTTCACATTCCGGATCTACGAAGGGAAAGACTCCTAGCTCCAGCCCCATGATTGCCCCACATATATTGGAACCAGTGGGAAAATTGTCTGGGAGCTGGCATACCCCCTGTTCGAAAAAGGATACCATTTATATGTCGACAACTACTATACCAGCCTGCCCCTTTTTCGTCACCTTTATAGTAAAAAAAACCCCGGCCTGCGGTACTTTAAAAAAAAACGGAAGGGATTCCCACAGAATCTGTTCACAAAAAAATTGCAAAACGGAGAATCGGCATTCATGAGGAACGAGGAGGTGTTGGCCATGAAGTGGAGGGACAAGAAAGATGTCCACATCCTCTCTACCATCCACAATGACACCGTGGTGGAGATCCAAAGAAGACGCAGCCTCATTGTAAAGCCAAATGTGTCAACTACTACAATATGTGCTACAGCCCTATTTATCAACCAGAAAGTCCCGTTACTGGTACAAGAAAGTTGCTTTTCACCTGTTTCACATGGCCCTTTTTCATTCGTTTGTCTGCTACCAAAAAGCAACTCAAAACCAACAAATCACCTACCTCAAGTATATTGAAGATATCGTCACTGCCCTCATTTACCAACAAGGTCCCGCCCCAGTAAGCATTCGCTCTGATAGCGTGAGTCGACTTCACGAGCAACATTTTCCCTATAGCATTCCCCCCACAGAATCTGGAAGAAGACGCCAAAAGAAATGCCGTGTATGCAGCAGAGGAGGAGTAAGAAGAGATACCAGCTATTATTGTCCCCAATGTCCCATCCAACCTGGCCTGTGCATCGGTGATTGCTTCAAAAATTATCATACATCCATCCAATATTAGTTCCCCTTATTATTAACAGACTGCCATTTCCCCATTTGCCTGCTACCATGTTAATTAACTGACCCTGGCCTGTTTACTGACGATGTGTTTGTTTGCCGATTTAAACCATGTTTCTGACTTCCACGTGCACCAACCTTGGCCTGTTAATCGACCATGTTTTTGCCTGCCACTTGGACTGATCTTTTGCCATTTACTTCAGTACACAGGGGTCTCACATATGTGAGGGGCTTCAGAATAGCAATCCGAGTAGAGAAAAACAGTTTTATGTTTTCTGTGCTCCCAGAACAGGGTTTGGTTGCCCGGAGGCTTCAAAGCGATTTGGGTGGGAGAAGCCTCTACCCCTGTCCCCCTGGCCCTAAGCTTGATGGTCCTTCCTGCTGCCTGGACCAATACTTTGGCTGTGCTGACCATATTGCTGCCTGTAATGACCCATGACATTATGGACCATGTTTCTTCCTGCTGCTTGGACCAATACTTTGGCTGTGTTGACCATATATCTGCCTGCTGCCTCTACTGACTTTGGACAGTATTTCTGCCGGGACACCTCTGCCTGCTAGCTGTACCTGTGCTCTGGCTGTGCTGACAGTATCTCTGCCTGTATGAACTATGGGCAGTATTCCTGCCTGCTGCCTGGATGATTGCTTTTGCTGTCGCTGACCTCATTCCTGCCTGCTGCCTGGACCGATGCTCTCCTCTGTGGACCACTGCACTTCTAAAACCACAGGCAATCTTTTGTTATTTGGTATGTACCTGCTATGTGTTAGAAATATGAAGGGCCTTCAAAAATGTGATCGGTAGTCAGAAAATGAGATGTGTAATTAATGCTGCTAGAATGCCTGGAGATGCTACTAGGATGTTGGGCCTCTGTATGTGGCCAGGCTGTGTAAAAGTCTCAAACATTTGGTATCGCCATACTCAGGAGTAGCAGAATGTATTTTGGTGTGTAATTTTTGCTATGTACATGCTATGTGTTAGAAATATCTTATAAAGGGACAACTTTGTGTAAAAAAAAATGCATTTTCATTTTTTTTCCACATTTTCCAAAACCTTCTGGAAAAAAAGAACTGTTCAAAAGACTCATTATGCCTCTAGATTATACATTGGGTGTGTGCTTTCCAAAATGGGGTCATTTTGTGGACAATTCCATTGTCCTGGTGCTCCAGGGCCTTCAAAAGTGTAATAGGTGGTTGAGAAAGGATATGTACAATTTATGCATGTAGAACGCCTGAAAGTGCTACTTCGATGTTGGGCCTCTGTATGTGGCCAGGCTGTGTAAAAGTCTCACACATGTGGTATCGCCATACTCGGGAGGAGTAGCAGAATGTATTTTTGGGTGTAGTTGCAAATATGCATATGCTGTGTGAGAGAAATAACCTGTTGATATGACCAGTTTGTGTAAAAAAAATCTTAATTTTCCTAAGAATTGTGGGAAAAAATTACAACTTCAAAAAACTCACCATGCCTCTTAGTAAATACCTTGGACTGTCTACTTTCCAAAAAGAGGTCATTTGTGGAGTATTTGTACTTTCCTGGCTTGTTAGGGTCTCAAGAAATGAGATAGGCCTTCAGTACATCAGGTGTGATCAGATGTGATCAATTTTCAGTGATTGGCACCAAAGTTTGTAGACTCTATAACTTTCACGAAGACCAAATAATATACACTAATTTAGGTTATTTTAACCAAAGATATGTAGCAGGATAAATTTTGCCACAAATTTATGAAGAAAAATTACTTATTTGCAAAATTTTACAATAGAAACTAAAAAAAAGTGTGTTTTTTTTCAAAATTTTCGCAGTTTTTTTGCTTATATCGCAAAAAATAAAAAAAAAGTGGTGATTAAATACCACCAAAAGAAAGCTCTATTTGTGAGAAGAAAATTTTAAAAATTTTGTTTAGATACAGTGTAGCATGACTGAGTAATTGTCATTGGTCTGGGCGGGAAGGTGCATAAGTGCTTGGTATTGAATAGGGATGAGCCCAACACCCCAGTGTTCGGTTCGCAGCAGAACCTGCGAACGGACCAAAAATTTGCACGAACGTTAGAATCCCATTGACGTCTATGGGACTCGAAAGTTCGAAATCAAAAGTGCTCATTTTAAAGGCTAATTTTAATGGTATTGTCCTAAAAAGGGTTTGGGGACCCGGGTCCTGCCCCAGGGGACATGGATCATTGCAAAAAAAACTTTTAAAAACTAACGTTTTTTTGGGAGCAGTGATTTTAATGATGCTTAAAGTAAAAAAAAAAAAAAAGTGAAATATTCCTTTAACCGGTTCAATACCGGGCACAGCGGACACTTTTGACACATTTTTGGGACCATTCACATTTATACAGCGATCAATGCTATAAAATTGCATTGATTACTGTGTAAATGTGACAGGCAGTGAAGGGGTTAACCACTAGGGGGACACAAGGGGTTAATTATGTTTCCTAGGGAATGCTTCTAACTGTAGGGGGAGGGGACGCACAATTGGAGGAGACCGATCAGTGTTCCTCTGTACTGGGAACACAGATCGGTCTCCTCTCAACTGACAGGACGTGGATCTGTGTGTTTACACACACGGATTCACGGTCCGGCCCGGTTAACGGGCAATCGCGGGTTCCCGGCGGACATCGTGGCCGCTGGGCCCCCTAGACGGCCGGGAAGCCCAGGCCATCATATGACGTCCACCCAGGATGGGAGATCCCATCTGTGGACGTCATTTGACAATACGCGGGTAGTGAAGTGGTTAAATATCGTACCTGGGGGGTGTCTATAGTATGCCTGTAAAGTGGCGCGTGTTTCCCGTGCTTAGAACAGTCCGAGAGCAAAATGACATTTTTAAAGGAAAAAAAGTTAAGAACTGCTTAAACAGCTTGCGCCTTTAATGTAATGTCGGGTCCCGGCAATATGGATGAAAATCAGTGAGACAAACGGCATGGGTACCCCCCAGTCCATTACCAGGCCCTTTGGGTCTTGTATGGATATTAAGGGGAACCCCGCACCCAAATTAAAATAAGGAAAGGTATGGGGCCACCAGGCCCTATATACTCTGAACAGCAGTATACAGGCGGTGCAAACAAGACAGGGACTGTAGGTTTGTTGTTAAGTAGAATCTGTTTGTAATTTTGAACGGGTACATTTTTAAAGTGTTTAGCTCCAGCCAAAAAATCTGTTTTTAAGCTTTTTGGAAAACATAGGTGTAAGGAGCCCCTTGCTCGCTCGGCTCCACTCTCCCGACACTTCTCTGCAGCTATTGAATCAGATTGCAACGTCTGATGGTTCGGTCATCCGATGCTCAGGGACTAGAACTGCAGCTCTGTGCCATTCTAGTCCAGTTGTGATAGCTCAGAACAAACACCAGGCAGGCTGTATGTAAGTTCAACCAGGAATATCCTTTATTGCAAAATACAGGCTTTTATACACTCACAGTGGAGGTGCATACCTCCTGCTCATATTACTCTAACAATACAGCTGTAACCTAATTAACCTAATTAACCTAATTAACATGAGCTAATTAACTAATCCCTTTAGACAGCCTAGATGACTCAGACATGACCGTTAGGCCAGACTGGCCGTCTTGTAGTTCAGAAAGTCCAATCAACATTATCACAATCAACATAGACTCTTCTTCACACAATAGCAGAGTTAATTAACACAAATAACAATGGGGATCTAATGACTCTTAGATCCCATAGTAGACTTATTTACAATACACATTTTAGCAGACAATAGACAGACAGGTGTTGGAGTTTACATCAGCATTTCCTAACAGTATCTGTCCCAGCATTATGAATCAGCCACTATTCCAATATGGCACCAGGACCCGAATCCACAGTAATACCACCTCAAGGGTCCCCAGGCATACAGCTCACAAAGAGCACCGTTCCCCCAAATGCAAGGGCCCCCGATCGATCGGCAAGAGGCTAGCATACAGTCCCCTCCAAAAGTCTCTTTCCCGGCTAGGTCTCTCACAATAGGGAAGGGTTATCACCCCTGTGACATTTGTTTTGCTGTCTGTGCTCCTCTTCAGAAGATTTCACCTCACTTTTTGTCCCAATGACAAATGTTTTTTGAAAATTTGGGGTGATTTAGTGAAACAAGGATTGGTGATAAAGCATCAGTGGAAAGGAGAAATGTTTTTCCTATATTAACTCTTACAGGAGAGAATTTCCCTTCCTAGGGGTAGATTTCATCTCACTTCCTGTTGTCTCCTTCCGTTTGCAAGTAGGAGTCGTTTGTAAGTTGGATGTTTAAAAGCAGGGGCCTGCCCTATATACTCAGCAGAAATTTGGGCCTTAGGTGTTGTTGTGGCCACAACACTGTAAGCCCTCACAGGGCCCTGCTGTGAAATATTAGATCAAGAATTGTAATTACATGCCCCTGTTGAACAGGGGCAGAAAAATTGGGCCTGTGGTGGTGGTGGTGCTGGTGGCACAACACTGTAAGTCCTCACAGTTAATCTTGGTGGGCACAGAAACGGGCCCTGCTGTGAAAGATTAGATCAAGAATTCTAATTACATGTCCCTGTTGAACAGGGGCTGAAAAACTGGGCCTTAGGCACTGGTGCTGGTGCCACAACACTGCAACCCCTCACAGATACTCTAGTTGGAACGCAGGAACGAGCCCTGCTGCAAAGTATTGCATCAAAAATTGTAATTACATGTCCCTGTTAAACAGGGGCTTAAAAATTGGGCCTTAGGCACTGATGGCGGCGCCAAGAACCAAAAATGTTCTTACAAGCTATCAGCGTGATCATTGAGGAGGAAGAGGATAATTACTCAGCATAACAGGATAGTCACTCAGCATCAGCATAGGCAGTCTTGAAGGGATCTGACATTTCAAAAAAAAAATATTCAGTTACATAAGCATCAGGTGCTTGGTATCTGGTGGTGATCCAAGACTGATTCATTTTTATGAAGGTCAGTCGATCGACCGAGTCGGTGGACAGACGCACCCTGTGATTGGTTACAAAGCCTCCAGCAGCACTGAATGTGAACCGAAAGAACGCTGGATGCAGGACAGGCCAGTAGCTCAATTGCATACTATACAAGCTCTGGCCAGTGATCCATCCTCAAGACCCAGTAACCCAGAGGATTTTCGGTGGGAAAGGTGTCCAAGTCTGATCTTGCCCCTAGGTATTCCTGCACCATGTAAAACAGACGCTGGCGATGGTTGCTGGAACCGATCATACCTTGGGGCTGCAGACTAAAAAATTATCTGAACGCATCGGTCAGGCGGCCACCTTCTCCACCGCTCCTTCTTTGACTGACAGAAGCCTCAGCAACACTTTGTCCAGAAACAGGAGTTTGTAACCTCCCAGTCTCTGGGAACGCGTTGCACAGACCTTTCTGCAAGGCTTCCCGAAGATGTTTCATCCTCTGCTCCCTCTGCGATGGCAAGATAAGGTCCGCAACCTTACCCTTGTAACGTGGATCAAGGAGGGTTGCCAGCCAGTGTTGGTCCTTCTCCTTGATACCATGAATACGAGGATCCTTACGCAGGCTTTGCAGGATCAGGGAGGCCATGCAGCATAGGTTTGCTGAGGCATTCGGTCCGGAGTCCTCTGGGTCACTAAGGACGACATGGTCCGCAGCCACCTCCTCCCAGCCATGTACAAGTCCATGTGTTTCTTGGGAGTCTAAATGATCCCTTAAAGACTGCTGCTGATGCTGTGTGCCAGGCTCCACCTCCATACTGACACAATCCTCCTCCTCCTCCTCGTCCTCTTCCTGTGTGATCGGCGGGCACGCAGGAACACTGTCTGGATAAAGGGGGCCTTGAGAGCTAAGGAAGTCCTCCTCTTCCTGCCTCTGTTCTGCCTCAAGTGCCCTGTCCATTATTCCACGCAGCGTGTGCTCCAACAGGTGGACAAGGGGGACAGTGTCACTGATGCATGCACTGTCACTGCTCACCATCCTCGTGGCCTCCTCAAATGGTGACAGGACAGTGCATGTATCCCTGATCATGGCCCACTGACGTGGGGAAAAAAAAACAAGCTCCCCTGACCCTGTCCTGGTGCCATAGTCGCACAGGTACTCATTGATGGCCCTCTGCTGCATGTGCAGCCACTGCAGCATGGCCAACATTGAGTTCCACCTGGTGGGCATGTCACAGATTAGGCGTTTCTTGGGCAGGTTAAATTCCTTTTGGAGGTCTGCCAGCCGAGCACTGGCATTATATGACCGGTGGAAATGCACACAGACTTTCCTGGCCTGCCTCAGGACATCCTGTAAGCCCGGGTACCTGCCCAAGAACCGCTGCACCACCAAGTTAAGGACGTGAGCCAAACAGGGCACATGGGTCAGTTGTCCCTGTCAGGGGGCGGAGAGGAGGTTGGTGCCATTGTCGCAAACCACCATTCCTGCCTTACGTTGGCATGGCGTCAACCACCTCTGAACCTGGCCCTACAGAGCTGACAGAACCTCTGCCCCAGTGTGGCTCCTGTCCCCCAAGCACATCAGCTCAAGCACCGCATGGCATCTTTTGGCCTGCGTACATGCGTAGCCCCTTGAACGCCTACGGAGCACCGCTGGTTCCGAGGACAAAGCACAGGAAGAGGCCATGGAGGAAGAAGAAGAGGAGGGGTGGAGGAGAGAGGTGTGTCACAATCATTAGTAGTGGCATTTTGGAGGCGTGGTGGTGGAACAACCTCCAACACTACTGCACCTTGTCCTGCATCCTTCCCAGCTGCCAGCAGAGTGACCCAATGCGCCGTGAAACTTAGGTAACGTCCCTGTCCATGCCTGCTGGACCATGAGTCAGCGGTAATATGCCCCTTACCGCTGACCGCCCTGTCCAGCGGGGCCAAGACATTGCCTTCCACATGCCGGTAGAGAGCCGGAATCGCCTTCCGTGAGAAAAAGTGGCGTTTGGGTACCTGCCACTGAGGAACCGCACATTCCACAAACTCACGGAAGGGGGCAGAGTCTACCAACTGAAACGGTAGCAGTTGAAGTGCAAGCAATTTTGCCAAGCTAGCATTCAACCGCTGGGCATGTGGATGGCTGGGAGCGAACTTCTTTCGGTGGTGCAGCAGCTGGGGCAGGGAAATTTGCCTGGTACAATCTGACGTTGGTGTACCGAAAGCAGATTACCCACAAGTACTTGGCTGTGACACACCTAATTCTACACCTTCATTCCTTTCAGTGCAGGTCTCAGAGAGGACTGAAGGTATAGTGGGGTTGGAGATCTCAGCTGATGAGGAGCAAGGAGAGATCCTCTTTGTTCTTTGGTGTGGGTCTTTTAGATACGCTTGCCAATGAACTGCATGGCAGGTCAACATATATCTGGTCAAGCATGTGGTGCCCAAGCGGGAGATGTTTTGGCCACGCAAGATACGCTTGAGACATATGTTGCAAATAGCAGCGGTGCGATCTAATCTCAAAAAAGGCCCACACCAAAGAACTTTTGGAATAACGCGCAGAGACAGCAGCGCCCTGCACATGCGGAGCTTTGCAGTGTGATGCAGTCAGTGTGCTGCCCTTAGGCTGGCCCCTGGAGGGCATCTTGCCTTGTTGGTGATGTGCCACCTCCTCCTCCTCCTCCTCCTCCTCTCTCCTATCATGCACCCACGTTGAGTCAGTGACCTCATCATCCCCTCCCTCCTCATCACTGGAGCAAACCTGGCAGTATGCTGCAGCAGGGGGGGCATGACTGCCAGATTGCTGTCCTTCTTGGGCACCCCCTCTGTTCGTGCTCATGTTACTGCCTTCATCTAGCTCAGTATCATCATCAGAGCCTTCTAAACAATGGGCATCCTCCTGGAGCATGTACCCAACACTGTGGTCAAACAGTTCGAGGGACTCCTCAAGAGGACATGGTGGGGCTAGGGAAGGAGTCACTGATGCCATTGAGCCGAGGGAAGAGGCCGTGTTGGCAGCTGCTTTGCCAGACAAAGTACCCTGAGCATGGGTGAGGGAGGATGAGGATGGCTTGGTCATCCACACGACCAAGTCTTCCGCATGTTGCGGCTCAACACGGCCAGCTGCCTCTCCTTGTTGGCCTTCCAGACATACTAATGGCCTGTCTATGTAACCAAGAAAATCCCGGATTGCTGCACTCTGAAAAATGATCATCTTTATTCCATGATAAAATCAACAGGAGTTATCAAATACAGACAGGAGATAGCAATAGCTAACGCGTTTCACATGCAGAGATGCTTACTTATAGCTAAAGTGTGAATAAATGCACTTACAAATATATAGGGGAAAAAACAACCAATAAGAGAACTGGTGGTAAATAATCAATTAAATCAATAAACAGAAAAAAGTTAAAAAGGACACACCTATATGGAATCACTCGGCCCCAAATCCTTAACTATTGAAATGCAACGTATATGAAAGACATGAATATATGTATATATTAACATATGTAATTAACTTCCAGATTTAAAACCAAATCTAGAAATGAATATGCACTGTTCCAATATTGTTTACCCTAGGAAAACTAAAATGTTTCCTCCATTTTTAGCAACAGCAGAAAAAACACACATATTATGACTAAATTCGCATATTTTACATATTCATATCCCATAGACGCAACAATAGCAGTAAAATGGCAATACATACGAGATATATATATTAATATTCCCAATGAAACCATATTCAGCAAGTGTAACACTCAGATTGGAGAACAAAAGTAGAAGTGAAAAATAGAAGTGTAAAAATAGAAGTGAAAAAACGGGTTACAAAAAGTACTAATGGCCTGTAGCTGCATAAGCTGGGATATATATATATATATATATATATATATATATACACTGATACTGCAGCTACCAAAATCAACTGCCTGCCTGTAGTATGCGAACACCACCAACCTTCTACAAGTAGCTTTAGCTGAACACCGTTCAGAAGACGCACTACACTAACTTGTATCTTTAGCTGTACACTGTTCAGAGGACGCACTACACTAACTTGTAGTTTTAGCTGAACACTGCGCAGAGCTCGCACTACACTAACTTGTATCTTTAGCTGAACACCGTTCAGAGGTCGCACTAAACTAACTTGTAGCTTTAGCTGAACACTGTGAGGAGGACGCACTACACTAACTTGTAGCTTTAGCTGAACACTGTGCAGAGGTCACACTAAACTAACTTGTAGCTTTAGCTGAACACTGTGAGGAGGACGCACTACATTAACTTGTAGCTTTAGCTGAACACTGTGCAGAGGTCTCACTACATTAACTTGTAGCTTTAGCTGAACACTGTGCAGAGGTCACACTAAACTAACTTGTAGCTTTAGCTGAACACTGTGAGGAGGACGCACTACACTAACTTGTAGTTTTAGCTGAACACTGTGCAGAGGTCGTTCTACATTAACTTGTAGCTTTAGCTGAACACTGTGCAGAGGTCGCACTACATTAACTTGTAGCTTTAGCTGAACACTGTGAGGAGGACGCACTACACTAACTTGTAGCTTTTGTTGAACACTGTGCAGAGGTCACACTACACTAACTTGTAGCTTTAGCAGAACACTGTGAGGAGGACACACTACACTAACTTGTAGGTTTAGCTGAACACTGTGCAGAGGTCATACTAAACTAACTTGTAGCTTTAGCTGAACACTGTGAGCAGGCCACACTACACTAACTGTAAATAGTCTAGCTGCCTGACTGTGGTACTAATAGGATCAAAAGAACACCAGCAATTTTCTTCAGGTAGCTGTAAATACTGTAACAAGACAAACCTGCCTGTCAGTAGCAAGATAACAGGAACGGATCTAGCTAAACTGAATACAGTGTATATATATATATATATATATACACAACACCTGGGATGCATATATATATATATATACACAATACACTGTAAGTGTGGGGCGTGTTCTAAACCCCCTGAGCCATAATTGGCCAAAGCCACCCTGGCTTTGGCCAATTACAGCTCTCTCTACAGATGGCGCTGTGATTGGCCAAGCATGCGGGTCATAGTGCATGCTTGGCCAATCATCAGCCAGCAATGCACTGCCATGCCGCAGTGAATTATGGGCCGTGACGCGCCACACGAATTTGGCGCTAACGGCCCATATCGTTCGCAATTCGACGAACGATCGAACAGCCGATGTTCGAGTTGAACATGGGTTCAACTCGAACATGAAGCTCATCCCTAGTATTGAAATGGTTAAAGAAATTAAGGGTCTATTATTTTTATCATAGGTGTATTTTATATGATAGAGACAGAATATCAACCAAAAATCCAGAAAAAACACACAATACAAATGTTATAAATGGAGTTGCAGTTCAGTGAGTAAAATAAGTTTTCTGACACATCCAATGGCAGCACACATTGGGTTGTGACTCTGCCTCCACAACCTGATAGGACTGGTTAGCTATAAGTTTTGAAGAGGAGTCCACCGCTGTATTCTCCTTTTTTTCCTCACCTGTATGGATGGACCAGTTAAAAGCTTGGAACCCCCCTTACCACTTCTCCCCAGCTAGGTTCAGCCTCTCCTAGTTGGAAGCCCTGACTGTACAGTCTCTAAATGAGCTTTATGCAGGGAACCCCACTCTGATGGTCTCAGGGGTATGTAAAAATCATCTATACCTTACAAGCCTTAAATAGGTTTTATATATTTGCAGCGGTCTCCACATCTTACCTTCTGTGTTTTCTGTCGCATGATCAACTGCTTAAGCTTCCCCTGTATGCATATTAGCCTTTATTTTTATCTATTTTCATCCCTCGGCTTGCTGGGCTCTGTTGTCTCTCGGCATTGCCATTCCCATCATGGCGGCCGGATCGGACTCAGCAGCGCACAGGAAGTGACACAGGCGGCGACTTCTCTTGGCAGCCTCCAAGATGGCGCCAGATGCCGCAAATCGCTACAGCGCATGCGCGGATGTGACATCAGGCCCACCGCGACGGCGGCTTATTTAAAAACTGATTTTTCTGTCTGTCAGCCTCTCTGAGGGTATAAGCTTACCTTCCACGCCGGTTTTGCACCTCACATTGCTGCCTTGTTGCCCCAGCTCTATTTGTGATAATTGATAAGTTATTATTTCACTCTTCCCCTTTCCAGCACTGTCTACCTATCCTTTGCACCTCTTGCTTAAAGGTATTTTCCTTTCAGGTACACTCTATCTTTTTTCATGGAGGCTGCTGCTCCAGCAGACCATCCACAAACTACAAGGTAAGGGGGCATACATTGGGTAAGTAGTGAAGAGGAGAAAAGAGAGCCTTGCCACTAATACCATCTTATCCTGGTAGTTCTGGCAGGTCATCAAGGTCATCGCACTCCAAACGCAAAGTGCGCTCACCTTCAAGACACTCTCATTCCCGAAGAAGCCGATCAAGAACCTCCTCCCATCACCACAGAGATTCGGCTTCATTCCACCAGCCTCACGATGACCAACGTACCCGTCCTGCGGCTAATGCCTGCTGGGTCTGCGGAGCACTAGCTCTGCCTAGTAAATTAGTGTGCCAAACCTGCTTGGACGAAGCAACTCGTGATAAAGAATCGGATGCAAGGAAGCATCCAACATAATAAGAGAGTCAGTAAAGGAAAATATCCAGCAAGTGGCAGCATCCGAACTGATTAGACAACCTACAGTGGCCTCAACTTCTTATACTCCCCAAGATCAAAAGGACTCCCCAGAGGACGAATTCTAATGCCCACCTCATTTGATTTCGCACTCATAGATCCTTTTGCAAAATCAGTAAAAGAGGCGATAGGTTGGGAGGAGGAGAAGGATGCCCCACGCAAATTAAGGAAATACTTTACTAACCTGAAAAAGGATCCTGAAACTTTCCCATTTATTGAAGATCTCGAGGAGTTAATAAAGAATAAATGGCAAAAACCAGATAAAAAATCTGGTCTAAACAACAGGCTAGCCAAGCTCATTCCACTAAGAGAACCAACGGTAAACCCTCTCATCTCTGCTCCAGTGGTGGATTCCTCATTAATGCGCCTGGTGTGACATGTAACTCTGCTGATTGAGGATGCCGTGACCAGGGACGTAATGGATCGGAAAATAGATCTCGATCTTAAAAAAGCCTACTCGGCGGCAGGAGGAGCATGCAGACCAGCAATCACTCTGGCAGCAGTTGGCAGAGCTATCACCAGCTGGACATCCAACATTGAAAAATTGTTGCTGGAAGCAGCGGACCAAGAAAAAATCATATTCCTGTGCAACAAACCTTACAGAAATACCTACGCTTTGCAATAGGTCACCAGCACTTTCAGTTCCAGAGCCTCCCGTTTGGGATATCAACGGCCCCCAGGACCTTTACAAAGGTCTTGCTACTGGTAATAGCGCATCTGAGGGAAAAAGGACCGAGAGTCCTTCACTATCTCGACAACATTATCCTCCTGGCCGACAGCCAACAAACCCTGCTTCAACATTGAGCAATTCTAATTTCCACACTTCAACAGTTCGGCTGGATAATAAAATGGAAAAAGAGCAGCCTGGCCCCAACACAAAAAATGATTTTCTTAGGCGCCGAACTGGACACCGGCTCCAATACGGTTGGACTTCCCCAAGAGAAGATAGGGCTGTTGGTTCACAAAATAAAGAACCTCTTGGCGGCAGAGCACCTTCCTGCCAGAATGTGTCTAAGCATCCTGGGCCTAATGTCTTCCACCTTCCTGATGGTCCAGTGGTCCCAGTGGAATTCAAGAATCTTCCAAAACTCATTCCTAACACAATGGAATGGGTCATCAATGAACCAGCGGATAGTCATCAACCAGGCGGTGAAAAAATCCGCATGGTGGTGGACACGAATCAGCAACCTAACACGCTGTCGCCCCATAGTCCCCCCATTACCAGAAATAGTCACGACAGATGCCAGCCTTTAGGGGTGGAGAGCACATTACCAACAACAAGGAGCACAGGGACATTGGTCCTTTCGCCCACAGGGCATAGTCTCAAACATAATGGAGCTCAGGGCCGCCTGGGAGGCCCTCCTAACATTCGGACCATCCCTCGCAGGGAGGAACGTTCTCTTGCACATGGACAACACTGTGGCGGTGAACTACATCCACAGACAAGAAGGCACCAGGAGCAAGACGCTCATGGAAGAAGTTCGACCCATACTCGAATGGGCTCAAGTTCACCTGGCGGACTTGAAGGCAATTTACGTTCCGGCAATACAGAACCAACTCACGGACGACTTGAGCAGAATATTTATATCGAACGAGTGGTCCCTCAGTCCTCAAGCCTTTGCTCTCCTTACTCACAGATGGGGAATTCCCAATATAGACCTGGCGGCACCTCCAGAGAACAACAAATGTCCCCGATTCCTAGCGAGAGCCGACTATCCAACGGTAGCAGGGATCGACTGTCTTCACCACCCATGGAAATTTCACCTAGGTTATATTTTTCCTCCGATTCCCCTAATAGCCAGATTTCTGGCCAGGCTGAGGAACTCGACATCCACGGTCATAGCATTGTTGCCGTTCTGGCCGAGGAGGCCATGGTTCGCCACCATCTTACAGCTAAGCACAGAAGAACCACTACCGCTCCCAGTGAGCCCTGATTTACTCTCGCAGGGTCGATTCCTACACCCATCACCAGAACGTTTACACCTAACGGCCTGGAAGTTGAAAGGGAAAGGCTGCTGGATCAAGGGTGTTCACTTAGAGTAGTGACCACGCTACAACAGGCCAGGAAAAGTTCAACAAACAGCACATATAACAGAATACGTCAGGAAAGGAAAATTACGTAAAGGTAAGTATACAATTTTCCGTTATTTGATCCCCAACCAACAATAATTCTGCCCCCCACAGACTGGCTACAGTAGGTTCTCATGTGGTACACAGATTAGTCCTGTCAATGTAAGAAGGTTCTCCTAACGACAAGAGCTGTCAGAGGACGTCAGGGACAAGATTGTAAACCTACACAAGGCTGGTATTGGCTACTAGACCATCAGCAAGAAGCTTGGTGAGAAGGAGACAACTGTTGGAGTGATTATTCACAAATGGAAGAAATGCAAAATAACCATCAATCGTCCTCGGTCTGGAGCTCCATGCAGGGTTTCCCCTCATGGGGTGAGGATGGTCATTAGAAAAGTGAGGGATCAGCCCAGAACTACACGGGAGGAGCTTGTGAATGACCTCAAGGCAGTTGGGACCACGGTCACCAAACAAACCATTAGTAACACAATACACTGCCATTGATTGAAATCCTGCAGCGCCCGCAAGGTCCTCCTCCTCAGGAAGACACATGTACAGGTCCTCCTCCTCAGGAAGACACATGTACAGGTCCTCCTCCTTAGGAAGACACATGTACAGGTACCCCCCAGGAAGACACATGTACAAGTCCCCCTCCTCAGGAAGACACATGTACAGGTCCCTCTCCTCAGGAAGACACATGTACAGGTCCTCCTCCTCAGGAAGACACATGTACAGGTCCCCCTCCTCAGGAAGACACATGTACAGGTCCCCCTCCTCAGGAAGGCACATGTACAGGTCCTCCTCCTCAGGAAGGCACATGTACAGGTCCTCCTCCTCAGGAAGGCACATGTACAGGTCCCCCTCCTCAGGAAGACACATGTACAGGTCCCCCTCCTCAGGAAGACGCATGTACAGGTCCTCCTCCTAAGGAAGACACATGTACAGGTCCCCCTCCTAAGGAAGACACATAGACCGACCCGTCTAAAGTTTGCCAATGAACATCTAAATGATTCAGAGAAGGATTGGGAGAAAGTGCTGTGGTCAGATGAGACCAAAATTGAGCTCTTTGGCATTAACTCGACTTGCCATGTTTGGAGGAAGAAAAATGCTGACTATGACCCTAAGAACACCATACCTACAGTCACACACTGAGGTGAAAACATGATGATTTGGAGCTGTTTCTCTGATAAAGGTACAGGCCAACTTTGCTGCATTGAGGGGCCAATGGACGGGGCCATGTATTGTAAGATCTTGGATGAGAACCTTCTACCCTCAGCCAGAACACTGAAGATCGGTCATGAACGGGTCTTCCAGTATGACAATGACCCAAAACATACTGCCAAGGCAACAAAGGAGTGGCTCAAGAAGAAGCACATTAAGGTCGTGGAGTGGCCTAGCCAGTCTCCAGACCTTAATCCTATAGAAAATTTAAGGAGGGAGCTGAAACTTCGAGTTGCCAAGCGACAGCCACAAAACCTTAAGGATTTAGAGAAGATCTGTAAAGAAGAGTGGACCAAAATCCCTCCTGAGATGTGTGCAAACCTGGTCACCAACTACAAGAAACGTCTGACCTCTGTGATCGCCAACAAGGGTTTCTCCACCAACTACTAAGTCATGTTTTGCTTGGGGACCAAATACTTATTTTACTCACTGACCTGCAACTCTATTTATAACATTTGTATTGTGTGTTTTTTCTGGATTTTTGGTTGATATTCTGTCTCTATCATATAAAAAATACACCTATGATAAAAATGATAGACCCTTTATTTTTTTGCAAGTGGGCAAACTTACAAAATCTGCAGGGGAGACAATCACTATTTTCCCCACTGTAGGCTTTTTTGAGGGCTGTGAGCTTTGAAAGATTTTAAATAAAACTATTATATATAGATTATATAAGATATCACCTAGAACATGGCCGCTCCATTATAGTCAAAGGTAGAGCTACAAGAAAATGTCCGGCCTCTTATAGAATAAAATTGAACCTATATAAAGACACTTCCGATGCCCATACTTTATCCCTAAAGAAGTCACGTGACGGTGACGACACGCGTAGGATACACAGACACCGGAAGTGACGTTCTGGACGCGAGCTCGCTGCTCGTTTCATTTTTGCACACTTTTAACTGTCTCTATGTGAGTACTGTAATGCTTTTATATTAAATTGGCTTACTTAAAATACTACACCATAAGAGGCTCCTGTTCTTTCCATGATCCCCCCTTGTTTCTACTATGTCCGGTTTGTTATATCTCTGAGGATCCTATCTGCTGATACAACCCTGGAGAAAAACAAACACATAGGAAAACATCATACAGACCCTGTATAGACCGGTACCACCTGGAAGGAATGAAGAAGGGACCCCCCTCTTTGCCCACAGTCATCTATCCTTATTCTGATTATGCTGATCACCTTACAGCAGTAAGGTAAAAGGGTAGTACAGCCACGAGTGTGAAATACACTGAAGGGTTCAACCACTGAAGTCACAGTGCAATACACATTATTATAAGTATAAACACAGAACACCTTCAGACAATAGCAGGAGACCTACTTTCAATAAACACATTATGGCAGGAGGCCCCAGACAGGTGGCTGGCTGATGACATCAGCATCTGCTATGAGTCCCACCGTGTGGAGCAGTCCTTGCTGGAAATATGGCATATAGGTCCTATACAGGGATCCCAGAGTCTGTTTGTCTTGGGGAAACATGGACTTGCATCCAAAGTAACATTACTTCAAGGGTCCCCCTGGCATACGCCTCAAAAAGAGTAGTGTTCCTTCAAAAGCCAGGGCCCATAGTCAGTAGGCAAGAGGTTAGCCTGCAGTCCCCTCCAAAAGCCTCTATCCCGGGTGAGTCGGTCACAGTGACCCTTTAGAGAAAACAAAGCAAACTTAGGCACAGCTGTAATGCGTCGTGTATTTTGTAAGTAGTTAACTGACTGATTTTACCAGTTCCTTGCGCTTTAAGTTGGTGCTTCAAATAGTCGTTGGGGCCTAGTCTGATACCAGCTTTCTATAGCAGAGCCTCTGGAGGTCAGGTTCCTCTTAATGATGTCTCTTATCTTTATATTTAATGAAGTTGAAGTTACATTTTGTGGTCAGTAAATACTGTATCTTTGTTAAACATTTTGTCTGGTTGATACAGGTGCAGCGGGATTTGCCGCCTCCATAGTGGCCGACTCAATCCTCGATGGTTTGGTGGACTTCATCAAATCTAAATCAGTCCGTTCTCTTCAGACGGTGAAAGTGGTTCTATTCCAGCAAGATATGCTGAATGATTTCTACATGAGCATGAAGAAGAGAGAGGAGGTCACCCTGCCTGAAGACAAAGGTGGACTCACCAGACTCTCCGGTGAGTTGGGGTGTGAGATCAGGACAACCAATTCTGTATGAGCAACAAAGAGTAATATAGAAGGAGCTCAGGATACTGGAACGATGACCAACTGAAGCACCACAATGTGATATTCGAGTCCAAATACAAGTTTGTTCCAATGATAGATGGTTTGCAAAGCCAACATGTTCTGGGGGTTTGCAACTTCACCCTCAACATCAGGGCCTAAGAGAGTAAAAAGCATACATCTATAACCGTTTCCTAGGATATATATAAATAATAAATAAATCCCCCAAAAAAGTGCCAACAAAAATGACAAGTGTAAACGCATAAATATGTGAATAAAAAAATCCACAAGAAAGTCCACAGCAACACATAAATATGAATAAGCTTCAAACTTCCGAATAAAACGGTGTCTTCCAACAAAGATTTATAGTCCTCCACCAATTTTTTAGAGAGATGCGAACACCAATAGTAAAGTGGATAAGTGATCTGCTTACCAGACTGATTTGACTTCTTTCCTAGGAAAGATAGTCAAACTGCACTTGTGCAGGATAGTGCCTGCTCACATGGATGGGATGGATATGGTAGAGACCTTCTTCCTCAATGGCAAAGGCAGGATATACAGAGAAAGCAAGAGAACATCCATAGCATAATTCCGTTTTTTTATTGTTAAAAAGTATAAAAAAGTGGCCGAATGGCCCCTTACATTTAGAAGTGCCTATCCCGGCACTGGGGCTGCTGGCTTGTCAGGGGAATGCTGTATGGAGTCACCTCCGTCTCGCCTCCGTGGATGGCGTGCGTTCCACCGGCTTACACTGACAACCAGCCGGACTGGATATTGCGTACATAAAAAAACGTGACCAGGTACCGCCTGGGCACATTTTTTATAGTAAAAGTAGTTAGTAGGGAGAACTTAGTGCGCAGCCCCAGTCCCAGTCAGGGAACAATAATAGATTTAATCTTCATTACATTGGCAAAAATAGAAAAAAATAGATGTACTAATAACAATAATTACCCTTATCCCACACACATAAAAAAAATGTTAATCTATAATTAGACAATAAGTGGTATACCTCCCTCTAAATCAGTGGTTCTCAACTTCTGTCCTCGGGACCCACTAATAGGCCAGGTTTGCATGATAACTGAAATACATCACAGGTGATATAATTGGGCCAGTGTTTTACTTTTTACTTTTACTTTACTTTTACTATAAAAAACGTGCCCATCTGTGACCAGGTACGCTTCCTGAAGACATAAACAACGAAACGTACATTGAGGCGGTACCTGGTCACGTTTTTTATCTACGCAATATCCGGTCCGGCTGGTTGTCAGTGTATGCCGGTGGAACGCACGCCATCCACGGAGGCGAGAAGGAGGTGACTCCATACAGCATTCCCCTGACAAGCCAGCAGCCCCAGTGCCGGTGTAGCTATCTGCCCGTACCTCGTACAAACAGACAGTTAATGAAGGAAAGAAAGATTCAATGAATTACCAAGAGAGCTCATCAGCACCCTGGTAGCTTATTGAGAACTACAAGCCATCAGCTTCAATGGCTGAGGGTAGTTCTCCCTTTCACAGAGCTCTGTGAATGAATGATGCAACCGTGTGGGCAGAGCCCCGTATGGCTGTGTTTTTTTTTTAGTGATAGCGGGTGTGGGGAGAAGGTCCCCAACCCATTGTCACAACGGGGACTCAGGGGGTGCAGTGTGTTGGAAGAACAACAGCATAGTAGCTTTATCTACTGTGAACTATACATATGCATTATGCCTGTTTGTACCAGCAGGTGGCGCTGTGGTGTTATAGTGTATATTCTATGGTAATGTTTGTTTGTAATCTTGTTTTTATTCAGTTCCTGTTCCTCATGCTGTAAAGACATGTTCTTTAATCCTCCATGAAAGTAAAGCTATTGCTACAAACAAGAAGCTTCCAGTGCATAATTTCAAGACTCTGACCACACAGGGACTGCTCAGTTAGTAACCTGTTACATGTTACACCCTAAATATGACGACAGGTTTTCTTCCCCACCACAGAAATCACAGCTGCATCCAAATCTCGTCAAAATTGCATCAGAATCTTACCAAGTCGCACTGATAATCACACTGCATCAGTGTGAACCAGATCATTCTTATTGGCTATCATGTTAATGCTTCCAGCGAGGTTTTGCACCTAGGTTTCATCTAGTTTTTCTTCAGGTCCTGACAGCACATCTTATATTTCAGAATTACCGTCAAACTGGAAGCCGATGGGTGGGACTCTTGTGATGGAAGTGGATGTTACTCCAGGAACTCCTGAATACTCCACAGTGCAGCAGAAATTCCAGAAAACTTGCAGAAACCAAATACTGAAGGTAATGTCCCAGATACATTGTGGTGAATGATGTCAGATGTCAGTGATAGGATTCTGAGTGGGAGTGATGGTATTCTGCACACGGTGTGGGGACTGGTGCTGAGTATCATGCAGTAAGTGTGTTGTATAGCTGCAGCGTGGTGTGGTGAGCAGCAAACACACACAGGGTCCCCATTACAAGAAACAATGTATTAAGAAAGAGTTCAACTTGTACAAACAGGCCTGGTGGGAAGGATCACCGTCCTGTGACACTTACAACTGTTCACAATGAGACAGCGGCCTGAAGACACAAGGATGCTGACAGCGTCGGCTATGAGGAGATAAATGAAACCTGGCTGGTCCAACCCAAAGGGGAAGCTCCTGATGAGGTAGATGTAGTCCTTATGCTCTCCCTACTCCTCCAAAACCTTTCCCTAACGCTCAGCACTAGGGATGGGCCGAACACCCCCCTGTTCGGTTCTCATCCAGAACATGCAAACAGGCAAAAACACCGTTAAAGTCTATGGGACACGAACATGAAAAATCAAAAGTGCTAATTTTAAAGGTTAATATGCAAGTTATTGTCATAAAAAGTGTTTGGGGACCCGGGTCCTGCCCCAGGGGACATGTATCAATGCAGAAAAAAGTTTTAAAAAAAAGTTTTAAAAACGGCCAATTTTTCGGGAGCAGTGATTTTAATAATGCTTAAATTGAAACAATAAAAGTGAAATATTCCTTTAAATGTCATACCTGGGGGGCGTGGCCAAGCTCATTGAGCAGTAGGACGTGTCCTCCTTGAGCTTCCGCACACACCGGACAAAACGAGGCTCTCGGCGCTTCTCAGCTTCAACAATAAGGTTGGTTATGGGGAGGAGAGGTGGGGGAGAAGGACACCATACCCCCGATCTACATCTTGAGGGGGAAAGAGACCGTTTTTTCACCCGTTTGGGGCAAAATCGTTTCGACCCCCCCCGCCCAAGATGGCGTCGGCCCGGACCTCAGGCACACATTCGGCCTCACAAGGAGCTGTTTCACAACGCTCCACACCCCACATGAAGACTAGACAGCGTGCCAGGTCCCCTGCTGACTCAGAGACCGGCTCTGTCCATTCTGCCTGCCATTCCCCTGACTCACACCGGTCCTATGGTGGATGGGACATGGAAGCATACATCAAAGCCATCCCTAACAGGCATGACTTTGAGGCCTGTGTACAGAGACTCGAGCGCTAATACAAGCAAGAGATAACTGAGCTTCGCAGGGATGTTACTAACAGGCTGGAAGAAGTGGAACATAATGTGAAGAAGACTGCGTCCACACTGCAAGGACATTAAGTCATTTTACATGAGCACACCCTGCAGATCCAGCAATTAATGTACCATCTAGATGACCAGGAAAACAGGGCCAGACGTAACAACATACGCATATGTGGCCTCCCAGAATCTGTGGAAACCAAAGACCTGGCCCCTGCAGTCATTGCCATGTTTAAGGATCTGCTCCAAAAAGACAAAGATGCCCCTCTGGAACTCGATCATGTCCACAGAGCCCTCGGCCCTAAGAATCCGAACCTGGAACTTCCCAGAGACGTTATCTGCAGGGTGCACTTTTATGCGATTAAAGACGCCATCATGCAAGCTGCACGGGCCCAAGACGCCATATACTTCAATGGCACCCCAGTGTCTCTTCTTCCAGACAACTCCAAGTTGACTCTGGACATGCGGCGTGCTCTGAAACCCCTCACAGGAGCTCTTCAAGCAAAACAAATTACGTACCGTTGGGGTTTTCCATTTAACCTTTTTGCATCTCCTGAAGGGAAAATCTGTGACATTTCGCACACTGGGTGATCTCCCCACGTTCCTCTGGACTTTTGAGCTACCACAGATCCCCATACCAGACTGGCCACTTCATGCAGCTACTCCTGGATTCCAAGTCGCTACAGGCTGGCAAAGGCAATCAATGAAGAACAAGCGTTCTAAATCAGAATCCTCCAAGGCGACAGATGGATGAACCTCTGCTGACTGTTACCTGACTAACCGTATCTCATTTCACAGGCTCCAAACCAGTGAAGACGTCCAAGTTTAAAGTTCTGTTGGGACATTACACTGCTAAACCAAATTTTACTTTTTACATACAGGTTTTTGACTTTATTACTTAGATGTATGACCTTCTATTGAAAGAGAGGCATCCCTCTATGTGATCACTGTCCCCCCCCCCCGCTCCTGCCCCCCCCTGCCCCCCCCCCCCTTTACAGAACAATGTTATATTTAGATGGCAAGTAATGGGCTCTGAATGCTGTTAGGTCTCTAGTGTATCATTATAGGACTTGTCCTCCTAGATAGTAACTCACAGCTGTTCACAACACACACAGCAGTGCAGGGCCCTGAGCTGTTGTGTACATAGAAAAAGTTTATAGATGTTGCCCAGTGCATGCGGACCCCTCTGTGCATTGACCGCGACCCCCCCACCCCCCACTTAGGGTTTTCAGTGCCCATAGTGGTCTTAGCTGATATGTTGACCACAACACTATTAGTGAGGCCATTCCGGCCTCGGTTTTCTTTTTCTCCTTCTGCTTTTCTTTGTTTACCACTTTACATACTTTCCTTCTATCTTACCACTAGATGTCGCTCTACTTCTTCCTTCATCCCCTCCACCCACCCCTCTAAAACAGCGCGCCTCACCTATGTTAACTATTGTTTACCCTATAAATGAGCTTTCCCATGGCAGTACAAACCTCCTTGAAAGTCTCCTCATTAAATTGCAGGGGCCTTAACACCCCAGAGAAGAGAAGACAAATACTGTATCACTTTCATAAAATACGTACCCAAATCCTTCTTTTGCAGGAAACCCACTTTAGGTCGGACAAGATTCCACAATTTCTCCATAAACAATACCCCACCTGGTTTCACAGTACCGACCCCTCAGCAAAATCTGAAGGGGTTTCTATTGCGTTTCACGCCTCATTCACCCCAGATGTTCTTGACACCTGTATTGATCCGCTAGGCAGATATGTCTTTATCAAACTGTCACACATGAATATGATTTATACTGATGTAGCACTAACTCTCCGTGGAGCTGCTGGTTTAAGCGGGTCTGTTAACTTCACTCTCCTTCCCTCTGTTTCACCGGCATCGGGTCTAGGGGTTCCGTTGAGTTTACCTCTGGACGACACATGCACCAACACTGGAGTACGTTTTCAATGCTTTATTAAACAATTTACTAAGAAAGTAGCAAGAAAGAGGAAGAAGGGAAACTGCAGAAGAAACTCAAATATCTTCTTGTGGGATTCTTGACAAATGTCCTGGTAGAATTTGGATATTATAATAGAATGCGCTCCCCTCGTGGGACACACTCCTTGCTCGCCTGGATAGGCCTCTCTCACTTGCCTAGCAGCCAGTACACAGCATGAACAAAAGTCTCTGCCACAGACTTGTTTGGGACAAATCTGTACGATCTTCTGCCACAGGATGTATTGGTTTTTCTCTGCAATGAACGTCAGTCACAGTGCCTGAACCTTTAAGCCAACCCGGCAACACTATGCTGTATAGTTACTTTAGGATACGTCCTCCAACCGAGTCTCCAGGCCCCTCTCCAGACCAGCACTCTGCATGATCCTTCCATGACGGGTCCTCCCCTGGGATCTTCTTGGTTGTCCAGCTTCTTCACTCGGGATAGACAGCTCAGGACCATTCCTCGGCCGCTGTGGTAGGCCCCAGACAGGCTTCTGGGCCCACCCCTGCGCCGCGGGCCTCCGGAATGGAGGACCACGAGGTAGCTCTCTAACGCATACCTGTCAGCCAGGAGGGCCAGCAGGTGGCTGTAAAACGAACCCCAAAATATGGCGTCTGTCCCATATATACCCTCGCCCAGAATGCAACTCGGAGGACCACCTCCACCGAATTGTCTCCGGGACAGAAGAGCATCCATTCGCTTCAACACGTTGCCTTTCCAACACTAACCAGTGATAACAGCGACACCCACCGGTCAGTATGGAAACACACATCTCTCGTTTGAAACGATTCAGCACAACCAACATGATCCTGGGAGGTGACCTCAATGCCACCTCGATACCTCGTCTCGACGCCTCGACTGATAAGTCCTCAATCCCCCCGGCCCCCCTGACCAAAATGAGAGCTCTTCTATCTGACTTATCCTTAGCGGATGTGTGGAGGATGTTACACCCTACCACTAAAGACTACACATACTATTCCCCGGCACATTCTTCCTATAGTAGACTGGACTACCTCCTCATTTCCCAATCCCTACTAGACTACTCTCCTTCTGCCTCTATTGGCCTCACTCTTTGGTCAGATCATGCCCCCATACACATGAGCTTGGGAAACATCCCCACACACAAGAAGAGATCCTCTTGGAGTTTGAATGACAATCTACTGTCCGACTCAGTATGCACACAGGACATCATACAGACCATCAAATACTTTGTGTCAGACCACGCCCAAGATGCCACTAACCCGCTTACGAAATGGGAAGCACTTAAATGTGTGCTTAGGGGCAAATTTATCCAACACAGATCCTGAATTAAACGAGCACCCACAACGGACACTAGACACTACACGTCTTCTCGCCACTATAGCCGCTTTGGAAGAGTCACATGAAAAAAAACCCTGATAACACGGTTCTTCTAGATCTCACCAATGCCAGGAGGGACCTCTTGCAAATCTTTGCAGAGCAATCTCTGGTGGCTCGTGACAAAGGGCGATTCGCCCATTATTTTCAAGCCAACAAATGTGGCAGACACTTAGCAAACACACTCCTACCCCAACAGGCTCAACAACTTATTCAGTTTATAAATTCCTCAATCAAAAGGTAAAATATTGAACAACTCAGCCATAGCCGAGGAATTCCACCAATATTACTCCACTTTGTATAACCTCACCCCATGGGCTCCACCACCCACGCCTCACCCGCAGGACTTGTCCTCATATATCCGGGAGACGGCACTCCCATCATTTCCAGCATCCCACGTGGAAGACCTAGAGTCTTCCTTGTCCGAAACAGAATTCCAAACCACCATAGACTACACCATAAAGAACCCTAATGTCCTGACCCAGACAGGTTTTCCTCACGCTTTTATAAAACGTTTGCAATCCAACTTTCACCATTGCTAGCAAAAGCATTTGATGCCATAGATGAAACCCTTGCTCCTTCTACTTTACTCCAAGCCCAAATAGTAGTCATTCCTAAATCAGGTAAGGACCCTCTCTATGCTCTAACTACAGACCGATATCTCTTCTAAATACTGACTTAAAATTATATACAAAGATCCTCGCAAATCGCCTCTCCCCTTTACTACCTGAAGCAATACATAAAGACCAGGTGGGCTTTGTCCCTGGACGCGAAGCCAGGGACAACACCACCAAAACCATACACCTTATAGCATATGCCCAGCGCAATCATACCGACCTGCCTTCTCTCCTGTGATGCAGAAAAGGCCTTTAACAGGGTCAGCTGGCCCTTTCTCCAGGCCACGCTTTCCCAATTAGGACTGGGCCCGAAAATGCTTGCACGCATCATGTCCCTATACTCCAAACCCTCTGCCATGATTCTGTTGAACAGTAGCCAATCAGAAAAATTTACGATCACTAACGGCACCAGGCAGGGCTGTCCTTTCTCCCCACTCCTGTTCGCCCTGGTAATTGAACATTTAGCCCAAGCTATTAGAGCAAATCCCAGCATACACGGTATACAAACCCCCTCATCCCAGGCTCTCCCTGTATGCAGATGATCTGCTTCTTTACGTAACTCAGCCCCATATTAGTATACCCTCTATACTTGCAGAGATCGACCGGTTCAGTTGTTTTAGTAATTACAAGCTAAACATTTCTAAAACAGAAGCACTAAACCTTTCCTTGACGCAGTCTACCCTCTCCTCCCTTCAGGCCAACTTTTCATTTTAATGGCAAACAAATTCTATTTCATACTTAGGAACAGCCATACCAAAACAAACCTCAGATATATGTGCCCTGAATTTCAGCCCACTACTCAAAAGACTCAGGACGTCTTACTGAAGACCGGATGGACCTACCAATGTCCTGGGTAGGTCGCATGAACGCATTAAAAATGAACATACTCCCCAAGCTACTGTACTTATTTCAGGCCCTCCCGATTTCCCTCCCTTCATCGTCCTTCCACACCCTTCGATCTATGCCTATTCAATTTGTATGGAGGGGGAACCACCCAAGGCTGAAACATAAATTCTTATGCTCTCCTATCAATGAAGGCGAGATAGGTCTACCAGATTTCAAGCTTTATCATACATCTGCAGTAGTCTTCCGTATCCTCGAGTGGTTTCCCCGCCCTCTGATCAAAGCCTCCACCCTGGTGGAACAAGACCTGTCCTCGATTGACCTGCGAGCACTTCTATGGGGCTATGATCGGACTCACAAATCACTCTAAATGTTATCCCCTCTTACTAGAGATGCTTTGGCAATCTGGTACCGTAGAAAGGACAGCTATTTGCTATCATCCGAACCGAGCCCCCCCACCCCCCCTATTCGACAACCCAGACCTCTCGGAAGGCAATTCGACCCATACTATAGATAACTACAACAGAGCCTCCTGGCCCACAGCACAACAATTTGTTGACAATTCCCTAGGTACCTTTGTGTCTAACCAAACAGATACTACCTCCAAGGTAACGTGGCTCACACATAGATACCTGACTTCTTATTGTAAGAGACCCCACGATTGTAAACAGATCCACAGACCCCTGACTGGGTTTGAACAACTATGCACACTTTCTGACACTCCCCGCCACACCCTATCACTGACATATAAACTGATCCTAGAATACACTCATGGATCCCTACCTAATTATACTAAAACCTGGTCAGCGGAACTCGGGAGAGAGATAACTGAGGCAGAGTGGAGTAAGGCCTTCCTATTCACTCACAAATCATCCATCTCGAGCTACATGCAGGAAAAAAACTGATATCGAGGTGGTATCGAGTGCCAACCACCCTCAGGATCATGTTTCCATCGACCACCGACACCTGTTGGAATGAAAGGTACGTAAATCCACATCTGGTGGGAGTGTGACGTGCTCCTCCCATTTTGGACACAAATCTTCCAGATCTCTAAAGAAATTTACGATAAACCACTTACGCCCTCACCTTCTATTGCCCTCCTCTCCATACTACCTGGTACTGTCAAATCACAAAAAAATTACCTCTTGAATCTTTTTCTCAGTGCAGGGCGGCAAATAATCCCCAGACACTGGAAAACCAGCACCCCCCCATCCCTCATAGAATGGGTAGGTGAGATAAACAATATAATGCTTATGGAAGAGACGCAAGCCAAGGCATTAGACAAGCAGGCAAAGTTTTCCCTTGTCTGGAGTATCTGGAGGCATTACTCTACTTCAGATAAACTAAAGCAGAGACTCTTGGGGACGAATACTACCTGAGAGACCAAAATATCCTATTATAATGTTCCTACACCAGGCCTGTAAAACACACTGTAGGTAGAGGCTCGCTGTCTCTCCATCCCCCCCCCCCTAGCTTATACCCCTACAGCCTTTCCCCTCTTTGCCCCTTTTCTCTTCTTTACTGTCGTTTCCAACTTTCCCTCACTCGTTCCTTTCGGCCATCCTTGGTCGCACTATAAATCACATGTATTCTGTTCTCCCACTATGAGTTTTTTCATCACACAGGAGATTTGGAATTACATCACTACTATAGTTCTGACAATCGTTATTGTTCTAGTTTAAACACATGGATTTCCTTGGCCACTGGATGCAGCAGGCTCCCATAGGGGCGCCCAGACCGAGAGAAACAGTACTTACACGGAGATCAGACATATGTTTGAAACGTTACCTCAAGAATTTATTTCAAGTTACCTATACACAAGCAATAGAATGCACTATATTTGTTATTTGTATAACTCAAATTTGTAGACCAGGATGCCTGATGTCAGGCAACTGGCCTTGTTCCTGCTTCTTTCTGTTTCTGTTTAAATACGTGTTAAAACAATAAAAACTTGTTGAACCATAAATTTCATACCTGGGGGTGTCTATAGTATGCCTGTAAAGTAGCGCATGTTTCCCGTGTTTAGAACAGTCCGAGAGCAAAATTACATTTCTAAAGAAAAAAAAAGTCATTTAAAAGTGCTAGCACTAGTGCCGGCTATGAATGAATTGTCAGTCCCGACAATACACATAAAAGTCATTAAAAAAAAAAAAATCTGTGGGGGTCCCCCAAAATTCCATTACCAGGCCCTTCAGGTCTGGTATGGATATTAAGGGGAACTCTGTGCCAAAATTAAATAAAATGACATTGGGTTCCCCCAAAAATCCACACCAGACCCTTATTTGAGCACGCAACCTGGTAGGCCGCAGGAAAAAAGGGGGGTGAGAGAGAGCGCCCCCACCCTCCTGAACCATACCAGATCACATGCCCTCAACATGGGGAGGATGTCCCCATGTTGATGGGGAGAAGGGCCTTGCCCGGTAGTTGTGGGGGTCTGCGGGCAGGGGGCTTATCGGAATCTGGAAGCCCCCTTTAACAAGGGGACCCCCAGATCCCACCCCCCCCCCCGTGTGAAATGGTAGGGGGTACATTGTACCCCTATCATTTCACAAAAAGAAAGTGTCAAAATGTTAATAAAACCACAGGAGACAAGTCCTTTATTAAAAATAAAAAAGAGATTCCATTGATGTAATCCAATGAATCCATGCTCCTACTCCAGCAATGTAATCCAATTCTCGATCTCCAGTGATGGATGATCTCCAGCGAGGAACACGCACAGGATCCTGCCTCCACCGGAGGCACCCAGCCAATGACGTGACGCTAGCTTGACAGCTTTTATGTAGCTGAGGGCAGAGCCACCTGTCACGTGAACCTGCCCCCCTCTGACAAGGGGAAACACCGGGGTTACCCAGTGACGTGTACAGGTGATCTCGCCCCCCTCTGATGCAACGGGCAGAGGTAATTAGCACAAACAACAATGAGTGAAAGACTCCTGGAGCTCACACTTGACTTATTTACAATAAAAACACATTATAGCAGACAACAGATAGACAGGTGCTGGAGTTGATGACATCAACATCTGCTATGAGTCCCAACAGTATGAAGCAGTCACTATTTCTAATATACATAATATAAACATATAGGCCCTATACAGGGTTCCCATGAGTCTGTGTGTCTTGGGGAGACATGGATTTGAATCCAAAGTAACATTACTTCAAGGGTCCCCAGACATACACCTCACAAACAGTATTGTTCCCTTAAAATCCAGGGCCCATAATCAGTAGGCAAGAGGCTAGCATTCAGTCCCTTCTAAAAGCCTCTGTCCCGGGTGAGTCTATCACATGGCTCATTTAGGAGGGCAAGTAGTATTTTTTGTAATACCATAGTTAGGTTACAGAAACGCCTAACCTTAGGGCATGTCCACCATACATGTAAGACTGTTCCCACCTGGCCGCATCTCCAGAAACATAAGGAAATGGACCCGGCATGCATTTTTTAAATCAGCTTTAAGTACCATCTAGACAGTAAACTTTATAACCAGCCTCAACTAAGGCCATATTCATAATACCTTTGTAGATACGAGAGGCTCAGGCCCTCAAGCCCTCTTCATCTATATCTTTTTAGTACAATATCACCCTCGCGCTTGTGTATGATTACAAAGTGTATAAAACCCATCATTATACTTGACCCACAGATGCTGCACACCTAAATGGATAAACAACATAAAAATAACTATGTGTATCAAAAAGTGCGCTGTCCCTTTTTAAAATTGTGAAATTCAAACATAACGTGAATTAAGTGAAACACGGTATATAAATAGTGGATATTCACCACTGAGACATGTAAGTCCATTTCAGCAATAAATGCAAATTACACTTGATTGTGCATTGAACCATTAGTGCCAGCAATCCTTCAAAAGTGCTTATGCTCCGCCACCAATATGCTTTTACCCCCCTCAACACTATCCTCTTACCCAACATCAGAATTCAAATTACAGAGGTCCAAAGTGCTTGAAAATAAAGCCACAGTGGTCATTAAATCAGGACAAGGTTACTGGTTAATGGTGAGTTGGACAATCCCAGACTCGTTCACACTCTCATAAGCAGCCCAATGTTACTACAAAAGAAAGAAGAGGACTATAGTGCATAACCACTAAAACAATGCCACTTTGTTGAAACCAAAATGTACTCACAAAGGGATGTAAACGCATGCTAATAACAATACAGCATGCCATCCAACCCAGCGCATATGCATGATGACATCAGCCCCAAAGTTTCGCCCTCTATGCGTTTCATCAATGTAGATATCCTGAGGGAAAATGGAGAACTCCATTTCCCCTCAGGATGTCTAGGTGGACAAAACATGTAGGGGAGGGGGGAGCTAAACCCCCTACCAGCTGCCGCCTCTCAGTTCTTGCATTTCTGGGCACATGCAGAGCTACTTCCCATTTTTTGTATTCCACCTTCAATCCTAGTAGGTGCCTGGGAATGCATCTCCCAACCTCTGGTTGCTGGAAAGCAAGGCGGTCCTGTACCAAGAAGGGAGAAGAGGGTACGGGGAGGATGTTCAGGAGGTCATAGTATGGCTAAATTCTCCCTCGCTGAGTGTGAGCTGTGAGTCCCCTTACCTTCCCCAGAGGCAATGTGGCATGAAGTAATGCTGCTGCATCTTGCTGACCTGAGGGGGGGTCTGTCTGGAGGGTTCCTATCCCCATGGATAGATGGAGTGTCCAGAAAGTGCCAGCAGGGCAGGCAGAGGTATGTTCCGCTGCTAGGATCCTTCCAGCCTGTCGGACTGGATAGGACAGATGGGAAGTGGTGCTTCCATCCCTTCCAGGAAGCAGGCTGGTAGTGACGTCTTGCAGCCTGTGATGGTTTGGGACAGCCATTTTCTTGTAGCGTCTGGACCAAAGGGGCAGGATCTTGGGTCCCTTCTGAAGGGGAGGATGGCCTTTCTGCCCTGGGGGGCACTGGAAAAAGAGACTGACTTCCAGTGCTTGGAGCACACGTCAGACACAATAGGGACACAGTAGGGTTGTAGGGGAGAAGCAACTGCTTCACAACCTCTTCCCCTTCTTAGGGACTGCGGTTTTGACACACTGGATCTCCAGGACTGCATAGGATGGCAGAGGACCCAGCTAAAACTGCAGGTTCTGGTAGAACTGTTGGGTGTAGGGGCAGGTATTGTGGGGGGGGGGGGGGCTCTGTATGTATAGAGGGCACCTCCTATGATGGGTGAGGGGTGTGCTTTTCTTTAGCCTGGTGCCTATGTTTGTCTCTTGGTGGAGGGTTCTTGTTTTACCAGTGTAGACAGGTGCTGGTTAATTACCTGTGTCATCGGGGGACACTCTGCAACATCGGCCAAAGTGAATCTGTTTCCTCTAGTGCTCAGCTTGGACACTGTATTGTCACCTTCTGAATGCAGAGCGAGTGAGATTTGAGAGAAGAGAAAAGGATCTTGGGACATGTAGTCCAAAGAGCCAAGTTTACACTGGGGTCAGACTGTTCTGGACTACAAGTTCTACCGGGTTCTATCCCAGGACTTCCTATACCCTTGAGCCTGGTATCATCAGGATTGGTGAGCAGGCAAAAGCCCACCCTCTATACACCCTCAAGACACTGCACGCAGACACCTTTATTCCAGTTCTTTGCTTTAAAGTTTTAACAAGGAGACACTTTGCTCATGCTATTTGCAGTACTGGACGCCATTACACAGAAAATCTCTCTGGGCCCTTGTTAAGCTAGCTGAAGACTCTGAACATCTACATCATCAGGACTTCTCCACCCTTTCTCCCCCCACTTAAAGGATTTTGTGTACAATACCTGCCCATAATAAGGGGAACCCTTCTAAGAGACCAAATGTTATATTTCTGATAATCTGTTGAATTACTATTTCAGATGTGAAGTGAAGTGTTTCAGATTCTGTTTGGGCTTGTAGCGTCAGAAGTTGAAGTGAGAAGTCTGACATAAAAAAAAGGTCATTCTCCTTCCCTTTTTCTTACCTGCGGTCGTAGGTTCTATCAAAGTTACCAGTTACTACTATTCATCCTACTGAAATTCTATATGCATTGTATACCTGTTTATGTATGTTGAGAGTAATGCCCCGTACACACGGTCGGACATTGATCGGACATTCCGACAACAAAATCCATGGATTTTTTCTGACGGATGTTGGCTCAAACTTTTCTTGCACACACACGGTCGCACAAAGTTGTCGGAAAATACGATCATTCTGAACGTGGTGACGTAAAACATGTACGTCGGGACTATAAACGGGGCAGTAGCCAATAGCTTTTGTCTCTTAATTTATTCTGAGCATGCGTGGCACTTTGTACGTCGGATTTGTGTACACACGATCGGAACTTAACCTATCGGATTTTGTTGTCGGAAAATTTTATAGCCTGCTCTCAAACTTTGTGTGTCGGAAATTCAGACGGAAAAAGTCCGATGGAGCCCACACACGATCGGAATTTCCGAAAACACAATCCGATTGCACATATTCCGTCGGAAAGTCCGACCGTGTGTACGGGGCATAAGAGTTTAATACCAAAAAGTATATTTGCCTAAGCCATTTTTTTTGTTGTGTCTGTTTGCAAAACGTTAAGTAAAAATACTTGATTGCTTTGTCGCAGTCTGGTGTCTGTGTAATTGCAAAACATGTCCGAACTCAGGGTGTCAGAGGTGTTGGGAGGCTTGCAGGGTTAGGTCAACCTTTGGGGTCAGTCATCTTCAAGCATCCCTCACGGGGGTGGAGCCACACTGGAAAGACTCTTCTGTTTAGTCCAGGTATGTTTGCTGTGTTATGTCTTTCAGGCCAAACCTGTGGAAAATGTTGAGACAGCTACTAAGACCAAGACAAGATACTGTTACAATGGAAAAAGGAACAGCGCTAAAATTGATCTAAAATAAAGTATTATAAAAATAGGTAGAAGCAGCAGAATGAAGTAGGATACACATAAAAAGTAAATTAAAAGAGAGAAGCTGCGCTAAAATGTCCCAATCATTCAAGTTAACCACTTGCCCACCGGGCACTTAAACCCCCTTCCTAACCAGACCAATTTTCAGCTTTCGGTGCTCTCACACTTTGACAATTACTCAGTCATGCAACACTGTACCCATATGAAATGTTTGTCCTTTTTTTCACACAAATAGAGTTTCTGTTGGTGGTATTTAATCACCGCTGGGTTTTTTATTTTTTGCACTATAAATAAAAAAATACTGAAAATTCTGTTAAAAAATAAAAAATAAAAAAATAAGATGAGTTTTGCAGAGTATTGCAGAGCATTGCCGGCTGTCACGGATATTCCCGGGAGCGCGCCCCAGGGAGGACATCCATGGACGTCCACCCAGAATAAGCCGACCGCGCTGTAGCCATCTTTTGGCTATGGCCCGGTCAGCAAGTGTTTAAGGCATATAAAAAGGTCTTAAAAAAACGCTTTTTCTTCTTAATGGCGCCACAGTGATTTCACACAGATAGGAGAGTGCCCAACCACCGGAACAAAGACCTGCTTACAAGACGGCAAGCATAAAGAGCAGATGGCTATAACCCAGCCACAGTCTTTTAGCTTGCAGATGAAATCGGTTTAAGCAGGCTGGATGGCTGGAAATCTCCCCTCTCACCATCTATGGAGTCCGTATTTGTTTAGGCAAGTGACCCAAAAAGAAAAGACTGAGCGTAACACAGTCCAGAGGATGGCCCGGCTTCCCCGGTGTTGATGGATGCTGCACGCAGAGAAGACACACGTAGAAGATGCTCGCCGCAGCCAGTGTCCTTGCAAGACCAACCTGCCTTCCTCCATGTCAAAAATGTGTCAGGAGATTGGTTGGAGAAGAAACTGCCCCATTTCCAAAGGATTTTATGGGGAGTCTAATGCCGAGTACAGACAATCGGACATTCTGACAACAAAACCGTGGATTTTTTTCCGACGGATGTTGGCTCAAACTTGTCTTGCATACACACGGTCAAACGAATCTTGTAGGAAATTCCGAATGTCAAGAACGCGATGACGTACAACACGTATGACGAGCCGAGAAAAATTAAGTTCTGCTTGATTCTGAGCATGCGTGGACTTTTGTGCATTGGAATTGTGTACACACGCTCGGAAGTTTTGTTGTCGGAAAATTTGAGAATCTGCTCTCAAACATTTGTTGTCGGAAATTCCGACAGCAAATGTCCGATGGATTCCGATGGTGTCCAATGGACACATCGGGCACAAGTGGGAGTCTCTCCTTCCCCATTTATGCAATTGTATTGGGGGCCTATACACCCTATGGAAAATAAACAAGTGGGATAGCTTGTGAGTACATAAACTCGGGGGCCAGTTGCTAGAATCTGTTCCCAACTATCCCCATCTATAGGGTCAACATCAGTTTCCCACTTCTTCCTACAGGGCAGCAGGTCCAGAGCTTGGATATGGGCTAGTAGGCAAGTATAAATAAGGGAAAATAATCCCCTTCTTACAGTATCGAATATAGAGGGGAGGAAATCAGAGTTGTCAAGGCGCAAGACAGAGCATCGACCTTGAATTGTCATAACATGCCGTAGTTGCAGGTACATAAAGTAGCGATTTGGTAAGATAGAATGGTCTAACAGTTTCTCCAATTCAGGATAGGACCTATTACACCAAATGGGTGTGCAGTCCAGGAAACCCTCAATCCCCAGACGTCTCTTTAACTCCTTCCAGAGTCTCCAGAGCAAATGGACAGTTGAGCACCCTGGAGGAACCCCTGGAAGGCCCATTTCCAGCTGGGACTTTGCAGAATACTCCACAAGGGAGTGAATCAACAGGGTCCTGGATGGGTCTGCTACCACAGATAAATCCCATCCTCCAAGGTGCTGCAGCTGCGCAACCAAAAAATAGGTGAAAGAATGTGGGACAGCCATTCCCCCTGGTCTTTAGGGTATTGTAAGGTAGCTAATTTAATGCGGGCTACTCTATTCTTCCATATTAATGCTCTATACTGGGACTCTATAAGAGCAAACCAATAGCCAGGTATCCAAATGGGTGCGTTATGAAGAATATACAGCAGTTGCGGCGCCCACATCATTTTAATAAGATTTGCCCTTCCTGTAACTGATAGTGGAAGCTTGCACCAGCTGGCACACTTAAGCTTAAATTTTTGTAGAATAGGTTTCAAGTTTAATGAAATATAGTCTCTAGGGTTTCCAGTCACCTAAGTTCCCAGATATCGAAAGGAGCAAACTACTTCCACCTGAGCCGCCGCGCCGAATCTGGTATGGGAGATTCTAGGGGGTCTAGTAATAGTAGGGTAGATTTATGCCAATTAATGGCAGAATACTGCCCAAATCTTACTATGAGATGCATAACAGCCTCCAAGGAACCAACCATATCCCACAGGTGGATCAAAGTGTCGTCGGCGTAGAGGGAGATTTTATCCTCCATCTCCCCCCGACGAAACCCCACAATGTCCAGCGAGGTCCTGACCATAGCTGCCAGTGGTTTCAACGCCAAGGCAAAAAGCAGGGGCAAAAGTGGATACCCCTGCCTAGTGCCCCTGTGCAACGAAAACACCCAGGACAAGATCCAATTAATTTGTATTCTAGCACAAGGGGCCGCATACAGGAGCTGCACCCAGGCTAGAAAGGTCTTCCCAACCCTGAATTTTCTTAATACTGGCCAAAGGTATTTCCACTCGACGCTGTCAAAAGCCAGGATTATCCACAGGTAACTGAGTATTCAGGAACAAATGATGTATGTTGAGGGCAGTAGACCTAGCCGGTCAACAAGGCTGGTCCAAGTGCACCAGACCCGATACAACTCCCACCAGTCTCCTGGCTAGAACCCTAGCCAATAGTTTAATGTCTGAATTTATAAATGAAATGGGCCTGTATGAGTCAGGTAGCAGTGGATCCTTGCCAGGCTTGGGTATGACCACTATGATTGCCTCATTCATGGATTGGGGATGAGTTCCAGATCATACTGTGGCATTCAGGGTATCTTATAGGAGAGGGAGGAGTAGTTCACTATATCTTTTATAAATCTCAGCTGGAAGATTACAACCACTTTAAATGCCCGGAATTGCACACCTTCATTTTGAAGGTTTCAAAGAAGGCAGATGTGTTGTTTAAGAAAATCAGTCAACTGAAAGTCTGCGGAATAAAAGCATGGAGATCCTACTGTAGAAAGCCTATGTAGTAGGAAAATCAATTCTTAAGACTTACATTGTGAACACTTTCATAGCGAGTGTTGGAGGTCAACATGTTAATATCAGATATTTCTAGATAGTTGGGACCTGGTTAGAACAAAGCTATTTGGCCTGTTGTAAGTTGTCTTGGAATGTCAGTAAAACAAGATTATACAGCAGGGTGTGTATAACAGAAGAATGCATATCAGACTCTTCATCTGGAAAAAGGATTCACGCATACCTCCTGGCGGTGGGGTATGGGAACAGGAGAGATTTGCCACAGACCACCTGGTGATGGGAAGATTAAAATGCCTAATTGCCTTGCCTGCAATCAGAACATCAAAAGGACAGTTGTTGCTGGAATGCGGACCTGGGTCAAGAAGTTTGATGGTAATATAGCAGTGCCACCTACTTCATGGAGAATGTTCCGGGGAATAACATACTTCCTGGTGATTACAAAGAACGGTCCCTTATAGCTTCTCATCGGACAGAGGACTACACCGGTGGGCAGGGGGTGTCTGTGTGGGTTGTGGCTAAGAATGCTTTAAAAGGTAATGGCCAATGATGGTTTTTCTCTTGGTCCTGGAGCCCAGCCAGCATACAGAACCCGAAAGGAAGGACTTACGGTATCATATCACCCCTTCTCTTTTTGTTTTATATGCTCTGTATTATTCTTTTAGTGTTTTATGTTAGCATTTCTACTTTCTTTGTAAATAAATAAGACCTTTATTACTTTGAGCATTGTGTTTATTTCTATAGCTAACATTGTTGTTATATCATCACCTTTAACATTATCAGAGCTTTGATAGACTAGCTAGCTATAGGAGTAAACAAGATAATACATATTTATCATTTTAATAGGGGAAATCCAAAACCACCCTATAGTTATTTCAGCGAGAAACCTTCTGGCTGAAACAACTACAGAGCCACCTATGCAGCTGATCTTTAAAGCAGTAGCCTCAAGGGAAGCTGTTCGAATGGTGGCCCGTGCTATGGGGTAAATTATTGTGCTGTGGCTTAAAATCTAGACAGAAAACAGAACATCAAAAATCATTTATGTGGCATCCCTTTTGATGGCAAGCTGCACTTTGGGACAGAATTGGAGAAAGTACTGGAGTGATCAGCTGACAGGAAAAAAGGATTTCCTGAAAAGAAGAAAATCTTTAGAAACAAGGGGTATTTTGTACCAATAAGTCAAACAACTAACCAAAAGAAAGGGATACACGAGGCAAAAGGTAATGGGCCTTTAACAAGCCAAAAGGTAGAAATGGATTACTTTTTGTACCCCCCAAATATACTAAAAATCCCAGTGATGCCATCCCCTGTATTGGTGAAATACTGAAGTGGTTTTTCTCCAATGGCTGGAAATTTGCTCAAACCCCTTCATAATTTAAATCATCAAATCAGGGAACAAATTGGAGTTTCAATCAAGACCCCCCCAAAAATTTCCTGGTGACATCATTACCAAGGGATGGGGAGAAATGCAAGGCTTTGATAGAAGCCATTTCCGACCTGCTAAGTCAATAGGTGATTACTCCAGTAACGTCATCTCAGCAGGACTCAGGATTCTATTCATATGTGTAGCTGAGAGTAAAACTGTCAGGAAAGCACTAACCAATACTGAACTTGAAATCCCTAAAAAGGGCTATCAAGTACAGGAACTTCAAGATGGAAAGCATTTTTAACATTAGGAACCTTCTGCCTCCATCAACGTTTAGCAATCCTGGATGCATACCTTCATGTTCCAATAGACGGGGAGTATCAAAATTTCCCCAGATTTGCTATTCGGGATGTGCAGGGCACACACCACTTTTAGTACCAGGCTCTATTTTTCGGTCTAGACTCAGCCCATCACATATTCTCCAAGATTGTGGCTGAGGTCATGAGAGCCCTGTGAATCCAGAGAGTGCCCATAGTACCGTACTTGGACGATTTCCTGATTTTTGCCAATATGGATGAAAAGGTCCTGGAAAACCCTTAGAATGATAAGGATTTTACATTGACTGGGATGGACTTTGAATTTGGAAAAGTCAAACTTTACTCAGTCTGCTCCTTTTCTGGGCTACGTGATAAACACAATCCAACAGAAACTCTTTCAGAAACATAAGGGAAGTTGGAAAAGCTACTAGAGGTGGTAAAATGCATTGTAAAGACAAGACGGATGTCTTTAAGAAGAATTATGTTGATACTGGGCTTGATGACATCATATATACCAGGAGTCCAGTGGGCGCATTTCACATGAGGGAATTACAAGAATTTCTCCTCACAATGAAACAGATCATTTGAGACCCTGGATATTACAGTGCAAATCCTGCATCATGTCAGAATATCCCTTCAGTGGTGGGAGTCAAGGTCATTCCTACAGCAGGGAAGACTCTTGTCTAATCCATGTCAGGCTTGCATCACTATGGGCACAAGAGCAAAAGGATGGGGAGCACACATGGACAGTTTAGTCCTGCAAGGGAACATCACGATGGTGGCCTATATAAAGCATTGGGTGGAGCAAAATCCCAAAGGTTACTAGAAGTGGCTGACTATTGATGTGTTCAGAAAAAAAACCTTGTCTCCATCTCCACAGTGCAAATATAATGAGAAAGGAACTAGTTGGCAGACACCAATTGGTGTTCAAGATGGTCACATGCTAGGGATTAATGCTTTTAATTTTCTGTGTAACTTTTGCCTAGCATATTTGTTTCCCCTGATAGTTACTTGTCAGGGTGCTAAAGAAATCCAAGCAGACAAAGTTCAGGTGATAGACGTAGCCCTAGGGCATGGTTCTCTACAGAAGAACCACCTTTTCTACAGGAAGGAAGGACTTGCTACAACAGTACCACATGTCACACCCCCAGATTGTTACATAAATCACACACGGATTTCTTCAGGTAAAAAGTCGATGAACTGCTATTTCCGATTCATCACAATTGGAGCTGCTGGTGGTGAGAGGAGCAACCTCAAGGGCTTAAAGCTGAACCAAGATGTTGTACTGGTCTTGCAGTCCAGACAAAGTATACAGATCTGACACCTTGCACATTTTCTGCTGGCGCTGGTATTTATAGGAGCTGATGTGGAGGAGGTCTCAGATTGGAGCGTTTTATCTGCCGGGCTCTTTCCGCATATTGCCGAAGCGTTCGTTGTTCATCATTGAACATTGAAGACGCCGAGGGTTCAGGGGTATCCGAAGACATCCCTGTCCCCGCAGAGGGCTCAATCTGCTTGTGTATTTGACTCTGCTCTTAAGGGGGTCCACCAGCTTTGGTAAGGGTTCCCACTTATAGAGTTTATCCTGTCTGACTGAGTCCCGTCTTCCTTTCTCCATTTTAACCTCATCCCCAGTGAATGGTGATGGATATTGGAATACACAATTCTGGAGGACTTTGCTGATTACAACTGTGCATATGGACTTGTATTTGAAGGATCATCATTGCAATACCTGTTATCCTTAGTGTATGTCACTTCCTAGATATAGGCTTACCACCATCACATTTTCACTTTCAATTCCTTTCATCACTTTCTCAGGATCCACACTGAGTTTATTATCATTCATAATCATATACATATGATTTTAGTACTTGTTTCCACACCATTCGGTGTTGCTCTATGGTATATGCCACTTCAGCTTCAGTGACAGAGAATGTCCCCAGTCCACCTTGTGCCTACTACCACATGCCACATTCACAACCCTTTTTGTAAGTATAGTTCAGGTGATAGTCGTAGCCCCAGGGCATGGTTCTTTACAGAAGAACCACCTTTTCTACAGGAAGGAAGGACTTGCTGCAACAGTACCACATGTCACATCCCCAGATTGTCACATAAATCTGTCCTCATGGATCCTGAACCGTGCACATTGCTTGCAAAGGAATTTGCGGTGAGAATGGTGAAGACACTCCTGTACATATACGTCAGCACTTTAAAGATGGCTATCTCGGTAACGGCAGCAGCTGCTGCCACAACCGAGGTATCCATCTCTTCAGGAGCTGGTCATGTTTACAATAATGGTGGTCTCTGGGGCGGATTCGCCGCGAGATCACCGTTATCGGCGGCGGGAGAGGTGCCACCCCCCTCCCGCCGCTCTCCCGCGCCCTCCGCCACTTACCGGAGCCGTCGGCAGCGGCGGAGGCGATCGGGACCTATCCGTAGCCAGGTATGGAGACGAGTGAGGGGAAGATGGCCCCCACCCGTCTCCATACCATAGCACGGCGGAAGCGATGTCAAAACTTCACTTCCGCCCATATGTCTTAAAGGGCCATTTTTGCAAAGTCATTTTTTCAAATAACAAAATTATTTTTTTTTTATTGCATTTAAGTCCAAATATGAGATCTGAGGACTTTTTGACCCCCCAGATCTCATATTTAAGAGGACCTGTCATGCTTTTTTCTATTACAAGAGATGTTTACATTCCTTGTAATAGGAATAAAAGTGGCCCATTTTTTTTTTTTTTTTTAAACTGTGAAAAAATAAATAAAATCATGTAAAATAAATAAGAAAAAAATTTTTTTTAAAGTGCCCCGTCCCGACGAGCTTGCGCGCAGAAGCGAACGCATAGGTGAGTAGCGCCTGAATATGAAAACGGTGGTAAAACCACACATCGCTGGTATCGTTAGAGTGAGAGAAATAATTCTAGCCCTAGACCTCCTCTGTAACACAAAACTTGCAACCTGTAGAATTTGTTAAACGTCGCCTATGGAGATTTTTAAGGGTAAAAGTTTGACGCCATTCCACGAGCAGGCGCAATTTTGAAGCGTGACATGTTGGGTATCAATTTACTTGGCCTAACATTATCTTTCACAATCTAAAAAAAATGGGCTAACTTTACTGTTGTTTTATTTTTTTATTCAAAAAAGTGAATTTTTTCCAAAAAAAGTGCGCTTGTGAGACCACTGCGCAAATACAGTGTGAAAATAAGTATTGCAATGGCCGCCATTTTATTCTCTAGGGTGTTAGAAAAAAACAATATATAATGTTTGGGGGTTCTAAGTAATTTTCTAGCAAAAAAATACTGTTTTAAACTTATAAACACCAAAATCTCAAAACGAGACTAGTCCTTAAGTGGTTAAGTGTAGGAAAGAAGTAACCAAAAGGATTTAGGGTAAAGTCTGGAAAACCTATAGATCTTGGCGGCCAACATGGATTGGGAAGCCATCCTAAGGTTCCTTCAGAAAAGAACGGATAAGGCTGTCAGCTAGTAACCTTAAAGTGCACATAGCAGCTGTGTATATCTGGAACACATCTTAGTGAAGAGATTTTGTGGAACTATCAGCTCTGCTCAGCCCCAGCTGTTCCACTTTGGACTTAACTGTGGTTTTGTAAGCCCTCACATGGCAACCCTTTGAGTCGTTGGATGGGATTCCCCTGTGGTAGATTACAGTAATTTAAACTAGCTTTCCTAGTGTCGATCACTATGGCTAAGAGGGTGAGCGAGCTAAAGGCACTGTCAGTAAAGAACCGCAACTTACTATTTTTCAGGACAATGTTATGCTGAGTGGATCCTATGTTTCTATGTGGCCCTTCCATTAATTTTCTGTATCCATAGCAACCATAGAAGGGAACCGTTGGATACTTTGGCTGCAGGGAGATGTATCCAAAAATACTTAGATTTCCAAAGAGATTAGAAAATCATCATCTCTATTCATTCTTTTCGGAGGAGCCAACACGAGGAAGCCAACCTCCACATTATGTATTGCTAGATTGATCAAGTTTACCATCAAACTGGCATATAACCTCAAAGACAAGGACGGTCTTTCCAGGAATACAGTTCACTCAGTCTATTGCCACTTTCTGGGCAGAGAAAGCTGGGGCCACCCTTGAGCAGATCTGCATAGCTGCTGCCTGGTCAAGTGAGTCCACCATTGTGAGACACTACAGGGCTGACCTAACATCTGGCCAAGACTTGGCCTTGAGCTAAAGGTTCTCCAGGCTGTGGTCCCTCCTTAGGTATGAATCTTTGGGGTATCTCATGAGACCATCTTGGAGGATGACTTGGGAAAACACAAATTATTACCCGATAACTTCTTTTCCAGAAGTCCTCCAGCATGGTAGGTTTTGCACCCTAATGTGTTGGTTTTGTCAGATGTTGGTTTTTTTTTTTTAGCCTTTTCAATTCATCTTTGATAAAACTGAGTGGTTCCTGGAAAAGCAGTTATTAGGTAATAATTCACATTTTTGCAGGAAGAATTCCATTAGATTTACAGCATATTTTGAACACTTTGATACCATATAAGTTAAACAAGGAATTAACATTCCTCACATTTTAACAATCTCTTATGACCTTATGATACTTATGATACACTGAATCAAAAATGGTTTAATATAAAATAAAATAAAAACAATCAAGTTTAACATATTTGATATCCTGATACCGCAATATCTTGAATAGCCGCAAGACACTGCCTACGCACATACGAAATACGTTATTATATGCTTCTACATATCCTCCAGTCTGCATATGTCTTGAAATGACCACAAAGGGGGCACGACTGTACATTGTTATAGATATAAATCATTCTGCCACCTGGGAAGAAGCATATTGTTGTCATCATGTGTGGCCCCTCCCACCTACCCATGTGGTTGGGCCCATGAGAGCTTTGTGGTGTGAGTTCCTGTGCCATGGGGCATCCTCCTTCCGCCCACCACACAGAATGTTCTAGAAGAGAATATTCTTCAAGTGGATATCACCTTGCTGATGAAATATGGACCTTAATCTCACTAAAGCCTGTTTACATATACTGTATAAGTTAACATTTATGGACACAACATCTTGGGCGTAGATTTCATGGACAGCATTTGCATCTGCACAGCTTGATTAAATGGGGATATTTTAAAGTCAGGGGCATATTGTAAAAAAGTTTTCAGTTTTTATATAGGCCGATCAGCCATAACACTATGACCACCCACCATATCACTTTGAGGCATGAACACCACTAGACCTCTAAATGTACACTGTGGTATCTGGTCCCAAGCCGTTAGTAGCAGATCCTTTAAGTCCTGTAAGTTGTGAGGTGGGGCCTCCATGGATCAGATTTGTTTTTCCAACACATCCCAAAGATGCACAATTGGAATGAGATCTAGATAATTTGGAGTCCAAGTCAACACCAGGCCACCTTCTTCCATTGCTCCGTGATCCAGTTCTAATACTCCTGTGCCCATTTTAGGCCTTTTTGGCTGTGGACACGGGTCAGCATGGGCACCCTGACTGGTCTGGAGCTATACAGCTTCATACACAACAAACTGCTTCTGACACCTTTCTATCAGAACCAACATTCACTTTACCAGCAATGTGAACTCAAGTAACTCTTCTATTGGATCAGACTACACTGGCCATCCTACCCTCCCCACCCCAATCAAGGAGCCTTGCCTCCCCACTTCCATCAATGATCCTGTCACCACTTTTGGTCGGTCCTGACCACTGCAGACCAGGAAAATCCCACAAGAGCTGCAGTTTTGGAGTTGCTCTGACCCAGTTGTCTAGACATTACAATTTGGCCCTTGTCAAAGTTCCTCAAATCCTTACACTTGTCCATTTTTTTTGCTTTTAACACATCAACTTCAGGGACAAAATGTTAATATAGCCTACTGACTTTCAGATGCCATTATAAGGAGATAATCAAATGTTACTCACCTTACCTTTTAGTTGTCAGGATGTTATAGCTGATCAGTGTATATAAGGTGGGTTTAGTGTCATGCGTAGTCGTATAAAAATTTTTGATAAATTCTTATATGAAAAAATAAAATACAATATTACAATCTTAAAGGGATATGGCTTTAGTGGTGTTATTTTTCATTGTTCTCTTAAGTCTCCAGCAGGTGTCAGCAGAAAAGGTAATCAGACTGCTCTAACAGAGGGCATATAATCAGGGTTTAGGTTCAGGTTTGGTTATAAGGACATGGTGCAAAGAACTGGGCACTCCAGTTAATAATGACCGTCACTATGGAATGGGCAAACATAAAGCTTCAATAGAATATGCCACAATAACATCACGTTAGAGCTGTGTGTGTCATTGTTTTCTTCATAGAATATGTCCTGTACAGTGGGGGGAACACTCTGGAGTTTATTGGTAGAACATTGTATACATTTGAGCCTTTGTATGTCCTCCCAGATTCGGCGTGTACAGAACAGAGCTCTCTGGCTCCAATACCAGATAAAGAAGCAGAACATGGACTCCAAGAACTGTTCCGCCAACAATGAGAAAGAGCTTTTCCATGGGACCGACTCCAACTCCATCCAACATGTCAATCATAATGGATTCAACCGGAGCTACGCAGGGAGAAATGGTGAGAGATTTCAGTGGAATAATGACAGCTTAAAGTTGAACTCAAGAAATTCAGCCAGTTTCTAAAATGTTCTGGATTACTATGGGTTAAGTCCAATGAGGTGCATGCCACCTTGTGGATTTATCTCTTTAAATTCGCAATTTTCATTTTTACTGAGTGGTGGGAGTACAGCTATCGTTATAAAAATACTGGACATTCTGGTTGCATGCTGCTGCTCGATCCACCCCTCCACCCCTCCTGTCCAATCACAGAGTGCTTTGTGGTCTATAATATGAAAAAAAAATGTTCTGGATGTCTTTGTAATGCAGAGAATGGCTATTGATATCTATGTTGTGATGACTCCCAAGGGAGCAACTGAAAATAACTGGGTCCTCCTTACCTGTTCAGAGGCTGCCTGCCTTGTTACCAATGCCAAAATCGCACCGAAAAACTCCCAAAAAACAGTGGTGAACAGTGGCACTAGACTGATGTCATTAGGTAAAATGATATGACAACTGGAATGACCAAAAGATATATATATATAGATAGATAGATAGATAGATAGATAGATAGATAGATAGATAGATAGATAGATAGATAGATAGATAGATAGATAGATAGATAGATATGTGTATCTATCTATCTATCTATCTATCTATCTATCTATCTATCTATCTATCTATCTATCTACGTACATACACACAGTTGTGCTCAAAAGTTTGCATACCCTGGCAGAAATTGTGAAGTTTTGCCATTTATATTTAAAATATGACTTATCATGCCAAAAAACTCTTTTATTCAAGGATAGTGATCACATGAAGACATTTATTATCACAGGAGTTTTTTGGCTCCTTTTAAGATCATAATGATACCAGAAATCACCCAAATGGCCCTGATGAAAAGTTTACATACTCTGGAATGTTTGGCTTTGGTACAGACACAAAAGGTGGCACACACAGGTTAAAATGGCTAATGAAACCCCACATTTTCTATCAAATACTTACCGTAATTTTCCTTTCCTGATGGACTCCATGGCAGTCTATGTGTGGGTTAACCCCGTCTCCTCTCCAATGCTTTAGGACCCTATTCCCATCAATTTGAGCTCCTAGCTAGCGACTGTGTTCTGTAACTAGCCAACTCTTGACCAATGGCTGGGAACTCCGTCTGCCATGGAGTCCATCAGGAAAGAAGAATTACGGGATTTGATAGAAAATTTTTCCGTTTTCCTGACAGACTCCATGGCAGTCTACATCTGGGAAATAACTAGCCAAACCACACGGGCGAGTTTGCTGATCAAAATGAAATTTAATTTGCCCTGTCAACCGACAGGATTCTTAAACCAAAGTTCACAGATGATAGAGAAGCAGGTTCTATGCAATAATGTGACATAAAGGTATAAATGGAAGCCCACAAGGCTGCTTTGCAGATGACATCTGGAGCCGCATGTCGGGCTGCTGCCCAGGAAGCCACCATACCCCTGGGGGAGTGTGCCGTCACCGCCTCTGGAGGAGCCAAGGCCTTAGCCCTATAAGCCTGCTGGATGGATTGGATGATCCAGGTCACAATCATTCTGGTCGAAGTTTCCTTCCCTTTGTTATTCCCAGAGTGCCCGATAAACAGGTAGTCTGATTGTCTAAAAGGAGGAAGTAACTTGCAGGTATTCTTTCAGTGTTTCCCCTACATCCAGAGGGTGAGCTTCAGTGGACCCTGAGGCCCTGAATGTAGGTAGAACAATTTCTTGGTTCTCATGGAACACTGAAGTAACTTTCGGGTTTGAGCCGAGCATAGGGATAAGGACCACCCGGTCCGGGAAGAAAGTCAGGAATGGTTCCATATGACCTAAGGACCCGATCTCGGAGACACTTTTGGCCGAAGTGATGGCTACTAGGAAGGCGGCTTTTGCAGAAAGGTCTTTGATAGAAAGCGGGGCGGATCCTGTGGTACTCAGTTCGGTCAGTGGGTTGAGAACAAGAGGAAGGTCCCACTTGGGGAATCTTGGCCTTCTTTGGGGCCTGAGTCTTGCCACCCCATGGAAGAACTGCCAGATTGGAGGGTGAACGGCCCATAATGTTCCGGAAAGGCCGACAGGGCTGAGACTTGGACCCTGAGGGAGCTGATGGATAGAGACAGATCTAGGCCGGATTGAAGGAAGCAGAGGATATCTTAGATTCCCGGATCTCTAAACGATCTACCCGTAGAGCAGGGGTCTTCAAACTATGGCCCTCCAGTTGTTCAGGAACTACAATGCCCATCATGCCTAGTCATGTTTGTGAATGTCAGAGTTTTACAATGCCTCATGGGATGTGTAGTTCCACAACAGCTGGAGGGCCGCAGTTTGAAGATCCCTGCCGTAGAAGATGAGAATTCAAATAACTTGGCCCATATTCTCCCGTAGACCTTATTTGTGTTTGCTCATGAGGGTGGAAATCACACTTGACCCACACCTGAGAGTTTCCAGCCTCTCCCTCTCAAGAACCAGACCATCAGTCTCAGGAATGCCGGGCAAGGGTGCAGGACTGCCCCCCAAAAAAGAAGGTCCGGTCTGAGAGGAAGAGGAACCGGGTCCCGGAAGATGAGCTAGGTCAGGAGGGGAAAGCATGGCCTGTGGGGCCAGTAAGGCGCTATCACAACCACCTTGACCGCTTCCACTTGGAGCCTCTGCAAAAACCTGAGGAAGATCGGGAACAGGGGAAAGCCATATGCCCTGCTGAAACTTCACCGATCTGTCAGGGCATCTATTCCGAAGGCCTGGCTGCAACGGCTGCGAGCATAATACTTCCTGATCTTGATGTTGCAGGGGGATGCAAATAGGTCTACTTCAGGATCGACTCCCAAGGACAGGATCCACTCGAACATCTCTACATGAAGGGACCACTCGTTGTCTAACTGTGCGTGAGACAGGAAGTCCACTTGGAAGTTCTGGACTCCGGGAACGAAGACTGCTGAGATATTGGCCAGGTTTTTCTGGGCCCATTACATGGATGGGCTTGACTTCTTGGAGCAAGGTGGAGCTCCGAGTGCCCCCTTGTCTCTTCACATATGAGACTGCTGTGGTATTGTCCATTCTCAGAAAAACTGCTTCCCCTTTCAGGAGATGACCGAAGGTTTGAAGGGCTCACCAGGCTGCCCGTAGTTCCAGGACATTCGAGCCCAGGTGGTGAAGACGAGCATCCCACCTGCCTTGTGCAAGCTCTGATCTGCAGAGGGCTCCCCATCCAGCACCGCTGGCATTGATCGTGATGGTGACCCATGAGACAGGGGCGATGGGGTGGCACGTGAGCAGATTCCTGCGCTGAAGCCACCAGAAGAGGCTGTTTCTGTTACATAGTTACATAGTAGGTGAGGTTGAAAAAAGACACAAGTACATAAAGTCCAACCTATGTGTGTGATTATGTGTCAGTATTACATTACATATCCCTGTATGTTGTGGTCGTTCAGGTGATTATCTAATAGTTTCTTGAAACTATCGATGCCCCCCCGCTGAGACCACCGCCTGTGGAAGGGAATACCACATCCTTGCCGCTCTTACAGTAAAGAACCCTCAACGTAGTTTAAGGTTAAACCTCTTTTCTTCTAATTTTAATGAGTGGCCACGTGTCTTATTAAACTCCTTTCCGCGAAAAAGTTTTCTCCCTATTGTGGGGTCACCAGTACAGTATTTATAAATTGAAATCATATCCCCTCTCAAGCGTCTTTTCTCCAGAGAGAATAAGTTCAGAGCTCACAACCTTTCCTCATAACTAAGATCCTCCAGACCCTTTATTAGCTTTGTTGCCCTTCTTTGTACTCACTCCATTTCCAGTACATCCTTCCTGAGGACTGGTGCCCAGAACTGGACAGCATACTCCAGGTGCGGCCGGACCAGAGTCTTGTAGAGCGGGGGAATTATCGTTTTATCTCTGGAGTTGATCCCACTTTTAATGCCAATATTCTGTTTGCTTTGTTAGCAGCAGCTTGGCATTGCATGTCATTGCTGAGCCTATCATCTACTAGGACCCCCAGGTCCTTTTCCATCCTAGATCCCCCCAGAGGTTCTCCCCCCAGTCTATAGATTTGCATTCAGATTTTTACCACCCAAATGCATTATTTTACATTTTTCTACATTGAACCTCATTTGCCATGTAGTTGTCCACCCCATTAATTTGTTCAGATCTTCTTGCAAGGTTTCCACATCCTGCGGAGAAGTTATTGCCCTGCTTAGCTTAGTATCGTCTGCAAATACAGAGATTGAACTGTTTATCCCATCCTCCAGGTCGTTTATGAACAAATTAAATAGGATTGGTCCCAGCACAGAACCCTGGGGAACCCCACTACCCACCCCTGACCATTCTGAGTACTCCCCATTTATCACCACCCTCTGAACACGCCCTTGTAGCCAGTTTTCAATCCATGTACTCACCCTATGGTCCATGCCAACGGACCTTATTTTGTACAGTAAACGTTTATGGGGAACTGTGTCAAATGCTTTTGCAAAATCCAGATACACCACGTCTACAGGCCTTCCTTTATCTAGATGGCAACTCACCTCCTCATAGAAGGTTAGTAGATTGGTTTGGCAAGAACGATTCTTCATGAATCCATGCTGATTATATATATAAAACACAAAGCGCTGTGATGCTAAATAGCTGATAATTACACAAAAAACCAAATGAGAGTGTTTTCAGAGTCACTTAAAAAGAATAAATAATGATATTTGAAGCGCTTCACAATGTGCATGAAAATGAATATATAAGAATAAATATAAATAGTCAAATAAATCCAGCGGTGAGTAAAAATTCCTAAAAAATTCAGCAATCAAAATAGTGTAAAATTATAAAAAATTTGTGACACCAAATGTGTAAAAAAATTCACATAAAAAATCCACATAAAAATAAATATATAGGGATGTATTCAGAAGGTTCAATTATACAGGTGTAGAATCCTGATTGGTATAGAGCTTTTGATCACTAGCAAAGCTGTTTAAAAACACTTGCTTAATCAAGGTGCTCATTGACCTTCATAGTAACAATGTGCTTTTTGCTTCTATTCACAACCAATGTGAGAATCATAAACAGGCAGATAAGAGAAAAAAACAATCATTGTGCAATAGTTAGGATACCAAGGTACACAGGCAAACTTCAATCCACTCACGTGTGCCTTATAATGATAAGGCATATGCAGGTTTTACTATAGCAGTCAGCCGCCTTAGACAGGAGCAGATTCAGTGCAGTACACTGTGTGATACTGCTGATCTGCACAGAGCGTCCTTGGCTCCTCCCACGCGTTACATCACAGTCATGTGACTTTTTTAAGGATCCTTGATCCTTGAAAAAGTCACGTGAAAGGGAGGCCGGTGAACTGCAGATGTTCTTGCCCGACCATGAACTGGAGGTATTTGTGGAATTCTTCTGTTACAGGCACATGGAAATAGGCATCTTTTAAGTCAATTGTGACTAGCCAATCGCCTCGCTGCACAGGTTGCTGGATGGTAGACAAAGTCTCCATTTTGAACCTTTCGTGTTTTATAAACTTGTTTAGGTAGGTTAGATCTATCACGGGATGCCAAGAACCATTTTTCTTCAGCACTTGGAAGAGGGGGGAGTACATCCCCTGTAATTCTTCGCTCTTCGTAACAGGCACCACGGCTCCTTGTGCCGTCAGCGAATCCACATGGGGCAGTAACACCTTCTTCTTTTCTTCTGACCATGGTAGAAGGGTGGAAATAAACTTGGGGGGAGGAGTACTGGTGAAGGACCACGTGTGGCCTGAAGAGACCGTCTTGATGGTCCAGTAGTCACCCAGACGTGCCTGAAGAGAAGCAGACGCGCCCCCACCCGACCCGCCTGGGGGGGCCCAATCTCAAAACGACTTAGCCGGCTCACGTTCGCTGGATGCCTGGCCTTTAGCAGGCTACTGGAAGGTTGTCTGACCCCTACTCTAATTTTTTCTGAAATCCCGGCCAGGCCTGTACGAGCGTGCTTTCCTTGAGCATTCAGTGCTGCGTCTTCTCCGCTGGGGCCTCTTCTGGCCGAGCAGGCACCTATCCTGGGGCAAGAAACTGGATTTTCCACCAGTGGCCTGGGCTATAGTGCTATCCAGCCTGTTGCCGAACAATGAGGGCCCTTCAAAGGGGATCCTACACCAGGCTTGTTTAGATGCTGAATCGGCGAGCCAAGGGCGTAACCATAAGGCCCGCTTAGCCGTGACCGAGGATAGCATAGTCCGGGCCAGCAGGCGGATCAGGTTGATGAAAGCTTCCCCCAGTAAGGCTGCTGCCAGCTTTAGTTCTTGGACTGCTGAGCCCCTGGCTAGTTCTTCAGACAGGCTTTTGAGCATGGAGTCCACTTTTTCTGTCCAGGCTTCCATAGCCTTGGACATGGCCGCGAGGGCCAAGGCAGGTTTGCAACCCATCCGCGCTAGCCCATAAATTCTCTTGAGGTCTTGATCTATACTCCTCTCAAGCCCTTCCTTGAAGGATACAGCATCCTCTAGAGGAAGAGTGACGTGTTTGGCCAGTCGCATCAATGCTGTGTCTACCAGGGGAGCATTTTCCATATGTTTCACTTCCTCTGCCTTGAAGGGGTATAATCTGTAGGTTTTGCTAGACATAGAAGTCTGCTTATCTACCTTGCTCAATTCCTCATCAATGATATCTTTAAATTCTAAAAGGAGCAGGAAATTGGACCGTTCCTTCCCCAGGTGCTTAAAGAACTTCCTTTGCTTAGCCGGGAGAGTGGAATGGTCTTCCCACTTAAGGGCCTCTTTGACCACTTTAATTAGTGGAGAAACAAGAGCGAAGTCGAAGCCTCTGACAAATTAGTCTCCCTCTATATCACTGTCTGAAGACCCGGGAGATGTGTCCTAAGGCTGGGATGGGCCTGGATCCTCCTGGGCCTTATCAGCCAGGGAGCCAGATAGAGTGGTGGACTGGCTCCGCGTGCGGGTTTTACCCCACTCCTTTAGGGATTGCTGTACCACATGCTTAACTAGAGACTCCATCTGTAGGTTATCAGTCTCTTTTTCCCCAAACGCCTGGGCATAGCATGGGTCACATAGCGATTTGCCCTCCGGGACTCGTGTCCCACATCCCCAGCAGGCTCTTCGATCAGAGATGCTGTCTTGGCGGTGGGTGCGGTGTCTGGAGGAGGAATGGGAACATCTGCTCTGTTGATGGGCCCTAGATGAAGAGTCACGTCTGGACCTGGATGATGAATGCTGCTGTTGCGGCCTGGCAAGGTCTCTGTCGTCCCGTGCAAGCTGACGATCTGACCTAGAAGGGCTGAATGGAAAGAAAGGGGAAACAAATGCATGACATTAGGATGCTTGTTCCATCATGAATCTACCTGGCCCCTTCCCCTCACGTAGCTTGAGCGTGAGGGCTGGCCACATGAAGGTGGTGTCCTGTCCATGGCACCCCAATAATACCAGGCTATTTTGCAGGAGACTCCGAATGGTCCTGGGACAAAAAAGAGGGAAAAAGACATAATATTTCAAATGAGGCTACTGTCCCTTTAAGACTTCTGATGTCCCAAGAAGCCCAGCCCTGAGCCAGTGCCTACCTCTTGGATGGAGGCCCAGGGATTGGGGAAGCTGCTGCACACTGCCCGCAGGAGATCCCACAGAGGCAGTGGACAGCAGCTTATTTGAACTGCCCGCCTGGGTGACATCACCACCGGGCCCCTGCTCATGCCTGCGCAGCGGGGACCCGCCGAACAGCGCTTGGTCAGCCTTCCGCCAAGTTGTGCACATGCGAACCAAGCCTCGGTATCGTTCATGCTTCGCACATGTGCAATAGCTCACCGCGGCCGTGACCCAAAAGGAAGATGGCGCCCTGGAACGCAGAAGCGCTCCAGGCGCCATGAAGGGAAAAAACAGGGCCAGGGGAATGGAAAAGGTGGAGGCTAAAGTCAAAAGCCGGGGGAGTGGAAGGATCTTACCACTTGAAGACACATTTAGACAACATAAGCACTGCCATGGAGAACAACAGAAGACTTCTGAACTTGCCAGCCACGACGAATGATTCCTCCTAGGCATACACACGCTGCCCCCCACCACTGGGGCATACATGCCTGAAGCTGCTCACCCACCTGTGGCTGGGCCTGGGCTCTTAACACCGCTCTGTTGGTATGCCTGATGCCGGTCCGCTCGAGACTCCTTCATCCGGTTTGGACGTGAGGAAAGCGTAAGTGCATAATGATGTAGGTCCAAAGAGGAAGACAAAAAAGGAACACAGTTGCTAGCTAGGAGCTCAAATTTATGGGAATGGGGTCCTATAGCATTAGAGAGGAGGCAGGGTTAACCCACTAATGCACTAAGCAGGCTAGATACTAAGCCATGGGGTGCGGAAAAGAACAGTCAAAAGACCTGCGTAACAAGGTAATGAAACGTTACAAAGAAAAGGATATAAAAAGATATCCAAAGCCTTGAATAGGCCAGTCAGTACTGTTCAATCATTTAATAGGAAGTGGAAAATTTGGGGATCTCTTCATACCAAGCCAAGGTCAGGTAGATCAAGAAAGATTTCAGCCACAACTGCCACAGGAATTGTTCAGTATACAAAGAAAACCCCCCACAGGTAACCTCAGAAGAAATACAGGCTGCTCTGGAAAAAAGACGATGTGGTTGTTTTTAATGAGCACAATACTATGATAATTGAACAAAAAAGAGCTGCATGGTCAAGTTGCCAGAAAGAGGAAAATTTTATACTTACCTGACGGTAATTTTCATTTCCTGATGCAAAGCATGACAGCATATACTTATGGGTAGGCTTCGCCCCCTGCCCTATTCCAGGACCGGTTATACTATAGAAGTAAGTCTCCTCCCTGCAGGCAGCATTCTCGTAACTTAGTATCACTGCGAAGCCCTTTCCGGAGGGACCTATATGCTGTCATGCTTTGCATCAGGAAAGGAAAATTACTGTCATGTAAGTATAAATTTTTCCTCTTTCCTGACACAGCATGACAGCATTTACGTATGGGATATACCAAATCACCAGACAACAAGGGTGGGTAATGCTGAAGTGTTTAAGTTGAGGATTAGACCTATCCCCACTAACAACTGAATTGTATTGTAGCAAAGGCCGTTGGGTCCACTTTAAAATGGGCCCCCAATGTATTGAATGTAGACCAGGTCGTAGTTTGCATATTAGTTCTGGAGGGACTCCTTTGGAGTTCCATCCATGGATGTGCAATCCGTCTGGGAAAGCGGTCTCTGCCCTCAATTGATGTATTTGTCCTAGCCATCTAAGCCCCTTGACTAACTTGATCCGCACCACTGCGATTGTCTTTAATGGACAGCGATTGTCTTCTTCTGATGCCGTTAGGCCTGAAGAGCCTATGGTTTTCTCCTTGAAGAAGGGCCAATTCTATATCTTTCTTCAACCTTGAATCTATTTCCAATACTTGTGGTACTTCAAACACTTTAGTTTGGATATGCCAGAAGGATGATGTTCTAACCCAGATGCAAAGATGCAAACCTCTGTATAGTGCTGAAGAAGAGACTAGAGCCATTTTGCCTGATAATTCAGTAACAAGGTAGTTTATGGCTTGACACTTGGATGTCTGAGATCCTTCTAGACCTATTAGCCATACAAAATACTTCTTCAGTGTTACTGGCCATATTGAGGATGTCTTGTAGGAGTGAGGAGTGAGACAATGTGCCCCACGCTATTTGGAAGACCCCAGGGGGGAAAAAAACAAAACAATCTGCCCAGGTCTTTCGGAATTGGTTTGCCGAGATATGCAACAGTTACTGGATTCCAGAGAGTGAGGACACGACCGAGCCTCACCTATCCTTTAGTGCTGTCTCTAAGCTTACTTGTATACAATTCAATCCTTACAGTAGGGGACAGAGGATTCCATCCTTTAAATTCTGTAGGGTTTCCTATGATTTAATATACTTGGGAGTTTGGAGTAGGTGCCCTGACCCCCATAAGATTTCAACACTAAAGGTGAAACCTCCAGGTGAGCCTTCAATTCTTGATTTCCAGCATCTAGATATAACTTCTCTGAATTTGGAAAATACCATTGGCCATGTTATATGAGGTGATGGATCTCAGGAAGGAGAATAGGAGGTTCTTGGATCTGAGACTGTACCCGTGGATATCATGGCTTGCAGGCCACGGGCAATTATTGCCCTCATCACCACTGAATGACTGCAGATCCTGATAAGGATCCTGGAGACTATTAGGTTTGTTAAATATACATATTGGCTAATCTGCAGACCCAGCTGGATGTCAATAGTTTCACTGCTTCCACCTCTGGGAAGCCACCAAGGTTACTGTCAGATCAATATCCGTCGGCACTTTGAAGAGGGATATCTCTGTTATGGCAGCAGCTAGCTGCCATAACCCAGGTAACCATCTCTTCAGCTGGCAGTCCGGTTTACGATAATGGTGGTCTCTGCGGCGGATTTGCCGCAAGATCACCGCTATCGGCGGCGGGAGAGGGCACCCCCCCTCGCCGCTCTCCCGTGTTCTCCGCCGCTTACCGGAGCTGTCGGTAGCGGCGGAGGCAATCGGGTCCTTTCTGTGGCTGGGTATGGAGACGAGTGAAGGTAAGATGGCCCCCACCCGTCTCCATACCATAGCAGGGTGGTAGTGACGCCAAAACATTACTTCCGCCCATAGCTCTTAAAGGTCCATTTTTTTTTTTGTCATTTTTTCAAATGACAATTTTTTTTATTGCATTTTAGTGTAAATATGAGATCTGAGGTCTTTTTGACCCCAGATCTCAAATTTAACCCCTTGCCGACCACCGCCAGTAGATATACGCCTGCGGAATGGCTCCTATTGGCAAAGCAATGTACAGGTACGTCGCTTTGACATTCCCGCCGTGTGGGCGGTCGTGCATGCCTGCCATAAGCTCCGTGACCATGCCTGCGGACTCGATGTCCGCCGGTGTCCCACGATCGTGTCACAAAGCTGCAGAACAGGGGGATACCTGTGTAAACAAGGCATTTCCCTGTTTTGCCTTGTGATAGGACGCTGATCTACTGCTCCCTGTCATTGGGAGCAGTGATCAGTGTTGTGTCACTCGTGTGAAGCATTAGTAATACTGCAGACACAGACCACAACCTGTGAAGCATTAGTAATACTGCAGACACAGACCACAACCTGTGAAGCATTAGTAATACTGCAGACACAGACCACAACCTGTGAAGCATTAGTAATACTGCTGACACAGACCACAACCTGTGAAGCATTAGTAATACTGCAGACACAGACCACAACCTGTGAAGCATTAGTAAACAGAGTGGCACTATGGACAGCCAGCAAGATTTACATGTGTGATATATGCTTTCAGTGGTGCAAGCTAACAGCATACCTGCAGACAATAAGTCAAGCCTGTAGGGCCAGGCCTTGCTAAATTAATAGGAAGGCTTCAGCCCAGTACAGCACACCTGCTATCAGCATTAGCAGTATTGCAGACACAAACCACAACATGTGAGGCAATAGAAAACAGACAAACTATGGACAAGCCAGAAAAATTCACTTGTGTGACATATGCGCAAGTTAACAACATACTTGCAGCAGTAACTGAATACTATGGATTTGTGCACCATGTGGTGCCTTAACACCTGCACTCTTCATGGCCAAATGGTCCAATGAATGTCCATCCAATGAGTCATTATGAAGGAACAATCCCTAGAGACCAGATGCCATCACCCCCCTCATCCTAGATCCTGAGGGGGGGAGGTCTCCCCCATATAGGAGTTCATTTCAGCCTGTACAGCAGGGAGCTTCAGCACAGGAGAGGCTTGAACCTGTGCGGCTTGGCCAGATGAATTAGGCAAGGCGAGGGAAAAGAAAAATCCTGCCTTCAGCAGCATAATAACCAGCTGTAGCAGTGAGCAAAAAAAGAGAATGCTGCCTGCAGGGAGAAGACTTACTTATATAGTATAACTGGTCCTGGAATAGGGCAGGGGTGGAGCCTACCCATACATATATGCTGTCATGCTGTGTCAGGAAAGAAGCCTTTACTGCACAAGTTCCACAAAAAAGCCCAGTTACAACACCTTGACATGCCTCATTGGGCTTTTTTTGTGGCATTGGCGCAGTAAAGGCTTCCTTATGGGAGCTCGACCATGCAGATCTTTTTTGTTCAAGTATCGTTGAATTGTGCTCCTTAAAAACAAACCACACCGTCTTTTTGGAGAGCAGCCTGTATTTCTCCTGCAGTTAACTGTGGGGGGGGTTTCTTTGTATCCTGAGCAATTCTTCCACCAGTTGTGGCTGAAATCTTTCTTGGTCTACCTGACCTCGGCTTGATATCAAAAGAGCCCCGAATTTTCCACTTCTCAATAAGGGATTGAACAGTACTGACTGGCATATTCAAGGCTTTGAGTATATTTTTATATCCTTTTCCATCTTTGTAAAGTTTCATTACCTTGTTACGCAGGTCTTTTGACTGTTCTTTTCTCCTCCCCATGGCTTAGTATCTAGCCTGCTTAGTGCATCCATGTGAGAGCTAAAAAACTCATTGACTATTTATACACAAACACTAATTGGGATTCAACAACTTCCGGACCGCCTATATACCTCGGCACTTTTGGGATTCGGGTCCTTCCTGTAGTCAGGCATGGAGACGAGTGAGGGGAAGATGGCCCCCACCCGTTTCTATACCATAGCAGGCCTTTTTTTTTTTTTATATTTTTTTTTTTTTTTTATTGCATTTTAGTGTGAGGTCTTTTTGACCCCAGATCTCATATTTAAGAGGACCTGTCATGCTTTTTTTTATTACAAGGGATGTTTACATTCCTTGTAATAGGAATAAAAGTGACACATTTTTTTTTTTTTAAAAACAGTGTAAAAATAAATAAAATAAAAGTAAAATAAATAAGAAAAAAGTAAAATTTTTAAAGCGCCCCGTCCTGACAAGCTCGCACGCAGAAGCGAACGCATATGTGAGCAGCGCCCACATATGAAAACGGTGTTCAAACCACACATGTGAGGTATCGCCGCAATCATTAGAGCGAGAGCAATAATTCTAGCCCTAGACCTCCTCATGTAACTTACATAGTTACATAGTTACATAGTTAGTTAGGTTGAAAAAAGACACAAGTTCATCCAGTTCAACCATAAAAAAAAAAAAATCGTACAATCCAATATACCCAATACTATACCCACAGTTGATCCAGAGGAAGTCAAAAAACCCCAGCAGAGCATGCTCCAATTTGCTACAGCAGGGGAAAAAATTCCTTCCTGATCCCCCGAGAGGCAATCGGATTTTCCCTGAATCAACTTTACCTATAAATGTCAGTACCCAGTTATATTCTGTACATTTAGGAAAATATCCAGGCCTTTCTTATAGCAATCTACTGAGCTGGCCAGAACCACCTCTGGAGGGAGTCTATTCCACATTTTTACAGCTCTTACTGTGAAGAAACCTTTCCGTATTTGGAGATGAAATCTCTTTTCCTCCAGTCGTAAAGAGTGCCCCCTTGTCCTCTGTGTTGACCGTAAAGTGAATAACTCGACACCAAGTTCAACTCAATATATGGAACCTGTAGAATTTTTTAAACGTCACTGATGGAGATTTTTAAGGGTAAAAGTTTTTCCCCATTCTACAAGCGGACGCAATTTTGAAGCGTGACATGTTGGGTATCAATTTACTCGGCATAACATTATCTTTCACAATATAAAAAAAATTGAGCTAACTTTATTGTTGTTTTATTTTTTTAATTCAAAAAAGGGTATTTTTTTCCAAAAAAAGTGCGCTTGTAAGACCGACCATTTTATTCTCTAGGGTGCTAGGGAAAAAAAAAAGTATAATGTTTGGGGGGTTCTAAATAATTTTCTAGCAAAAAAACTTGTTTTTAACTTGTAAACAACAAATCTCAGAAAGAGGCTCCGTCCTTAAGTGGTTAAAAAGCCACAAATGTGAGAAATTAACCTTTAACCACTTGACATCCGCGCTGTGGCCGAATGACAGCCACAGCGTGGACCTAAATACCTGGGAGGCCGTCTTATGACGGCCTCCCCTGTGCACGCGCCCCGCGCACGCTCTGCAGGGTGCGCGCCGAGCACGCTGTGACCACCAAATCACACAAAGTTGTCGGAAAATCCGATCGTTCTGAACGCGGTGACGTAAAACACGTATGTCGGGACTATAAACGGGGCAGTAGCCAATAGCTTTCATCTCTTTATTTATTCTGAGCATGCGTGGCACTTTGTCCGTCGGATTTGTGTACACACGATCGGAAATTCCGTCAACGGATTTTGTTGTGGGAAAATTTTATATCCTGCTCTCCAACTTTGTGTGTCGGAAAATCCGATGGAAAATGTGTGATGGAGCCCACACACGGTCAGAATTTCCAACAACAAGGTCCTATCACACATTTTCCGTCGGAAAATCCGACCGCGTGTACAGGGCATTACACAGAAAAACACACAAAGGAATAAGAAACAAGCTCATTGGGGGAAGGGACAAGCTTATTGGCCAACGTCCAGAAATATTTCAGAACTAACGAATTCTCGATCAACAGAATTTTCATTATTTCGTATTTTCGTTGTTTTGATTTCCGTTTTCCGAATATTCGTAATTTCGATTTTTCGTTCATTTTGATTTTCGTTGTTTTTAATCTTTGTTCGGTATTTTCGTTATTTCTATGTTTTTGTTTTTTCAGATTTTCATTCTTTCATATTTTCGCTGTTTCTAATTTAATTATTTCATATTTTCGTTGTTTTCCATATTCGTTCTTTTTTGATAATTCGTTGTTCGTTCGAATTTCTAGTAAAACATTCGTTCATTCGTATGTTTACGAATGAACGAATATAACGAATTTTGACTAATAACGAATTCGTAACTAAACTAATTGCACATATCTAATAAATATACACGTATACATATGAATTGCACACACTGGATCATATAGTCCATAAATTAGTCCATGATGTTATTCAATCAGCACCTGGAGGCAGCACCCTTGGGCTACTTTCACGCTGAGGCACTTTGCAGGCGCTAAAGAAATAGCACCCGCAAAGCGCCCTGAAAGAGCCTCTTCTCTCACTCCAGTGTGAAAGCCCACTGGAGCGGTGCGCTGGCAGGACGCTCAAAAAAGTCTTGCTAGCCACATCTTTGAGGCGCTGTAGGAGCGGTTTTATCTATTTTTCAGCCAATAGAGGGGGTTAAAAGCGCTTTGCTAGCGGCTTAATAGTTGCGCAAAAACAACGGTAAAGCGGCGCTTTGACCACCTGCGGCGCAACACCCTAGTGTGAAAGTAGCCTTAGAGCCAAGCAGTGGACTCTGTAGTTAAAGAAGGAACAGAAGGGTGCCAGACTAAGTGCACCATTAAAATCGGAGGTTTATTGGTAAAAGCAAAAATAGCAACTCACAAGATAGATGAATCAAACTAGCGTGTATACTGGAATCACCAGTCCTGGAGCCTCTCCAGAAATGTCCTGATAGGCGTGGCAGCCTCGAGCACAGATGGTATTTCTGATGGACCCAAGAGGCAGGAAGCAGCTGATCACAGCCATGACCAGCATGAACCACATGATGGCGCTGGGCTGGACATGACGTCACAGGAAGAAGATGATTGGTGTTCAGACGAGAAGTTTCTAGGTCATGGCGCCCAGGGTCTCCCAGCTCACGCTCACGGTAGACTACTGAAGGATAGAGAGGAAGCAGCAGACCAGGACAATAAGGTATAGTCAGGAGATGAGCCAAAAGGTCAGGGCAACAAGCAGATAGGGATAGTCAAAGAACAAGCCAAGTTCGGTAAACAGGATCAGACGTAGGACACACAGCAAGGAGCACACGGAAAGTCAAACACACAATATTGATCAGCGAGGCTTGGCTGCAGTGCACAAGTTAATACAGTGTTCCCAGTTAGGGGCTGGGGTGGAGCCATGCTTGAGGGAAGATTAAGTAACCACTTCAGCCCCGGACCATTTGGCTGCCCAAAGACCATTTGCGATTCGGCACTGCGTCGCTTTAACTGACAATTGCGCGGTCCTGCGACATTGCACCCAAACAATATTGTCGTCCTTTTTTCCCCACAAATAGAGCTTTCTTTTGGTGGTATTTGATCACCTCTGCGGTTTTTATTTTTTGCGCTCTAAACAAAAAAAGACAATTTTGAAAAAAAAAGCTATATATTTTACTTTTTGCTATAATAAATATCCCCAAAAAAATCTATAAAAAAACATTTTTCTCCTCAGTTTAGGTTTATACGTATTCTTCATATTTTTGGTGAAAAAAAATAATAAGCGTTTGATTGGTTTGCGCAAAAGTTATAGCATCTACAAAATAGGGGATAGTTTTATGGCATTTTTAATAATAATTTTTTTTTTTACTAGTAACGGCTGCGATTTTTATTGTGACTGCGACATTGCAGGGGACGGATCAGACACTTTGGCTCTATTTTGGGACCATTCACATTTATACAGCGATCAGTGCTATAAAAATGCATGGATTACAGTGTAAATGTGACTGGCAGGGAAAAGGTTAACCAGTAGGGGGGGCTGAAGGGGTTAAGTGTGTCCTAGGGAGTGATTCTAACTGTGGGGGGAGGGGCTATGTGTGACACGACACTGATCACCGCTCCCGATTACAGCGAGCTGTGATCAGTGTCCTGTCATTAGGCAGAACAGGGAAATGCTTGTTTACATCAGCATTTCCCCGTTCTTCCTCTCTGTGAGACGATCTCGGGTATCCCCGCAGACATAGCGTCCGCGGATCCTGCGGTCACACTCATGGGGCGTGCGCCCACAATGCCGCATCTTAAAGGCGACCTACAGGTACATTGATATGCCCAGCCGCGCTATTCTGCCGATGTATATCGGCGTGAGCCGGTCGGCAAGTGGTTAAGCAGTCAGGTGTGAGAGTGCAGGCCATAAGGCTGATACACAAGCAGAGGTAAGCAGACACAACATGAAAGTATTACTGCAGATTCATGACAGATAGGCTGACAGACCCATCAATCACAAAGCAAGCTAGAAAGATACATTGTATAAATAGATATGGAAACAAACATGAATATGCTTGCAGTTAATAAAGTTGGCTATAGTGCTCAGCATATTTGTACACACACTCCAACTAATAATTAAAATGTAAATTTAAGTCATTAAACATATAAACAGAGAGAATTAAATTGAGTACCATATTTATCGGCGTATAACACGCACCCCAAGTTTAGGAGGGAAGTTTAAGGGAAAAAAACTTACATTTAAATGGCCATCAATGCAGCCTCATCAGTGCCCATCTGCAGCCTTGCCCAAAATTGCAGCCTTGTCAATGATGGGTTTTAAATTGTTACTGGTACTCAATTTTTCACTTTGCATCGTGAAGTGTTTAGTTGAATAGGCAGATAAATCCAGCTGCTGTGAACAACACATAAACCTCCCTTTTGCCTGCCGAGGAGGGAACGAGCGCCGCCAGATAGACAGAGCCAGATGTCCTGTGTACTCGGCTCCTCTCGGCTCGTCTCGCAGTCCCTTGGCCCGGCTCCTATGATGGACATAACACCGGTCCAATGGCGGGACGTCAATGCTAGAAGGCGGGACTGGGCGTGACTGCAAGCGGAGCCGAGTACACAGTACACTCAGATCTGTCTATTTTGGCGGCGCTCGTTCCCCTCCGAGGCAGCAGTTCGGCGTATAACACGCACCTACGATTTTCCCCTGATTTTAAGGGGAAAAAAGTGCATGTTATACGCTGATAAATACTGTAATTCTGGGTGAAAAAACGTGGTGTGAATTCAGCCATTGTGTCTTCTCTCCCATGTTTCATCCTTACCTCCAGACCTTCTGTCCTGCTGCACCACTTCTCTGGAACTCTCCCTTTAAGTGATAATAATGTGTGACTTTTCTTTCTTTCAAACAGCTGCCTGTTATGGAAAAGGAACTTATTTTGCAGTAAATGCAAATTACTCTGCAAGTAGCACATACTCCAAACCTGATAGACATGGACGGGGACACATGTACCTGGCCCGCGTTCTCACCGGACTCTACTGTGTTGGACGCCGAGGGATGAAAACACCTCCAGCCAAAAATACAGCCGACCCCACCGACCTTTATGACAGCGTGACGGATAATATCCAGAATCCTACAATGTTTGTGATATTTAATGACATCCAGGCCTACCCCGAATATCACATCATCTTCCAGTGATGATCTATGACTGTGACCAGGGATCAAACAAGTCTCCGGAGACATCCTGAAAATCCCTGTTTTTGTGTCACTTGGTCGGATCGGGATATAATATTGTCAGAGCGTGGCTCCATCACTTGTCTACAGCAGCCATAAAACACTGATAAATAATTCCAGAGGAAACAAGCACACAGGAACTCATCAGTGAAGGATCAGAGAGTGAGGAGGAGGGGAATGTCCTAGCCTCCCATTGTCTATATTCTCTGGGATCTCCATGGCTCATTGCTCCACAACTTCTCATGTGCTGCACTCATTCTCTGCGACTCTGATCTTCACACACTGAGCCTCAGACGGGGAGGAGGGGGTGGAGTGGAGTGGAGAAGAATAATCAAGGTTGGCCCCTATGGCATACCAGCTGCACATTTCCAATGATAGTGTATTATAGGTGACATGATGGTCCATTGGCTTTTCATAGAATAGTCATGGTTGGGGGTTGTCTTTTCTCCCCGGAAATTCAAGCAATATCATTGATGAGATGGTTCACCAATGGACGGTGACAACAGACAGAGGCGGCTCTAGGCTTTGTGAGGCCTTAGACATGAGGCCCCACTCACACCCGTAATGGAAAAAAAAATTAAGCGATACAAATTAACTGTATAAACTGCATATATTAACAACCTTAAAGTGCTGGTGTCAGTTTCCTCTATCTCAGCACTGGCATCCGTGTGCTCTCAGTGCTGGTGTTGGGGCATTCTATGTCAGTGCAGTGTGTCTTGGAGCTGGTGTCAGTGTCCTCTATCTGACGCTGGTGTCAAGGTGCTCTATCTCCGTGTCATCTATCTCAATGCTGGTGTCAGTGCTGGCATGCTTTCAGTGCTGGTGTCAGTGTTCTCTATCTCAGTGCTGGTGTCATGACACTCTCTTTCTCAGTGCACAGAGATGGGGTCCCTGTCCCCAAGTAAGAAGGAGTCCCTGTCCACAGGGTAGATGGGGTTTCCCATTCCCAGGGAAGATGGTAGGGGCCCTGTCCACAGAGAAGAAGGAGTCCCTGTTGGTGTTGCCAGGGGAGATGATAGGGGCCCTGTCCCCAGGGGAGATGATGGGGGGCCCTGTCCCCAGGGGAGATGATGGGGGCCTTGTCTCCGAGTGAGAAGGGGGTCCCTGTCCCCATATGAGAAGGTGTCCCTTCTCCAGGAAAGATGAGGTCCCCATCCCCAGGGAAGATGGTGGGGGCCCTGTCCCCAGGGAAGAAGGGGTCCCTGTAGCCAGGAGAGATAATAGGGCCCCTGCCCCCAGGGGAGATGATGGGGCCCTGTCCCCAAGGGAGATGACGGGGGCCCTGTCCCCAAGGGAGATGACGGGGGCCCTGTCCCCAGGGGAGATGACGGGGGCCCTGTCCCCAGGGGAGATGACGTGGGCCCTGTCCCCAGGGGAGATGACGGGGCCCTGTCCCCAGGGGAGATGACGGGGGCCCTGTCCCCAGGGGAGATGGTGGGAGCCCTGTCCCCAAGTGAGAAGGGGGTCCTGTCCCCAGGAAAGAAGGTGGGGGCCCTGTCCCCAAGTGAGAAGGGGTCCCTGACCGCAGGGGAGATGGGGTTCCTGTCCCCAGAGAAGATGGTGGGGGCCCTGTCCCCAGAGAATAAGGGGTCCCAGTTGCCAGGGGAGATGATGGGGGCCTTGTCCCCAGGGGAGATGACAGGGGCCCTGTCCCCAGGGGAGATGATGGGAGCCCTGTCCCAAAGTGAGAAGGGGGCCCCGTCCTCAAGTGAGAAGGGGGCCCCTGTCCTCAAGTGAGAAGGGGGCCCCTGCCCTCAAGTGAAAAGGGGGTCCCTGCCCTCAAGTGAAAAGGGGGTCCCTGCCCTCAAGTGAGAAGGGGGTCCCTGCCCTCAAGTGAGAAGGGGGCCCCTGCCCTCAAGTGAGAAGGGGGCCCCTGCCCTCAAGTGAGAAGGGGGTCCCTGCCCTCAAGTGAAAAGGGGGTCCCTGCCCTCAAGTGAAAAGGGGGTCCCTGCCCTCAAGTGAGAAGGGGGCCCCTGCCCTCAAGTGAGAAAGGGGCCCCTGCCCTCAAGTGAGAAGGGGGCCCCTACCCTCAAGTGAGAAGGGGGCCCCTATCCTCAAGTGAGAAGGGGGTCCCTGACCGCAGGGGAGATTGGGTTCCCATCCCCAGAGAAGATGGTGGGGGCCCTGTCCCCAGAGAATAAGGGGTCCCAGTTGCCAGGAAAGATGATGGGGCCTTGTCCCCAGGGGAGATGATTATGGGGGCCCTGTCCTCAAGGAAGATGGGGTCCCTGTCCCCAGGTGAGATGATGGGGGGCCCCTATCCCCAGGGGAGATGATAGGGGCCCCCTGTGCCCAGGGGAGATGATGGGGGGGAACCCTGTCCCCAGGGGAGATGATGGGGGGCCCCTATCCCCAGGGGAGGAGGGGTGGGGTATGGGATGGTGTGAGGGGATAGGGGGTCAGCTCACTTACCATATCCAAGCTGCAGGGCCCTCATCCACGGTTGCCTGGCTGGGCTCCCTCCAGCAGCAGCACAGACAGGGCGATCAGCTTATCTCCAAGGCGAGAGAGATCTGTGTATAACGGGGGGGGGGGGGGGGGGGGGGGGGGGCTGGCAGACAAGCCTGCAGTGTCCTCTGGCTCTCATAGGGCTGCTGCACATGTGTGCTTAAACTTCCTTAGCGCGGGGGAAGTGTGCAGAGCATCTCCGGGGCACTGCAGAAAGGAATGGATGTAGCCGACTTGAGGGGGCGGGACTCTGGCTGGGGAGGACACTGAGCTGGGCGGCGCTGCATTAAGCAGGAGAGAAGAACCCGAAGGAGCTGGCCAAGGACAGGGCATGAGAAGAAACATTGCAGCCAGTGCGATAGAGCAGGGAGCTCTGCTACAGAGCTGACTCTTCAATTAGGCAAATTAGGAGCCCGCAGGGCCCCTATGAGTTGCGAGGCCTTAGGCGGCCGCCTATTTGGCCTAATTAGAGAGCCGCCTCTGACAACAGATAAAGTGCTATTTAGTTGGTTTGTGCCGTGAGTGACCACACATTGCTCTATGGGCCAATAGATGAGGCTCTGATGGGAGGTTCTCTCACCCTCTCAGCTCCGCCCATCATTTGGAAAACCAGTGACTCCGCCCTCTGGCCTCTCCCAGCTTATTTTAGCTGATGATAGTTTTCTCCTCCTTGTATCCGATCTACTGAGATGTACCCATCCTCCACACTACAGACACTACAATTTTTTCTGCCTTCTTTCTCTTTAGATCTCTTTGGTACAAGACTCACTTTAAACACCAAACATACAAAGTACCTCATTTTCAGTGCAAAAAAAAAAAAGTGATCATTGTCTTTGGATTAATATTTTCTTGAAATCTCAGGGCTGAATACCAAAGTTATAAAGTGTAATTATTGTTTGTGACCTTTAGGATGAACTTCAGCGCAGAGCACGTGTTTTTTCGTATGTTGAGACGTATTGCAGCAGGTTGTTGTAATTTATAATGATTGAACTCCTACACAATATAATGTACATGCTGCTTTAGTTTTCTGTGTTGCATTCTAAAGGTGTGTTAAGGTGCCAATAAAAGCCAACACTACTGCCTTACCTCAATGTGTTGGGGTGGATGAGAAACAATATGAAATCTTCATACTGCCAGATATCTTATTTATAAAAACTGTCGATGGGGAAAAGTGGATTCGGCTCATATAAATCAAATTCCAACTTTCATTTTCCAATGATCATTTTTCGGTGCAGGTCTGAATTTGATTGGTTGCCATGAGTTGTCTGAAATTAGTCTTCTCATAAATGGCACCTCAGTATGATAAAATGTAACAAGAAAAATGTGAATGAATAAAATGTTTACAAAGTTGTTTTTTTCTGATCATTTCATATTCACATGTCAAATTCTGGACACGTAAAGCTGTATTAAAGAGATTGTAAAGGTAAACAAAAGAAAAATAATAACAAACATGTCAATACTTACCTGCTCTGTAATGGAATTGCACAGAGAAGGCGCAAACCTCCTCTTCTCAGGTCTCCCTCCAGCGCTCCTGGCCCCTCCTCTCTGTCAAGTGCCCCCATGGGAAGCCGCTTCCCATGGGGGCACTCGTGCGTGCTCGCGCCCGTCCATTGACACAGACAGCAGGACTCAACCCCGCTCCCTCGTCACTGGCTTTGATTGACAGCACTGGAAGCCAATGGCTCTCGGTGCCCCAGAAAAGCCAGCGAGATGAGAAAAAGAGGGGAGAGAAAAGCTGCAGACATAAACGTGGCCTCATGTTATGTGTAAACAGCTGCGGCCAGCAGACAGTTTGTTTCCACATTCTCTGGTCACAAACACACTGGGCACATGGGGGAGATTTACTAAAACTGGAGAGTGCAGAATCTGGTGCAGCTCTTTACAGAAACCAATCAGCTTCCATCTTCAGCTTCTTCAGTGAAGCTTTGACAAAAAAACCTGGAAGCTGATTGGTTTCTATGCAGATCTGCACCAGATTTTGCACTCTTCAGTTTTAGTAAATACCCCCCCCCCCCCTCCCTCAATGTGTGCGTCCAGATGTGGCAACTTAATATTGTAAGAACGTGGGGGCGATTAACCACTTGCCTACTTTCACCCCCTTCCTGCCCAGTGCTCTCACTTTTTGAATAATTACTCAGTCATGTAACACTGTACCCAAACAAAACTTTTGATGGTATTTAATCACTGCTGGGATTTTTATTTTTTGCGATATAAGTAAAAAAAAGGAGCAAAAAAAAATTTAAAAAGAAAAACACTTTTTTTTTCGTTTCTATTACAAAATTTAGCAAATTAGTAATTTTTCTTCAGAAATTTGGGCCAAATTTTATACCGCTACATATCTTTGGTAAAAATAACCCAAATCAGTGGATATTATTTGCTCTGTGTGAAGGTTGTAGAGTCCACAATCTATGGTGCCAATCCTTGAAAATTGATCACACCTGATGTACTGAAGGCCTATCTCATTTCTTGAGACACTAACAAGTCAGGAAAGTACAAATACCCCCCAAATGACCCCTTTTTGGAAAGTAGACATTACAAGGTATTAAGTAAGAGGCATTGTGAGCTTTTCAAAGTTGTGATTTTTTTCCCACAATTCTTTGAAAAATTAAGAATTTTTTTTTTCTTTTTCCTAAAGCTGTCATAATAACAAGTTATTTCTCACACACAGCATATGCATACTTCCAATTACACCCCAAAATACATTCTGCTACTCCTCCTGAGTATGACGATACCACATGTGTGAGACTTTTAAACAGCCTGGCCACATACAGAGGCCCAACATGCAGGGAGCACCTTCAGGCGTTCTTGGAGCATAAATTACACATCTAATTTCCTAACGACCTATCACATTTTTTAAGGCCTTGGAGCACCAGGACGATGGAAACACCCACAAAATGATCCCATTTTGGAAAGAAAACACCCCAAAATATATTCTATGAGGCATAATGAGTCTTTTGAACATGTCATGTCACCAACTTACAAGCCAACCTCAATGCACCGTCCAATTGGGTGACTAAGTGGCAAATGAGGTTTAATGTTGATAAATGTAAAGTTCTGCACTTGGGGGTTAAGAATATTCATTATACATACTAGGGGGAGTACAGCTGGGGGGATCAATGGTGGAGAAGGATCTGGGGGTTTTGGTAGATTATAAGCTTAATAATAACATGCAGGGCTTTTTTTCAGCTGGAACTTGGTGGAACTCAGTTCCACCACCTCTGGTTCAGGTCTTCTGATCTCTGCTCACCACTATCGTTTGTAAACACCAAAGTCCGGCTTCAGTGTTTACCAGTGATAGCTTGTCTCCCAACGGCTCCCACAGATCTGATATCCTGAGCAGCTCCCACTGAGAGCAGGATTGGAACAAGGGAGATGCAGGTGTCCAGGGTCCACTGCGGATGCCGACACCCCCACTAGATGATCTACCTGCAAGTGAGAGAGGAGGAGTCACCTACATTGTGTGGGAAGGTACTAGAGCCGGCTGGGTGCTTTAGCTTAAAACAGCAACAAAAGTAAGAGATGTGGAAGATGGTGGAGCTTTTAAGGGGAGGGGATGGGTGAAGTGGAGGAAGAGTCGTATACAGAGGTCAGTGCTGAAGAGGGGTGAAAGTAGGATGGGAGATGCAGAGGTAAGCAGCTGTGCAGGAAGGCTGAACTCTGCACTCTATGTGTAGCACACCCCTAAACTCTGCTCTCTGTATGCAGTGCAACCCCTGAACTCTGAGCTATGTACATAGCACACCCCTAAACTCTGCTCTCTGTATGCAATGCAACCCCTGAACTCTGAGCTATGTACATGGCACACCCCTAAACTCTGCTCTCTGTATGCAGTGCAAACCCTGAACTCTGAGCTATGTACATAGCACACCCCTAAACTCTGCTCTCTGTATGCAGTGCAACTCCTGAACTCTGAGCTATGTACATAGCACACCCCTAAACTCTGCTCTCTGTATGCAGCGCAACCCCTGAACTCTGAGCTATGTACATAGCATAGCACCCCCCCCCCCCAAACTCTGCATGTAGTGCATCCCTAAACTCTGTACTATGTACCAAGCACACCCCGGAACTCTTCACGTAGTGCACCCCTGGGAGGGAGGGGGCGGGTTTGGGGGATTGTGGTTGAGTTCCTGCACCTATTTTTTGAGAAAAAAAGCCCTGATAACATGTAATGCCAAGCTGCGGTTTCCAAAGCGAGCAAAATCATTTCTTGTATAAGAGAGGTATGGACTCCAGAGAGAATCATTAGTAAGACCTCATCTGGAATATGAAGTTCAGTTTTGGGCTCCAGTTCTCAAAAAGGATATCAGGGAACTGGAGAAAGTGCAGAGAAAAGCAACCAAACTGATAAGAGGCATGGAGGAGCTCAGCTATGAGGAAATATTAGAGGAACTGAATTCATTCAGTCTTGAGAAGAGGAGATTAAGGGGGGGATATGATCACCATGTATAAATACATAAGGGGGGATATGATCTCCATGTATAAATACATAAGGGGGGATATGATCTCCATGTATAAATACATAAGGGGGGATATGATCTCCATGTATAAATACATAAGGGAGGATATGATCTCCATGTATAAATACATAAGGGGGGGATATGATCTCCATGTATAAATACATAAGGGGGATATGATCTCCATGTATAAATACATAAGGGGGATATGATCTCCATGTATAAATACATAAGGGGGAGATATGATCTCCATGTATAAATACATAAGGGGGGATATGATCTCCATGTATAAATACATAAGGGGGGATTTGATCACCATGTATAAATACATAAGGGGGGATATGATCTCCATGTATAAATACATAAGGGGGGATATGATCTCCATGTATAAATACATAAGGAGGGATATGATCTCCATGTATAAATACATAAGGGGGGATATGATCACCATGTATAAATACATAAGGGGGGATATGATCTCCATGTATAAATATATAAGGGGGGATATGATCTCCATGTATAAATACATAAGGGGGATATGATCTCTATGTATAAATACATAAGGGGGGATATGATCACCATGTATAAATACATAAGGGGGATATGATCTCCATGTATAAATACATAAGGGGGGGATATGATCTCCATGTATAAATACATAAGGGGGATATGATCTCCATGTATAAATACATAAGGGGGATATGATCTCCATGTATAAATACATAAGGGGGGATATGATCTCCATGTATAAATACATAAGGGGGATATGATCTCCATGTATAAATACATAAGGGGGTTATGATCTCCATGTATAAATACATAAGGGGGGGGATATGATCTCCATGTATAAATACATAAGGGGGGATATGATCTCCATGTATAAATACATAAGGGGGGATATGATCTCCATGTATAAATACATAAGGGGGGGGGATATGATCTCCATGTATAAATACATAAGGGGGGATATGATCTCCATGTATAAATACATAAGGGGGGATATGATCTCCATATATAAATATGTAGCACTACTTCCATAAGAGCTGCTGATGTATGTATAGTCCTGTACCCTACCTATCAACCCCAAGGACAATCTCAACCCCTCTGACACACCTATGTGGTAATATTAGTGTGAGACCCAGTAATAAAAAGAAACACAATAATGGTACACTACACAGTATATTTACCATATCCTTGGAACCAGTCACTTCACCAGTTGTAGTAATGAATGGAATCTCACACAAGTTGTCAATTAACCACTTAGGAAATTTACTAAGAAGATGCTTAGCACAATAAACACTGTGGCAACTCAGATATAAACAATAACAATAGAAAACAGTTAATGTGTACATGAAACAAGAATTCAATGATTGCTATGGAAGGTATATGCAGACAGGGGCGCAGTGGGACAAATGCTCAATATCATAACACACTTATATTAGGCACCTTCCCACTACAGCCTCAATGCACACAACAGACCCAAATACATTACATTCACATAACCAGAATAATGCAGTATAATATTGAATCCTATACTCTAAGGCTCCCCCTAGACTGCAACCTAATGTTCATAAAGTATGGTGACACCCTGATGTTTTGTTGAGGGTGGCAGGAGTTTTTTATCTTTAATTATTTTTCAGCTAGCCCTTTGATTTAAACTGCAGTTATTTGTAATCCACATGAGAAAAACATAAAGAAATAGACTTTAGAATGATGAGTTTATTGTGAACTATTCCTTTGGTGGTGAAGAACAATTAACACTTCTGTAACTTTTCCTTGTGAACTGTGCGGTCACACTGCACCACTCCCTCAGATGGCTGATGGCTGGAACCCAGGAAACTTCCAGCAATCTTGGATCCTCAGGTCCGTGCCTTGTGGGTCTGCGGCTTGGCATTGTGGGTTTAGTAGTTTACAAACTGAGTTTAAGCACATGAGTCACTTCCTCATCAACCACATCCCCCACAATGCTTTGTGACATGGCTTTCAGAAACCAAGTAAAAGTCTTAATAGCATAAAATAGAAAGGACACTAGAGGGAGCCAAACTCTTATTTACGAACAACTTATCATTAACATGACAGCTTTGGTAGCAAAACCCCTGTGCTACACACTCCCCCCACTTGAACTCTTTGGTCCCCAAAGACAGTCAAAGTTTGTGACCTGTTACATGCTTTTATCTACAAGCGGGAAAAAAAATAGGTTAATGCACACATATCAACAAACAAGTTGTATTATCACAAGAGGGGTTTAAACTCAAATGGTTCAAACCATGACACAAAGCTGACAGAGGAGCCTCCCACCAATTGTCATAAAGAGGGAGACTGTTCTGTGTACTTGCTACTGACACTGAAGTGTCCTGTATAGATATACCAGGGGTGAGATGGGGTTGTCCTCCACCAAATCAGCGGTGGAAGGACCAGGCACTTTAATAGTCCTTTTTGAAGTAAAACAAATCTCCTCGGAGCATTCACCCAAGGTGTCATAGGTTAGTCTCTTGGGTGGGTGAATAATTCTCTTCGCTCTCTGTTCTTTAGGTTTTGGTGTTTCAGGTAAACTAGCATTGTCTTCACCCCCTTCTTCCTCCTGTTCATCTACTTCAGCTCCCTGTATTTCAGTATCTTGTATCTCGGCTTCAATAGAGAGGAAAGAATCCTTAGAGTCTGTTCCCTGCAAGGAGTGTGGAGGGTCTTCCAGATCTTCAGAAGATCTATCTGGCAGCACAAATTCAGGGGCCTCTGGCTGAAGAGTTCCCCTATCCGTCACTGTGGGATGAGGGAGAGCAGTCGTAACAATCTCTGGTGTGTGAGATAACCACAACCAGTCTATTCTATTCCCATCTCTTCATCTTCGCTGTCTTCATCATCTACAGCAAGAGGCCTAGACTGGGACCTAGTCGCTGGTCGAGGTCTTTCAGGAATGGTGGATGTAGATGGTGAATCTTGCTGGGGTGTTACCCGCACTGTTTCTGATAGAGGCAAAAGGTGATTACGATGCCAAGTCTTCAGTGGCCCTGTACATCCTTCTGGTTGAATCTGATACACTGGCAGCCCTGGGAGTTGCTTGCATATGATATAGGGCTGTGACTTCCAACGATCAGCTAATTTGTGTTTTCCGGGTATACCTAGATTCCTCAGCGATACTCTATCGCCTGGTTGTAAGTCCTGTACTCGTACCCTGAGGTCAAAACTTCTTTTGTTCCTCTGTCCCCTGGCTTCTGAAACAGCTTGGGCCTTATCATAGGCAGTTTTCAGGCTTCTTCGCAGTTTGTCCACATACCCTCTGTGGGAAGTTGCTGAGGTATGGTCCGAGGATACACCGAAGGCCAGGTCTACTAGTAGCCGAGCTTCCCCTCCAAACATCAGGCGATATTGAGAGTATCCTGTGGCATCACTTGTAGTACTGTTGTATGCGTGCACTATGGCTGCTATGTGTTTGCTCCAGTGTTACTTTTGCTTGGAGGTTAAGGTCCCCAGCATGTTCAAAAGAGTTCGATTGAATCTCTCTGGTTGAGGATCTCCTTGAGGATGGTAGGGAGTAGTTCTAGATTTCTTGATGCCCAACAAATCTAATGCCGCGTACACATGACCGGACTTTCCGGCAGAAAAGGTCAGACGGAATCATTCCATCGGACATTCCGATCATGTGTGGGCTTCATCGGACTTTTTCTTTCGAAAATTCTGATGGACCTAGAAATAGAACATGTTGTAAATCTTTCTGACGGAATCAGTTCCTATCGGGAAAACTGCTTGTCTGTATGCTGTTCCGACGGACCAAAAACGACGCAAGGGCAGCTATTGGCTACTGGCTATTGAACTTCCTTTTTCTAGTCTCGTCGTACATCATCGCGTTCTAAACGATCGGACTTTGCTGTAATCGTGTGTAGGCAAGTCCGTTTCAGCAGAACTCCGTCGAAAAAAACGCCAGAGTTCATTTCGACGGAAAGTCTGGTCGTGTGTACGCGGCATAAGAGTCTCTTAATTAGGCTGCTCTCAAAGTCCCTTCCTTGATCAGGGTGAATACACAGGGGCAGGCCTTAATGTACAAAGAACTTCTCTACCAAGATCTTGACCACCGTGGATACCTGCTGATCCTTCGTTGGAAACGCCTGGGCATAACGGGTGAAATGGTCAGTTATCACCAGGATATTTCCCTGCCCACTCAGGTCAGACTCCATGTACAGAAAATCAATGCAAACAAGATCCAACGGTCCTTGACTCTCTAGGTGGCCCATTGGGGCAGCTCATTGAGGTAAAGTCTTTCTTTAAATACATCTAAGGCAAGAATGGCAGTAGCCCTCGGCTTCAGTCCGCATGCAGGGCCAATAGAATCTGTCTCTCACAAATTGGAAAGTCCTCTCGGACCCTAGATGGCCATGATGATCATGTAAAGCAATTAACACCTTCTCCCTATGTTTCTCTGGTAAGAACAACTGCCATTTTCTCTTCAGGATCTTCAGAGGGGCCCCTTCGGTAGACCACCCCTTGTTGCAACTGCAACCGATCCCACTCTCGGTGTAGTAAACGGCCTTCTTTTGATGAGTCAGTAAGAAGCAAGTCGGGACGTGGACTCTCCAGTGCCTTCAATGCCAAACTGCAGAGGGGGTCTTCCAATTGATTGCTACGCAGGTCCTTTCTTGAAAGCTTTGGCAGACCTTCATCCCCGACTTGAGTGAGGTTGCAATAGCTTCTGGGCACCCCAGCAGCTAACACTCCAATCTCCTCAGCTCTGGCCCCACCCCTTACTTGCTGTGCCCCTTCACAAAGGGCTCTCACTCCTTCAGGGGTTAGCTGGGTCCATTCTTCTGGGGAGTCCCGGGAACAGTGGGGTCTTCTTGACAAAGCATCTGCATCCTTGTTCCCGACCCCCGGCCGGTACTTTAGACTGGAGGTAAAGCCTGATAGGGCGGCCAACCATCTATGGCCCGTGGCATCCAGCTTTGCAGTAGTGAGTAGGTATGTGAGAGGGTTGTTGTCTGTCTTAATTATGAATTCTGCGTCATATAAATAGTCTCTCAGTTTGTCCACTACTGCCCACTTCAAGGCCAGGAACTCAAGCTTGTGGGTGGGATAGTTCCTCTCAGCAGGTGCCAAACTCCGACTCACGTAGGCAACAGGCCTCAAGTGCCCATCATGTTACTGGTACAGCACTCTGCCCAACCCATCTCGGCTGGCATCTACATGCAGTTCGTATGGTTTGGCTGGATCTGCATAGGCCAAGACTGGGGCAGTTGTAAGGCTCCACTTCAATTGTCTGAAAGCCACTTCACACTCGGTGGTCCACTGCTCTTGGATGGACTCTTTGGATTTACTGGGCCCTCCTGATCTTTCAGGCTTGGCTGGGTCTGGACCATCGTCTTGCTCATTCTTTAATAGCTCAGAGAGTGAGCAAGCTTTTTTAGCAAATCCCTCTACAAATCTCCAGTAGTACGAACAGAACCACAGAAATGACCTCAGCTCGGTCACATTAGTGGGTCTCAGCCAAGAGGTGACAGCTTCCAGATTCTGGGGGTCTGTAGCCACTCCTTCGGCAGACACGATATGGCCCAGGTAATTGACCGAAGGTTGGTAGAACTCGCACTTTTCCATGGAGAGCTTCAGGCCTTCATCATGGAGCCTCTTCAGGACCTTTTCTAGGTGCTCTTCATGCTCCTCCAAGGTCTTGCCAAACACGATGATATCGTCTAGGTATACCAATACTTCAGTCAGGTTCATGTCCCCCACAGTCTTTTCCATCAATCTCTGGAAGGTAGCTGGGGCGCCAGACAGACCTTAAGGCATGCGGTCGAATTTGAAAAATCCCACCGGGGTAATGAAAGCGGTCTTTTCCCTATCTTCAGGGTGCATGGGGATTTGATAGTATCCACTCTTCAGATCCAGCACGATGAACCACTTCGGCTCCGATAGGCTCTGTAGGGCATCTTCTATTCTGGGGGTGGTATATTGGTCAGGAATTGTCCTTCGGTTTAATGTCCTGTAATCGATACACAACCGCAACGACCCGTTCTTCTTCCTCCACTTCCACCACTATTGGGGAAGCGTATGGACCTTGAGACTCCCGGATTACTCCTGTTCTCTTCAACTCGGTCAGCTGTTCTCATAGGTCTTCCAAGTCCCCTAAAGGAATCCGCCTGGCTCTTTCTCGGAAAGGCTTGTGCTCCTCCAGACGGATTCGGTGTTAGGCACTTTTTGCGCCCAACATCAAACTCACTCTTTGAGAATGCAGCTCACCTTCTTAAGAGTTGAGTCTTGGCCCTTTCCACCCATGCAGGTGTGAGAGGAGTGTTCTTTGGGTAGAATACTTCCACAGGGATATCATCTTTCCCTCCGCCCCTCAAATCACACAGTGAGACTGGGATGGCTGTGTTTACTTTCCTCAGCAACATCCTTGCTGGCATATTCACCAGTGAGGCTGTAGTGTTGCAAAGACTGACTGAGATACTACCGTGACTTCTCTCACAGTAGTGAAAGCCAGGCCAGGGGTCAAACACAGTAAATCCAGCAAGAGGAGGAGGCAGGTTGCAGAAACGGGGACAAGCCAAAGGTCTGGTAACAGGAAGCAGGCAGGAATAGGTAACTGTAGCAAAGTCTGTTATACAAGCCGGGATCAGGTACAGGAGAAGACAAGTCGGTAAAGCAAGCCAGGGGGTCAAACCAGGAGAGCAGATCAGACAGGTCAGGAACAAGCCGGGTCACAACAGGAATCCAAACAGTAATTTGCACAGAGGCTCAGGAACACAGGAAGACTGACAAACCAGCAACTGCAGACACCAGCAGACTTCCTTATATAGGCCCATGTGACCTGCTGGTAGAGATATTGGGTCCTAGAGCCCTTCTCCTGCCAGAGATGCTGGGTCCTAAAGTCCTTCTCCTGCTGTTGGTGCCATTTCTCCTACGGCCATTTCCCTGACAGTGCCCCCCCAAGGGGCAGCCTCCGGATGCCCTTATGGGCCAATGCTTCGGGATGTCTGCTGTGAAAGTCCCGCACAAGTCTAGGAGCATGCACATTGTTTGCAGGCTCCCAGGAATTGTCTTCGGGAGGGTACCCCCTCCATTTGATTAGATACTGGACTTGCCTACCCCTCCTCCGGCAATCCATAATGGCTTCGACCTCAAATTCTGTTTTCCCTTCTACCAATACTGGAGGTGGAGGTGGCTCTTCTCTTCCAGGGAAGGGACTGGATACAGCTGGTTTAAGCAGGGAGATATGGAACACTGGATGGATCTTGTAAGTATTGGGTAGTTCCAGCTCGAAAGCCACCGAATTTATCTCTCTTTTGATTTCAAAGGGACCGATGAATTTGGGTCCAAGCTTCCGGGAGGGACATGAGAGCTTGAGGTTTACTGAAGAAAGCCATACCTTGTCCCCAATCTTAAAGACAGGATTCCCTCTTCTTCTTTTATCATGGAACTTTTTATAGTTCTCTTGGGCTTTTCGCATGGCCTCCTGAAGCAACTTGTAGTTGGATTGAATGAACCTTAATCGATCCTGGACAGCTGGAGCAGATGTTTCAGGTATAGTATTTGGCAGGAAGGAGGGATGGAATCCATAGTTCGCTCACAAAGGGGACTGATTGATTGCTGCATGCAAAGAGTTATTATATGCAAACTCAGCACAGGGAAGAAGGGAGATCCAAACAATAAAAAACTCTAGTAGGGGAATTGGCGCTGTTCAAAAAAATCTGTATATATACTAAAAGTAAAAGGTGTGTGTGCATGGAGGTGCGTCAACAAAATAAATAGAAATCTTTTAAAGGTGATGGAACCCTTTGAAATGTGTGTGCCACATAAGCTATAATCATACAAAACACCACAAAAAATAGTGAAAATTAAACATCAATTGCATCCACTGTGAAAGTCTAAATAATAAATGTTCAAAACAGTGTGACACCGTATATCAAAATGACATCTATTGATCTTCAAGTAATGGCAAAAAATCACAAAAATGATAAAAAAAGTATATGAAATGAAAAACCAAAAATATTTAAATAAAATTTTTTTTTTTTCTATAGAAAAAATCTGTAGTAAAATAACGATGTGTGCATCCAAATAATCCAATAGAGGTTTTGATTACTGCTGTGACTGGTATCCGTCTTCTATTGTACCCCCACTTGTGCCCTCACTCACCGGAGCGCCCAACCCCTGCAGGGGTAATAGGCATGTGAATGTGAATCTAGTAGCGATGTTCCTTATCGATCGGTGTTCCTCTCTGCGATTTCCTGGTCTCCTTTCCCCGTATGTCACTGTTGTCCTCTTAGTGGTCTCCACCGGAATATATTCATATGTGATGAGAAAAAAGGAGCCTCATAGTGTAAATCCAAAAGGTATATGTTTAATAAAACAATAAAATCTTAAAAACTGGAGCTGACAATGCTCTGCTGGCTGGCTCAAAGCCAATAACCGCAGCAACAACGTGGTAGCGGCGTGCGTTCCACAGCCTGCCTACCAAAACCGGAAGCCTAAGCAAAATCAGAAGCTGAAGCGACGTATGCGTACCACGTGACCACGCCTTACGCGTTTCGTCATCAAGACGTCATCTGAGGCGCGGCCATCTTGGTACACCATACGTCCTTATATACTACAAGGAGGCGCCATGGTGTCCAATCCAAAGACATGGTTGTGCAATCACACCCACCCAGCGGGGAAGTGACAGACCTACGATGCCAAGATGAGATGAATGCGAAGTTGACACCTTACACCCCCTAGTGGAAAATTTAGAAAATGTCATAACGGGGCGCCTCCGTATAATCAACAAACGACGGAAGGATGAAGTTCGTAACTATGCAATAAAAATGGCATGTAAATAAACCATTACATATATAAATGTGCAACCATTTGTGAAGAGAGAAAATATAAAAAAAAAAAAAAAAAAAAGAAAATAAAAAGCGTCAGTGCCAATAATTAATATATAGTAGACCAAAGGAAACAGAAAAAGCGGACTACATACAAACATGTATATATATACACTTGTCTGTACACCCACATATATAAACATGTGGAAATAGAAATAATAAAAAGCTCTACTGATGTCACCAAGTCTGTGTACATAAAAGTTAAACATATTCATGACCCTGATAAAAAAACATATAATAATAATAAAAAAATGAGTGATAAAAAAACATATAATAATAATAAAATGAGTGAATATCTCACATCATACTGAAAACATGTGTGTGTATAAAATGTATGTATCAAAACAGAACATATGTGTTTAAATAAAAGTGTATATATGCCCAGTCAGGGCTGCATCTGTTAGAAACGCTATGTGAGAATAAGAAAAAGGGCTAGTTATAAATGTAAGGCCACTTTATCAACAGTAGATGTCTCCATAACTGCCTGTTATGCTCTAGACAAATGCGTGTGTGCGACAACACAAGTCAGCACATATTCGTGTATATAGAAAAAACGCATATGTGTCAAACACTGCATCCAATGAAGAGTGTACATCCTAAAAATACTATGTGATAATAAAAGAAACGTAATAAGTACTGTGTGGAAACTAGAAGATCATATTAAAAATTGGATAAAAAAACAGTTTAAATCAATCTTCACATTAAGTCCTCTGGGTACCAAACAGTCTAAACGATATATCCATCTAGTTTCGTTCTGGGATATCAAGTTCTTCCTACTACCCCCCCTCCAATAGTCCTTAATGGTATCAATACCATAAAAAACCAGACCCGATTGATCTCTGTGGTAAAATTCGTTGAAATGTCTTGAGAGGTTATGCTTAGGAAACCCCTTCCTAATATTATTAATGTGCTCTCTAATACGCACACATAGGGGTCTCGTAGTCCTACCCACATATTGCAGTCGGCACGGACATTCGATGACGTAAGTCACATGGGTAGTATTACAAGTGATCAATTCTCTGATGTCATACTCTATGCCTTTCCTTGATTTAAATGAGGATCTCTTTTTCCGTTGTTTTTTACTAACCTGGCAGGCCAAACACTTTTGCCATCTATAAAAGCCCTTCATACCAGAAAACAGTTTAACATTTCTCGGGGGGTCAATCACATTATGGACCAAGTGGTTTCTAAGAGTTGGTGCTCTCCTATAAATAAAACGGGGCTTTTTGGTAAGAATTTTCCCCAAAGTCCTGTCAGATTTTAAAATGGGCCAGTATTTTCTCACTATATGCTCTATAGTGCGGTATTGGTTATTAAAGCCTGTAATAAAAGCTATGTCCCCTGGAGAATTCTTGTTGGCCTTGTTCTTTTTTGTTAGTAGGGAGTCTCAGTCCAGATCTTGTATCTCCTTTTTTAATTTCATTAAAGGCTCAATATGGTAACCTTTATCCACAAACTTGTTTATCAAGATATCAGCTTGGTTCTGGTAATCCTCGATATTCCGACAATTTCTCCGTATTCTCAACAGCTGCCCTTTGGGGATGTTCTCTTTCCACTTAGGGTGGTGACAGCTGGAGATGGGTATATACCTGTTTCGATCTGTGGTTTTAAAGAAGGTTTTCGTCAACAATTCTTCACCAACTTTGTAGATCTGCAAATTCAAGTAATCTATCAGATTATAGTCAGATTTACCAGTAAAGGAAATACCATAAATATTCTGATTCAGTTCATCCAGAAACTTCTGGAACGACTCTGAGCCACCTTCCCACAGTATGATGACATTTTCAATATAGACGGTAAAACTTTATTTCAGGTCGTCTAATACCATATATATAATGTTCTTCCAACATATTCATAAATAAGTTCGCCACACTTGGGGCATATTTGGCACCCATGGCCACGCCTTTTTTCTGGACATAAAACTCTTTTTTATACCAAAAATAATTGCTATCCATTGCCAACTCTAATCCTTCCAAGATACATTTAATTTGTTCATGCCTTAGTTCTGATCTATCATATAAGACCTTCTCAACCCCTTTTAATCCGTCCTTCTGGGAAATACTTGTATATAGAGAGTTGACGTCTATTGTTGCCAATAACCATTGGCCACTCCCTGTAATTGTTCTCAATTCATTAATAAGTTGGGTGCTATCCCTAAGGTAGGATTTACCTTTCACCACTATGGGTTTCAGAAATTGGTCAATGTATTCTCCCAGTCTTGAGAATAAGGAGTCCACTCCACTTATAATTGGCCTGCCCGGTGGTCTGTTCAACCGTTTGTGTATCTTGGGCAGATAGTATATGACCGGGGTTCTAGTAGATTCTGGAGCCAGTGGCGTCTCCAGCTTTCGTATTTAGGGGGGGCACATGGGGGGACAGGGACAAAAATAGGGGGGCAATATAAAATGCAAATAGATAGATAGATAGATAGATAGATAGATAGATAGATAGATAGATAGATAGATAGATAGATCTATATATATATTATCTATCCTGGGGCCCTTTACCCCTTTACTACGATCCCACAGCGGCCCTTTCACATGTTCTGCAGTGAGCTCCCTTCCTACTGTATTGGGACCCCCCCCAGGGTGACAGAGAACAAGAGATATATGTCACCAGCATACCAAGAAAATATAAGGGTCCAAAGCAGTGGGAGAACTATCAGGGTTGCAAAGGTTGTCTTGCCACCGGGCCCTGGTGTTCTGCCACTGTGGGGTTCCCCAGCCTCCTCTTGCTGTCCTGCCCCTGCTATTGACAGCTCAGGTCTGGATTCTTTTAGAATTTACAGGCTGGTTCTCTTGTCCTAAGGACGAGAGAAATCAGTCAGTTTTTTCAGTAACTGAGAGTCCTGGTGGAGTCCTTCCTGCAACTCGCTCTTCTCCCTGCCAATGAGGATGCAGGGGAAGGAGCAGATCAGGCGGTCGTGGTTGTGTGAGCGCTCGCATTATGCAGTGTCAGCGAGCAGAGGGAGGGGGGAGGAATCACCCGCAGGAGCTGACTGGGGATGTTCTCCCTCTCAATAGAGACTGTGTTACCCCAGCGGTGGCCCGAGTAAGATGCGGCACATCCGATATGAATACAAACAAAAAGAAATTGCTTTTTTGTAAAAAAAAAAAAAAATTAAATTAAAAAAAAAAATTTTTTTGGGGGGGGGCACATGGTGGGGCCCAGCATAATGTTGGGGGGGTCAGGGCCCCCTCTGGCCCCCCCTAGGGTCGCCATTGTCTGGAGCTAAATATTGGGCTTCTTTTTTATTTAAAATACCTGCCTCTCCCCCTTTCTTTACAAGTTTCTTCAGTTTCTTTTCATATTGTGACTTGGGATTACGTTTCAGTTTTTTATAGGTGTTTTAAACTCTCAATAAATTCTCCATCTCTTCTTCATATTCTTCCTTCTTCAATATAACTAGTCCACCCCCCTTATCGGCGGGTCGTATCACCACTTGCTTTCTATTTCCAATTTCCTTGATCGTTTTCCAAACTTGTGTACTTTTAGACTTTTTCTTTTCCATTTTGGCCAAATCACTTTCTACTATACGTTTGAAGGCCCCTATACACTGATCCCCTGGAACTTTAGGATTAAAAATTGAATTGTTCTTGAGATTAGTATGGACATAGATTTCTGGTTCAGACATTGATATGACCCTTTCATTCAAAGCATAATGTTTCTTTATTTTTAGTTTCCTAATAAATTTCTGTAGGTCAATATATACTTTAAATTTATCAATGCTCTTGTCCGGTGCGTATTTTAATCCCAAATCCAGTATCTTTAGTTCATCATTGGAGAAGACTGCTTTACTTAGATTAAAAATTCCCTGGCCTAATACTCCCTTCTTCTTTTTCTTCTTCCCTCCTCGTTTTCCTCTTGTCTGCTTCTTTCGTTGCCTCTGTATGTGTATTTCGGTTCCCTTTCTGGATTCCTGCTCTCTCCACTCTCTATATTCCTTCGTGGATATTGTGGGGATGGATAACCTGGGTAGCCATTCGTCCTCTGCATCCTGTTCATACCCATGGGTAAATGGCCTCTTCTTCGGGGATTGTAGGAGTCTACCTGTGTTCCTCTCCATCCGGGACGGCGATACTGTACTCTCGCATTCCATCTCCCAGGTGGTCTGTCTCTTGATCTCCCCTGGAAAAAATCCCTTTCTCCTGGATTATCTCTCCTGTTTCTAAATTCCCAATGTGATGTATGTTGTCTTCCTTCCCTAATGGGGGAGAATCTATTGTACGTCGGGACATTATACCGTGGAGTCCCTGGGGATCTCCCATAATTGGGTTCATAATGTTCTTCCCTTCTGCTATCTGCACGTCCACGTGGATAATTAGGTGTTCTAGGTGTTTCCCCACTTCTCATAGGGGGTATATGTTCAAATCGGGTTTGTCGGAGGGTATTTAAGTTCTGAACTCCCACCTCTACAGTGTCTTCACTAGGGTTATCGTCTAGTGATATTTCATCCTGGTCCTCATCAATCCTATCACTATCCATTTGCCACTTATAAACCTTTCTGTTGGTATAGTCCAGGACATCCCTTTTGAACTTCTTTTGTTTTTTGGCTTAGATCTCCAAATCATATTTTTTAATTATTTCCTGTAACTCCCTCTCTTTAATTTTGTAATCAGTTTGGTTACTATATGGCTGTAAGAGAGTTTTGATTTCACTGATGTTGGCCTCAATCCCTCTGAGTTTCAATTGTCTTCTTTTAACTATATTACTCAGAAGTTCTTTCTCACATTTGGAGAAAAAAGCATACCAATCTTCCATGAGGGTGGCGTTATTGAGGCCATCATTGGGATTCAAATCCCACCTCAGCCTTCTAGGTGTCATATTTTCCCCAATGTATGTCTCCAGGATGGCAACGTCCCACCAAACCCTGAGCTGTTTCTCCAGGATATGTCTGAGCTGTTTAAACAAACTATTCATATCTTGTGTGATGTTAACTTGTTCCTGACTGAAAATCCCTGTGAGATCGATATTGCGATTCATCATATAGCCAGAAATATCCATAGCAGCAGAATTAATCAGTGCACCCACAGGGTACCAAAAGGATAAGAATCAAATATTCTGCACTCAGGACAAATGTAAAAGGAACTGCAGCCCCTCAGAAAAAGAAAATCACCAAGGTGAAATCCAAACAATAAAAAACTCTAGTAGGGGAATTGGCGCTGTTCAAAAAAATCTGTATATACTAAAAGTAAAAGGTGTGTGTGCATGAAGGTGCGTCAACAAAATAAATAGAAATCCTATAAAGGTGCTGGAACCTATGAAATGTGTGTGCCACATAAGCTATAATCATACAAAACACCACAAAAAATAGTGAAAATTAAACATCAATTGCATCCACAGTGAAAGTCTAAATAATAAATGTTCCAAACAGTGTGACACCGTATATCAAAATGACATCTATTGATCCTCTAGTAATGGCAAAAAATCCCAAAAATGATAAAAAAGTATGTGAAATGAAAAACAAAAAATGTTTAAATAATAAAAAAAAAATTCTATAGAAAAAATCTGTAGTGAAATAACGATGTGTGCATCCAAATAATCCCATAGAGGTCTTGATTACTGCTGTGACTGGTGCTATCCGTTTTCTATTGTACCCCCACTTGTGCCCTCACTCACCAGAGTGCCCAACCCCTGCAGGGGTAATAGGCATGTGAATGTGAATCCAGTAGCGATGTTCCTTATCGATCGGTGTCCCTCTCTGCGATTTCCTGGTCTCCTTTCCCCGTATGTCACTGTTGTCCTCTTAGTGGTCTCCACCGGGATATGTCCATATGTGATGAGAAAAAAGGAGCCTCACAGCGTAAATCCAAAAGGTATAAGTTTATTAAAACAATAAAATCTTAAAAACTGGAGCTGACAATGCTCTGCTGGCTGGCTCAAAGCCAATCACTGCAGCAACAATATGGTAGCGGCGTGCGTTCCACAGCCTGCCTACCAAAACCGGAAGTCTAAGCAAAATCAGAAGCTGAAGCGACGTATGCATACCACGTGACCACGCCTTACGCGTTTCGTCATCAAGACGTCATCTGAGGCACGGCCATCTTGGTATACCATACGTCCTTATATACTACAAGGAGGCGCCATGGTGTCTAATCCAAAGACATGGTTGTGCAATCACACCCACCCAGCGGGGAAGTGACAGACCTACAATGCCAAGATGAGATGAATGCGAAGTTGACACCTTACACCCCCTAGTGGAAGATTTAGAAAATGTCATAACGGGGCGCCTCTGTATAATCAACAAACGACGGAAGGATGAAGTTCGTAACTATGCAAAAAAAAAATGGCATGTGAACAAACCATTACATATATACAGTAAATGTGCAACCATTTGTGAAGAGAGAAAATATAAAAAAAAAATAAATAAATAAATAAAAAAGAAAGAAAAAAGAAAATAAAAAGCATCAGTGCCAATCCCCGAAGAAGAGGCGATTTACCCATGGCTATGAATAGGATGCAGAGGACGAATGGCTACCCAGGTTATCCATCCCCACAATATCCACGAAGGAATAAAGAGAGTGGAGAGAGCAGGAATCCAGAAAGGGAACCGGAATACACATACAGAGGCAACGAAAGAAGCAGACAAGAGGAAAACGAGGAGGGAAGAAGAAAAAGAAGGGAGTATTAGGCCAGGGAATTTTTAATCTAAGTGAAGCAGTCTTCTCCAATGATGAACTAAAGATACTGGATTTAGGATTAAAATACGCACCGGACAAGAGCATTGATAAATTTGAAGTATATATTGATCTACAGAAATTTATTATGAAACTGAAAATAAAGAAACATTATGCTTTGAATGAAGGGGTCATATCAATGTCTGAACCAGAAATCTATGTCCATACTAATCTCAAGAACAATTCAATTTTTAATCCTAAAGTTCCAGGGGATCAGTGTATAGGGGCCTTCAAACGTATGGTAGAAAGTGATTTGGCCAAAATGGAAAAGAAGAAGAAGTCTAAAAGTACACAAGTTTGGAAAACAATCAAGGAAATTGGAAATAGAAAGCAAGTGGTGATACGACCCGCCGATAAGGTGGACTAGTTATATTGAAGAAGGAAGAATATGAAGAAGAGATGGAGAATTTATTGAGAGTTAAAACACCTATAAAAAAACTGAAACGTAATCCCAAGTCACAATATGAAAAGAAACTGAAGAAACTTGTAAAGAAAGGGGAGAGGCAGGCATTTTAAATAAAAAAGAAGCCCAATATTTAGTTCCAGAATCTACTAGAACCCCGGTCATATACTATCTGCCCAAGATACACAAACGGTTGAACAGACCACCGGGCAGGCCAATTATAAGTGGAGTGGACTCCTTATTCTCAAGACTGGGAGAATACATTGACCAATTTCTGAAACCCCTAGTGGTGAAAGGTAAATCCTACCTTAGGGATAGCACCCAACTTATTAATGAATTGAGAACAATTACAGGGAGTGGCCAATGGTTATTGGTAACAATAGACGTCAACTCTCTATATACAAGTATTTCCCAGAAGGACGGATTAAAAGGGGTTGAGAAGGCCTTATATGATAGATCAGAACTAAGGCATGAACAAATTAAATGTATCTTGGAAGGATTAGAGTTGGCAATGGATAGCAATTATTTTTGGTATAAAAAAGAGTTTTATGTCCAGAAAAAAGGCGTGGCCATGGGTGCCAAATATGCCCCAAGTGTGGTGAACTTATTTATGGATATGTTGGAAGAACATTATATATATGGTATTAGACGACCTGAGATAAAGTTTTACCGTCGATAGATCGACGATGTCATCATACTGTGGGAAGGTGAATCACAGTCGTTCCAGAAGTTTCTGGATGAACTGAATCAGAATATTTATGGTATTTCCTTTACTGGTAAATCTGACTATAATCTGATAGATTACTTGGATTTGCAGATCTACAAAGTTGGTGAAGAATTGTTTACGAAAACCTTCTTTAAAACCACAGATCGAAACAGGTATATACCAATCTCCAGCTGTCACCACCCTAAGTGGAAAGAGAACATCCCCAAAGGGCAGCTGTTGAGAATACGGAGAGATTGTCGGAATATCGAGGATTACCAGAACCAAGCTGATATCTTGATAAACAAGGTTGTGGATAAAGGTTACCATATTGAGCCTTTAATGAAATTAAAAAAGGAGATACAAGATCTGGACTAAGACTCCCTACTAACAAAAAATAACAAGGCCAACAAGAATTCTCCAGGGGACATAGCTTTTATTACAGGCTTTAATAACCAATAAGGCACTATAGAGCATATAGTGAGAAAATACTGGCCCATTTTAAAATCTGACAGGACTTTGGGGAAAATTCTTACCAAAAAGCCCCGTTGTATTTATAGGAGAGCACCAACTCTTAGAAACCACTTGGTCCATAATGTGATTGACCCCCCGAGAAATGTTAAACTGTTTTCTGGTATGAAGGGCTTTTATAGATGGCAAAAGTGTTTGGCCTGCCAGGTTAGTAAAAAACAACCAAAAAAGAGATCCTCATTTAAATCAAGGAAAGGCATAGAGTATGACATCAGAGAATTGATCACTTGTAATACTACCCATGTGACTTACGTCATCGAATGTCCGTGCCGACTGCAATATGTGGGTAGGACTACGAGACCCCTATGTGTGCGTATTAGAGAGCACATTAATAATATTAGGAAGGGGTTTCCTAAGCATAACCTCTCAAGACATTTCGACGAATTTTACCACAGAGATCAATCGGGTCTGGTTTTTTATGGTATTGATACCATTAAGGACCATTGGAGGGGGGGTAGTAGGAAGAACTTGATATCCCAGAACAAAACTAGATGGATATATCGTTTAGACTGTTTGGTACCCAGAGGACTTAATGTGAAGATTGATTTAAACAGTTTTTTATCCAATTTTTAATATGACCTTCTAGATTCCACACAGTACTTATTACGTTTCTTTTATTATCACATAGTATTTTTAGGATGTACACTCTTCATTGGATGCAGTGGCCTTTTATTATGTACACAGACTTGGTGACATCAGTAGAGCTTTTTATTATTTCTATTTCCACATGTTTATATATGTGGGCGTACAGACAAGTGTATATATATATATATATATACACACACACATGTTTGTATGTAGTCCGCTTTTTCTGTTCCCTTTGGTCTACTATATATTAATTATTGGCACTGACGCTTTTTATTTTCTTTTTTTTTTTTTTTATATTTTCTCTCTTCACATTTATATATGTAATGGTTTGTTCACATGCCATTTTTATTGCATAGTTACGAACTTCATCCTTCCGCCATTTGTTGATTATACAGAGGCGCCCCGTTATGACATTTTCTAAATTTTCCACTAGGGGGTGTAAGGTGTCAACTTCGCATTCATCTCATCTTGGCATTGTAGGTCTGTCACTTCCCCGCTGGGTGGGTGTGATTGCACAACCATGTCTTTGGATTAGACACCATGGCGCCTCCTTGTAGTATATAAGAACGTATGGTGTACCAAGATGGCCGCGCCTCAGATGACGAAAACGCGTAAGGCGTGGTCACGTGGTACGCATGCGTCGCTTCAGCTTCTGATTTTGCTTAGGCTTCCGGTTTTGGTAGGCAGGCTGTGGAACGCACGCCGCTACCACATTGTTGCTGCGGTAATTGGCTTTGAGCCAGCCGGCAGAGCATTGTCAGCTCCAGTTTTTAAAATTTTATTGTTTTAATAAACTTATACCTTTTGGATTTACGCTGTGAGGCTCCTTTTTTCTCATCACATATGGATATATTCCGGTGGAGATCACTAAGAGGACAACAGTGACATACGGGGAAAGGAGACCAGGAAATCGCAGAGAGGAACACCGATCGATAAGGAACATCGCTACTGGATTCACATTCACATGCCTATTACCCCTGCAGGGGTTGGGCGCTCTGGTGAGTGAGGGCACAAGTGGGGGTACAATAGAAGACGGATAGCACCAGTCACAGCAGTAATCAAGACCTCTATTGGATTATTTGGATGCACACACCGTTATTTTATCACAGACTTTTTTCACATTCATAGGACAATTTTTATTGGATTATTTGGATGCACACATCGTTATTTTACTACAGATTTTTTCTATAGAAATTTTTTTTTTTATTATTATTTAAACATTTTTTGTTTTTCATTTCACATACTTTTTTATCAGTTTTGGGATTTTTTGCCATTACTAGAGGATCAATAGGTGTCATTTTGATATACGGTGTCACACTGTTTTGAACGTTTATTATTTAGACTTTCACAGTGGATGCAATTGATGTTTAATTTTCACTATTTTTTGTGGCACACACATTTCATAGGTTCAAGCACCTTTATAGGATTTCTATTTATTTTGTTGACGCACCTTCATGCACACACACCTTTTACTTTTAGTATATACAGATTTTTTTGAACAGCTCCAATTCCCCTACTAGAATTTTTTATTGTTTGGATTTCACCTTGGTGATTTTCTTTTTCTGGGGGGCTGCAGTTCCTTTTACATTTGTCCTGAGCCGGAATATTTGATTCTTAAGAAGGGAGATCCAGTCATCCTGCGAGCAAGTAAAGAAACATCAAAGGTACTGTTCTAAGGTCTGGTTAGTCCTTTCTGTTTGACCATTGCTCTGAGGGTGGTAAGCTGAAGAAAGACACACTTCTATTGATAGAGACTTGCAGAGATCCCTCCAGAACTTGGAGGTGAACTGTACCCCTCTATTGGAGACAATACTATCCGGTAATCCATGTAATCTGCCAATCTCTTTAATGAACATGTTTGCTGTGTCCGAAGCGGAGGGTGTGCCAATCATCGGAAGGAAGTGTGCCATTTTGGAAAGGCGGTCTACCACCACCATGATGGTGGTGCATCTACCAGAGGGGGGCAGGTCTACTATAAAGTCCATGGATATTTCTTTCCAGGGTTGTTCAGGAATGGGTAATGGCCTCAAAAGTCCCCATGGCTTGGCATAGGAACCCTTGTTGCGCTGGCAAATGGTGCAAGAGTTCACATACTTTCTGCAGTCCTGTCTTAGGCTGGCCCACCAAAATGAGCGCTGAACAAGTTCAGTGGTCTTTGTATCCCAAAATGCCCGGCAAGTTTATGGTCATGTGACATTTTTAGAACTTGGAGTCTGACTGGCTGGGGAACAAAAATTTTATCCTGGTGCCACAGAAATCCATCTTGGTTTCTCAGTGAGGACACTTCTGAACCAGAGCACTGGGTTGAGGCTTGCTTGATTAAGGTCTTTAAGTCAGGTTGGATAAGCAAAAAATTCTGGGTGGATAGGATCGTACTTGGCTCTGTCGTTTCAGGGGTGTCCGGAAACATTTGTGAGAGTGCATCTGCCTTCCCATTCTTGGAACCTGGCTGATATGTAAGATGGAAATTAAACCTGGAGAAGAACAGAGCCCAGCGGGCTTGCCGGGGTCTTAAACGTTTGGCTGTCCTGAGTAGGGATGAGCCGAACACCCCCCTGTTCGGTTCGCACCAGAACATGTGAACAGGAAAAAAATGTGTTTGAACGCGCGAACACCGTTAAAGTCTATGGGACACGAACATAAATAATCTAAAGTGCTAATTTTAAAGGCTAATATGCAAGTTATTGTCATAAAAAGTGTTTGGGGACCTGGGTCCTGCCCCAGGGGACATGGATCAATGCAAAAAAACCTTTTAAAAAACGGACGTTTTTTCGGGAGCAGTGATTTTAATAATGCTTAAAGTCAAACAATAAAAGTGTAATATCCCTTTAAATTTCGTACCTGGGGGGTGTCTATAGTATGCCTGTAAAGGGGCGCATGTTTCCTGTGTTTAGAACAGTCTGACAGCAAAATTACATTTCAAAGAAAAAAAAGTCATATAAACTACTCGCGGCTTTTAATGAATTGCTGGTCCGACAATACACATAGAAGTTCATTGATAAAAACAGCATGGGAATTCCCCACAGGGGAACCCCGAACCAAAATTTTTTAAAAAAATGACGTGGGGGGTCCCCCTAAATTCCATACCAGGCCCTTCAGGTCTGGTATGGATATTAAGGGGAACCCCGCGCCAAAATTTTTTAAAAAAACGGCGTGGGGTCCCCCCAAAAATCCATACCAGACCCTTATCCGAGCACGCAACCTGGCAGGCCGCAGGAAAAGAGGGGGGGATGAGAGAGCACCCCCCCTCCTGAACCATACCAGGCCACATGCCCTCAACATTGGGAGGGTGCTTTGGGGTAGCCCCCCAAAACACCTTGTCCCCATGTTGATGAGGACAAGGGCCTCATCCCCCACAACCCTGGTCGGTGGTTGTGGGGGTCTGCGGGCGGGGGGCTTATCGGAATCTGGAAGCCCCCTTTAACAAGGGGACCACCAGATCCCGGCCCTCCCCCTGTGTGAAATGGTAAGGGGGTACAAAAGTACCCCTACCGTTTCACTAAAAAACTGTCAAAAATCTTAAAAATGACAAGAGACAGTTTTTGACAATTCCTTTATTTAAATGCTTCTTCTTTCTTCTATCTTCCTTCGGTTTCTTCCTCCATCTTCTTCTTCTTCTGGCTCTTCTGGTTCTTCCTCCGGTGTTCTCGTCCAGCATCTCCTCCGTGGCGTCTTCTTCCCTTCTTCTCCTCGAGCCGCTCCGCATCCATGGCATGGAGGGAGGCTCCCGCTCTTCTCTTCATCTTCTTCTCTTCTTCATCTTCTTCTCTTCTTCATCTCCTTCTCTTCTTCATCTCCTTCTCTTCTTCATCTCCTTCTCTTCTTCATCTCCTTCTCTTCTTCATCTCCTTCTCCGGGTCGCTCCGCATCCATGGTGGCATGGAGGGAGGCTCCCGCTGTGTGACGCTTCTCCTCTTATACATGGAGATCATATCCCCCCCCCCTTATATATTCAAGATCTGACTTGGACACCTTTCCCAACGAAAATCCTCTGGGTTACTGGGTCTTGAGGATGGATCACTGGCCAGAGCTTGCACAGTATGCAATTGAGCTACTGGCCTGTCCTGCATCCAGCGTTCTTTCGGAACGCACATTCAGTGCTGCTGGAGGCGTGGTAACCGATCACAGGGTGCGTCTGTCCACCGACTCGGTCAATCGTCTGACCTTCATAAAAATGAATCAGTCTTGGATCACCACCAGATACCAAGCACCTGGTGCTGATGTAACCGAATACATTTTTTGAAAATGTCAGATCCCTTCAGAGACTGCCTATGCTGATGCTGAGTGACTCTCTTGTTATGCTGAGTAATTATCCTCTTCCTCCTCAATGATCACATTGATAGTTTGTAAGAACATTTTTGGGTCTGGGCGCGGCCACCAGTGCCTAAGGCCCAATTTTTCAGCCCCTGTTTAACAGGGGCGTGTAATTACAATTTTTGATGCAATTCTTTGCAGCAGGGCTCGTTTCTGCGTTCCAACTAGAGTGTCTGTGAGGGGTTGCAGTGTTGTGGCACCAGCACCAGTGCCTAAGGCCCAATTTTTCTGCCCCTGTCTAACAGGGGCGTGTAATTACAATTTTTGATGCAATACTTTGCAGCAGGGCTCGTTCCTGCGTTCCAACTAGAGTGTCTGTGAGGGGTTGCAGTGTTGTGGCACCAGCACCAGTGCCTAAGGCCCAATTTTTCTGCCCCTGTCTAACAGGGGCGTGTAATTACAATTTTTGAAGCAATACTTTGCAGCAGGGCTCGTTCCTGCGTTCCAACTAGAGTGTCTGTGAGGGGTTGCAGTGTTGTGGCACCAGCACCAGTGCCTAAGGCCCAATTTTTCAGCCCTTGTTTAACAGGGGCGTGTAATTACAATTTTTGATGCAATACTTTGCAGCAGGGCTCGTTCCTGCGTTCCAACTAGAGTGTCTGTGAGGGGTTGCAGTGTTGTGGCACCAGCACCAGTGCCTAAGGCCCAAGTTTTCTGCCCCTGTTCAACAGGGACATGTAATTACAATTCTTGATCTAATATTTCACAGCAGGGCCCTGTGAGGGCTTACAGTGTTGTGGCCACAACAACACCTAAGGCCCCAATTTAGGCAGAGTATATAGGGCAGGCCCCTACTTTCAAACATCCAACTTACAAACGACTCCTACTTGCAAACGGAAGGAGACAACAGGAAGTGAGATGAAATCTACCCCTAGGAAGGGAAATTCTCTCCTGTAAGAGTTAATATGGGAAAAACATTTCTTCTTTCCACTGATGCTTTCCAATCCTTGTTCCACAAAAAAACCCAAATTTTCTAAAAATATTTGTCATTGGGACAGAAAGTGAGGTGAAATCTTCTGAAGAGGAGCACAGACAGCAAAACAAATGTCACAGGGGTACCCAAAATGTACCCATTCAAAATTACAAACAGATTCTACTTAACAACAAACCTACAGTCCCTGTCTTGTTTGCACCGCCTGTATACTGCTGTTCAGAGTATATAGGGCCTGGGGGCCCCACACCTTTCCTTATTTTAATTTGGGTGCGGGGTTCCCCTTAATATCCATACAAGACCTAAAGGGTCTGGTAATGGACTGGGGGGTACCCATGCCGTTTGTCTCACTGATTTTCATCCATATTGCCAGGACCCGACATTACAATAAACCCGCAAGCAGTTTTAAATGACTTTTATTCCTTTAAAAATGACATTTGGTGCAGGGACTGTTCTAAACACGGGAAACACACGCCACTTTACAGGCATACTATAGACACCCCCCAGGTACGATATTTAAAGGAATATTTCACTTTTTTTTCACTTTAAGCATCATTAAAATCACTGCTCCCCAAAAAAAGGCCGTTTTTAAAACTTTTTTTTGCATTGATACATGTCCCCTGGGGTAGGACCCGGGTCCTCAAACCCTTTTTAGGACAATACCATGCAAATTAGCCTTTAAAACGAGCACTTTTGATTTCAAACGTTCGAGTCCCATAGACTTTAATGGGGTTATAAAGTTTGCGCAAATTTTCGGTCCATTCGCAGGTTCTGGTGCAAACCAATCCGGGGGGTGTTCGGCTCATCCCTAATCTCCATCAATAAAATGCACCTGTGTTCATTATCCATAGCATAAGCTTGCCCATACCATATCCCCACCCTCACCATGGGCCACTCCATCCACAACCATATCAGCAAACTGCTCACCCGCACAACGCCATACACAACGTCTGCCATCTGCCCTGTACAGTGAAAACCGGGATTCATCCGTGAAGAGAGAACACCTCTTCAAAGTGCCAGACGCCATCCAATGTGAGCCTTTGCCCACTCATGTCGGTTATGAGGACGAACTGCAGTCAGGTTGAAAACCCCGATAAGGATGACGAGCAGATGAGCTTCCCTGAGACGGTTTCTGGCAGTTTGTGCAGAAATTCTTTGGTTATGCAAACCGATTGTTGCAGCAGCTGTCCGGGTGGCTGGTCTCAGAGGATCTTGGAGGTGAAGATGCTGGATGTGGAGGTCCTGGGCTGGTGTGGTTACACGTGGTCTGCGGTTGTGAGGCCGGTTGGATCTACTGCCAAATTCTCTAAAACACCTTTGGAGACGGCTTATGGTAGAGAAATGAACATTTATATTCAAGGGCAACAGCTCTGGTGGACATTCCTGCAGTCAGCATCCCTATTGCACGCTCCCTCAAAACTTGCGACATCTGTGGTATTGTGCTGTGTGATAAAACTGCACATTTTAGAGTGGCCTTGTATTGTGGCCAGCCTAAGGCACACCTGTGCAATAATCATGCTGTCTAATCAGCATCTTGATATTCCACACCTGTGAGGTGGATGGATTATCTTGGCAAGGGGAAGATTTAGGGCTCTTTCACATGGACGTGTCCGTGTACGGACTCTGCTTTGCTCAGCGGGGGATGGCTCAGTTGATCCCCGGTGAGCAGGCAGATGACAGCTCCATCTCTGCACACTGTGCAGGGACGGACCTGTGAGCTACGCTCTCCTCTACAGGCGGTCCGTTTTCATCCGATCCACCAGACAGATGGAAAATAGGATTTCCATCCATCTGAATTTAGCGGATCGGATGTCAGCGGACATTTCACCACTGACATCCGTCCCTCCATAGACCTGCATGGAGTGTCAGTTCAGGTCCACCTAAAAAACTGACAGGCGGACCTGAACAGTCCACCGGTGTGGAAGGGGCCTTAGACAGATTTGTGAACAATATTTGAGAGAAAATCAGCCTTTTGTGTACATAGAAAAAGTCGTAGATATTTAAAGCGGAGCGCCGCCGAAAGAAAAATTTTTAAAAGTCAGCAGCTAGAAATACTGCAGCTGCTGACTTTTAAAACATGGACACTTACCTGTCCAGGGCGCCCGCGATGTCGGCACCCGAGGCCGAAGCGTCTCTCCGTCCTCGGGTGCTGCCGCCTCCATCTTCGGTAAGGGAATCAGGAAATGAAGCCGTGCGGCTTCACTTCCCGGTTCCCTACTGCGCATGCGCGAGTCGTGCCGCGCAATACGAATGCTCCCTGCTGCCTCTGGGACCCGTGTGTGTTTCCCAGCAGGCAGCGGGAGGGAGCAGGAAGTGGCGTAAATAACCGCAGATTCTGCGGCTATTTATGCCGGAAGTGGGTACAGATACCTGTAATATACAGGTATCTGTACCCCCCTCCCCCCTGAAAGGTGCCAACTGTGTCACCGGAGGGGGGGGAGGAATCTGATGAGTGGAAGTTCCACTTTTGGGTGGAACTCCACTTTAAGTTCAGCTCATGATAAATAGGGGCAAACACAAAAGTGTTGTGTGTGAATAATTGCGCTCAGTGTAAGTATCACAAATAGTGCAGATCCCAGTGTAGTTAACAATTAAAGGTAAATACCATAAATGTGCGTTACGATAGTTATAAGCATGCACTAATTTCCATACAGTGCCATAAAATACAGATGTCTAAAACTGTGACAGTGTGCCTCTTAGGGCAAAGGCAATGATGTGCAATACTAAAGTGTAGGCTCAATGTGTACATTCATTCCAGGGGGCAGTGTGCCCCTTAAAACAAGCAGCAGCAATAGTGCGTACTCAAGTGTGGACTCAATATGTGCACACAGTCCAATAGCTGCTGTTTGTGGTGGAATGATCAAAGTGACATCTACTAAACTATCCGGAAAGCAAACATGTATACATACACACAATATATATATATATATATATATATATATATATATATATATATATATATAAATAATCAGGAAATAGAAAAAATATATATATATATAAAAAATGACTTAAACCATAAATTAGCTCATGTGACATATATATACCACATTCTGTAAAGATATATCAGGACCGAATGTGCATAAAGCTATATAGACTCGTGTATATGACAAAGTCTCTAAAAAAGCAAAGTCTCTGTGCAATCCAAAAAATATTAATGAATACAAAAAAATAAAAAATATCAGCGGTGACTTCTGTGCTCCTCAAAAGTGGTGACTCCAAGTGCTCCCCCGATGTGTCCCCACTCACTGGAAGCAGTCACCCCTACAGGGGTAATGGGCATAAAGTGGGTGTCTTAGAGTAGATGTTCCCTTGGATGTCCCGCTTAACCTCCGATCCTCCGTGGGTGTGCCCCGGCAATCCGGTTCGAGGTTTCCAGCTGGCGTTTCAGAGATGGACTCCATACCTCATCACCATCAATATGTGTTTTCCTCCATTAAAAAGAAACAGGGGACTTCCGCAGTGAAGTAAGTTCAGGTTTATTTAAAAAGTTTACATAGAACCATAAACAGCTGACCCAGTACAGCCCGGCTATATCAAGAACGAGACCAGGAAGCCAGGGGCGGCGTGCGTCCCAGCTTGCGTTCCAACCAGAGCTTCCGGGTGTGATGTGTGAGCGTGACTCTGCCTTACGCGTTTCGTCAGAGGACGTTATCAAAGATTTAGTATTTCAAATTTATTTTTAATGTAATTTCAATTTAAATCTAATTTTATATAGATTGTATATGTGTATATATATATAGGATTTTTGAATATCATGCACTATAAGGATATATATACGTTTTTTGGAATTTTATAATAATTTTATACAATTAATTTTTATGATCAATTTATCATTCAGTTTGATCAATGTGTTATTGATAAGATCGCTTTGATTGCCCTTACTTGTTTCTATTTAAATATAGTATTTTTGGGCCAGTGATATTAAACATCTTTTAGGGGGGTTAATGGTTTTCCTCTCTTAATGGTTAATTTAATAGGATTTTTGGCTATGCCCACAATTAAAATGGTGCTTTGAAACCCCTGTATTGGCATTCAAGGCGAGCCTTGATTTATCAAGGGATTGGTAGTATTGCTTAGAGCTATTGCTCATTTGCAACATATATTTGAACATTTTCTTGTTTCATTTACAATTTATCTGTAATAGGAGAGATGTTTAAGGGCCTGTGAGGTATTAAATACTCTTTTTGGAGTTACCTGGGTCCTTTTTCCCCTTCTCCTACAGAATGTACATCGGTTGTGCCCATATCCAAGATGACACTCTGAGTCTCTCGCAGCGGGACTCAGAGCGAGGCTTCTCTTAGAGAAAGTACATGGGTTGTGCCCACATCCAAGATGGCGCTCTGAGACTCTCGTAGCGGGACTCAGAGCGAGGCCTGGGGCTTGTATATCAAGTGATGGTTCAGCACGCTGCCCGTTCCCCATTGAAAACGTCAGCCTATGACGAAACGCGTCTGGGAGGGACGTGCTGACGTCACCACGTTGCCATATTGAGGATGGGAGTTTGTTTGCATGCCGGCCGGCAGTGTCCTTTTATTTTCGCTACATTGTGAGTGTTACTTTTTTACAAAATAAAATAGTTTATACGTATTACACTATTGCCACTATTCTTTACTATATGTAGACTGCGGAGCCTGAGATATGGATGGTATGATGGATCCACACAGCTCCATGCCAGGAAGCCGGTTCTGTGGTTGTATCAGTCTGCCTATATAGAGTCTGCTATCTGGTAAGCAGGACTTTCATGTGGTTTGCTGCACTTTGGATATTCCTTTCCATTTATCATCCGGTGGATAGTTATATGCTCATTTCTATTTAATTTCTGGTAAGCGGCTTTGGATACCCTCTTTTTCCATTCATCATCTGGTGGTTAATCACATGCTTCTTTGTTTTTTAATATCTGGTAAGTGGCTTTGGATACCCTCTTTTTCCATTCATCATCTGGTGGTTAATCACATGCTTCTTTGTTTTTTTTCTGGTAAGCGGCTTTTTTGGAAGGTTTCTGCACTGGTTCTCCATAGAGGAGATTTTCACTTTAATGCATGTTTTGCATGTCACTCACTTTATAATCCCATTTGTGCCTATAGGCACTGGATGGTTTATGATCCTACATGATTTGTCTCTGGTGGAGTTTCACATAAAATAACAAAAATTAAAAAAAAAATAAATAAAAATTCTTTTTCTTTACCATTACATAATTTGTGTCAGTATTACGCTGTTATCATACATTTTTTTGGGTATAACCTTCGTGGATCCAATTCAGGCTACAAGTGCGATTCGTCCAGGATATATCGGGATTGGTTCCCCAAAGGCCCAGGCTGGGTTTATAGCCACCGGTTTCACTTGGCTTGCTATCTGGTAAGCATTTCATCTAACAGGAATTTGCGTTACCTGAACCTCTACCATCAGCTATTGAATATCGAGGAATTTTTTGTATTCACTTTTTTGTTGTTGTTGGACATTTAATCACAAGGACTTTATTCATATTTTTTGAATGATGTATTATGTTTTAATGCGCAGCTTTTTATATATTTTTTTATGTTATTGGTGTGTTTCACTTATAGCTGCAGCTTCACGTACAGTTTTCTAGCGCAGTTTTTTTATTTTTTCCTTCATTCTGAAGAGTCTGTAAGTGATCTGCTACAAAAAAAGGTATCTGCAACTTTCCCTCAACCTCTTTACAGCTACTTCTTTAAAGTTCTTCATTAAAGCATTGAAAACTATATAAAGTGACTAAGTGTAATAAGATATATAGCGCTACCTCAGTCTCAGTGTAAAAAAAATAAAAAGGATGGTCTAAAACCTAAATAAAAATAAGTGCAAAAATGATATGTAAATATACCAACAAAGTGTAGTGTGCACACAATGAAAACAATACACACAATGTTATGCAACAAATAAATGGAAACAATCAATGTGAACAATGTCACATGATATAGTAAGTGTCCAATCAAATGTGAACATCTAGCGTAAACCGACATCAAATGGAATAATAATACATGTGAAGGTAATAAAGTGCAATTCACAAGCATGCAATGCGATTTTCAATGCGACTCCCAAAGAAGAAATTCATACAAAGTGCAGTGTGCATACAATGAAAAAATATTATGCAGGCAAGCAAATAAAACAAATAATGTCAGTATTGCCATGTGGTATACTTTGTGTCCCATCAACTGTGAACTAATAGCATAAAAATAGCATCAAACGAAATAAAGGTGAAAATATAAAGTGCCAGATCCTGCAACGGCACTCCTAAACCTTAAACCCACAATACTCACCCATACTCAATTCCAATTGTTTATCCAACTTAGCACTGCAGCTAAACAAACGATTGCCAAGGCGTGGAAGTCCAAAAATCGAATTCTTGCTGAAGCTAAACACAGAATGAACAGAGCACTTTTATACGCCAAGATGACAGCTATTGAAGAAAATAAAATAAATACATTTCACAAAATTTGGCAACCATGGGTTAAAAACGACCTCCCTACAGATTTTGACCAATCTCTGTTGTTACCACACTAAGATATATATCATATTATTACTGAAATATATATTATATTTGTATACCTAATGAGAGCTGGATCATCATCCCGGGAAACTCTCTTTTTTTTTTTTTCTCTTCTTTCCATCTTTATCGCTCCTCCCTCTCCTTTTCTTTTATTATTTCCTAAAATATTCCTGTGGATACTTAGTTTAATAACTTGATTTATTTCTCTAATCTTACATCTAGAATCCCAACTAGTGTATAGTAAATATGGTTGTAAGATATCTCTAAAATTACTTTATTTTATTAACTTATTTATTTATCTTTTTTATCATACTGCAAAGATCGTCTGATGATTGATATGTATCCATGTATTGTATCATTTTATTTCTTCTTCTGTGAAAACTCAATAAATATATTTAACAAGAAAATATAAAGTGCAAGCCAAAACCATGCAATGCGACTTCCAATGCGACTTCCAATGCGACTCCCAATGTCAGCAGGAGGAAATCTTCTAAAAGTGAGAAAAGTGCAAGTGCAGTGGCAGCAAATGTCTATAAACAAATCATCCAATCTTGTTCCGATGTGCAGTGACCATTGGGTCAAATCAAGCTTGAACCCACAGGTGGGCAGGAATGTAAACACTGGAACGGCTTGCAGAGTCGGCTTCCAATCGTGGTCCCAGCTCCCAGGGGAGTATAGGTTGGTAAAAGAAGAAATGGCACTCTCCCACACTCAGCCGGTGTTCTCAGATAGATAGTGAAAGGAAAAAAATGGGCTCCATAGTTTAGTAAGTTAAAAATAACTTTAATAAAAAACGCTATAGTGACTTACATAGAATAAAGAGCAATCAGCGACGAAAGTACAGGCTTCCGGGTTCGGACGTACCCTGGAAGCAGCGGCACCTGGCTCCTCCCTCCCTGACGCGTTGCGTCACACCACACGTGACTTTATCAAAGGGATAAGGAGTCGGGTGCCAGACAGCCAGTATAAATAGCGGCCGTTGTCATAACAACAGCGAATCACTGAATCAGCTAACATCTCGGTGCATAATAAGTAATCAAGGACATCTTCAATAGGTATCATTCAATAAGTATCATACATGTTAAAAACCATATTAAAAACCATATACAAAATATAGGTAGAGGATTGATAAATGAATGCACTCTTCTAACGAAAACAATAATGCCAAAGAATATAAAATACAAATATTAAAATAAGCCTAATACACATACGCCATCTGGTGGTAAAGACCATCTGGTCTTCTGCAGGAAGAAACTATATCCAAGGAGCATATGAGAGGAATCAATCCCAAGAGCCATCAAGTCTTGAATAAAGAATATATATATATATATATATATATATATATATATATATATATATATATATATATATATATATATACATACATATACACATATACATATACACACACACACATATATATATATATACACACATATACATATACACACACATTATATATATATATATATATATACACACATATACATACACATACACACACATATATACACTCCAAAATCACTAGCTCAATAGTGACACCTAGTGAGCACAAAGCAGATCTTCTAGATATATCCAAGGAGAAAATATATCATTTCCAACACCCCCAACCACACTGGTGACACCTGAGATAAAGACATTCAATAATAATTATTCAATAAAGGGGAATAATAAGGGGAATCCACAGATCTAAAATGCATCATAATAGAAGAAAGGCTGGTATAACGGATCCCACTATTCAACTTAAGGTTTCTAAATCGGGGTGAGCCTGGTCACAATAACACGTTTAACCTCAACGATCGGAGTAACAATTATTAATATTAATATCATAAATACATTAAAAAAGTAGAAATAAAACAATTAAGATCGAATTCTACGTTGTGTCCTAATGGCGATAAAGTACGCAATTCGTAGATCCATCTCCACTCAGCTTGACTAATCTTGACAATTTTGTTATCTCCCCTCCAGTGGGGTTTGTATTTTTCTATTCCACAAACTTTTAGTGACGTCTTGAAAAGCTATGCTTATCAAAACTCTTTTTGATGTTTTGGACATGCTCCCTCAGTCTCTTCCATAGTGCTCTCTTTGTCCTACCCACATACTGAATGTGGCAAGAGCACTCCAATAGGTAGACAACTCCTTCACTCCGACACGAGAGAAAATCTTCTATCATGTAGTTTTGTGATGTTACTGGTGAGGAAAAGCTCAATTTCTTTTGTTTGTTTTCCTTCGTATGTCGGCATGCAAAACAACTTTTACACGGATAGTATCCCTTGCCCTCAAAAGAAAGAGAACTTTTTCTTATTTGGGGGGTCCAGGACATTTTTCGCCAAACGATCCCTCAAAGTGGGGGCTTTTCTATATACAAATTTAGGTTTATTTGACAAGATAGTGCCCAAATGACAATCTGTTTTTATAATATTCCAGTGTTTTCTGATAAATTCTCTCAATTTGTCAATGATGTCATCCATAGAGGGACTCTGTAACCAGCGTCCCTCTATGGATGACATCATTTCCGGGTCCGTCCTCCTTCCTCGCTGACGACGCCGGCTTCACAGCGCTGCAGTGTCCCATCCTGCTGTAGACTGTGACGATTTCCACCAGTCATACATCCATCCTCCAGAGGACTTCCGTCCACCGTGACCCCTTCCAATGCAGCCGTTCACCGTACCCATGATGTGGCTGATTATCTCTTCCATTTTGTAAGTGTTTTTAACCCTGTGGGGGTATTAAATACAGCTATTCTTCTACACTTAGAGGCACCTTTTGTTTTGTTTATACTTAATATTTATATAAAAGGGATGCAACATCAGCGGTTGCCAAATAAACAGGTCCATCACTCAAGGTGACATCATTGAGGAGTTGGATAAGATGTTTTGTATCTCTCAAGTATGATCCCGTCTTCTTAACCACTGGTTGCAAAAACCAATCAATATATTCTCCAATTCGTGCATACCACCGAGTTAATCCCATTTACTATAGGCCTTCCCGGGGGCTTATGCTTATCTTTATGGATCTTGGGTAACACATAAATTATAGGTACTCAACACGTTTTGGGCTGTAAGTATACGGTTTCTTTTTTGTTCAACAGGCCCTTTTCAGATCCCTTCTGCATAACTTTAGCCAACTCTTTTTTGTATCTTATTGTCGGGTTGCTTGGTAATACCTGTTCCAGCGTCATTCAGTTGACGATGGAGTTCCTCATTATGATCAGCTTTGGATTGAATAACAATAGCTCCTCCCTTATCGGCTTGTCTTATCACGATGTCCTTCCTTGCTTCCAATTTTTTTATCCCACTCTTTATATTTCCTGAATCAAACACTTTTTTTATTATTAGATCCTTCAAAATCATCTTCTTGAACACATTGATGTGTCCATCCGTACCAGCTGGCGGATTAAAGAGAGATTTGTTACGGAGGTCACTAAATAGAATACCATTACTCTCTGGTATAGTTCTTCCTCTTCCTTCACCCGGATTGCTGAGCATATTTTTTTTTATATTAAGACTTCTAATAAATTTGTTGATATCTACATAGGCACTAAACTTGCTGAGATTCTTCTTTGGGGTGAATTTTAATCCCTTGTCTAACACTTTTATCTCCTCTTCTTCTCCTCCCTTTACTCCCTTCTCCATTTTGTTTTTTGATCCCTGCTCGACATCCTCTTCTCGTTTTTTCCATTCCTTCTTTCTGTGGATCTCCTCGGGGTGTTCCTTTGACGTCCCCCCCTGTCTTGATCCCTCTGTCCTTCTTGTTTCTTCTCGTCCCTTCTTTTTGTTCTTCTGTCCGGACTGGGGTCCGGAGTACGCCTGTCGTATCTCCATGGGGGATCTTCTCGATGCTGGCATCTCGGGGAGTCTCCATGACGCTGTTCTAAAAAAACGATATGGTGTTCTCTCACGTTCAAATTTGTCTTGTTGGTATTTTGGATACCACAGTGATCTCACTCCCTCATCGTATCTTCATAGCTGTTCGAATCTATTCTGTACCTTCTGTTCGAATTATACTGCACTTTGTTGGTATATTTACATATCATTTTTGCACTTATTTTTATTTAGGTTTTAGACCATCCTTTTTATTTTTTTACACCGAGACTGAGGTAGCGCTACATATCTTATTACACTTGTTTATTAGGGTTATGTGAGTACACTAGATTATGTTGGCGGCTCCTTGTCCATTTTAGTGAATAGTGTGGTTTTTGCGCATTAGTTATTACCTTTTACCTAAAGTGACTGGCGCCTATATTGTTCTAACTTCCCATTATAGCCATGGACTCAGCCCTGGGGTGAATGTAAGTCCGCTCCCTGTATCTGGAAGTACCCTCTCTGCTCCTGTATACCCAGGGGGGTGCTACAATTATAAGGACTGGAAAAAGGAAAAAGTATATGTGTTGCCCCTAGTAAGAGAAACATCCTTGGACGGGACAGCAGCAGTTCATCCACGTGGGGGGCCAGCGGCTACACAGCACTGTACAAGCACTCTGCGCTCTGGGACAGGCAAAGCTCCTCTCCCAAGCCCAAGGTGGGAGTGGCACTGCAAGCCAATGGGCATACAGGGTGTAGAGAGCAGTGGGCAGGACTACACGCACCGGCGGCTCCCACTGTGCTCAATGTGCAGCCTGGTGATAGATAGTGCAGCCTTCAGCCCGAGCCCCATAGACCGACCTGGCGGTGTACCACAACGTGTGTGCGGGTATGCATAATGATCTATTACACTCTGTGTGCCACTGACTGCAGTGCTGCCTGTCACTGGTACCATGTGTGGCTACAGAGCAGGGACACCATGCATTTCATTTTGGATCTGGGGGAGGGGGGGGGGTTTAAACACCCCTGACCCCCCTTATCTACTCCCCTACTGGGACCAGATGACTTGCACCCGAGGGTACTTAGGGAACTCAGTCAAGTAATTGCCAGACCGTTGTTCCTAATTTTTACTGAGTCTACTGACTGGAATGGTACCAGCTGATTGAAGAAAAGCCAATGTAGCACCAATATTTAAAAAGGGCCCAAAATACATCCCTGGGAATTACAGACCAGTTAGCCTAACATCAATAGTATGTAAACTCTTGCATTCATGAAGAATCGTTCTTGCCAAACCAATCTATTAACCTTCTATGAGGAGGCGAGTTGCCATCTAGATGTAATGGTGTGGGGGATGGGATAGCACCGGTTCAGGCTGGTGGTGGGGGTATAATGGTGTGGGGGATGAGGTACCTGGGTATTGTTGCTGACCATTAGGGATGAGCCGAACACCCCCCGGTCCGGTTCGCACCAGAACCTGCAAACAGGCCGAAAATTTGCACAAACTTTAGAACCCCTTTGAAGTCTATGGGACTCGAACGTTCGAAATCAAAAGTGTTCATTTTAAATTTAATCTAATTTAAATCTAATTTGCATGGTATTGTCATAAAAAGTGTTTGGGGACCCGGGTCCTGCCCCAAGGGACATGGATCAATGCAAAAAAATTTTTTAAAAACAACAGTTTTTCCGGGAGCAGTGATTTTAATGATGCCTAAAGTGAAAAAAAAAGTGAACTATTCCTTTAAATATCGTACCTGAGGGGTGTCTATAGTATGCCTGTAAAGTGGCACGTGTTTCCCGTGTTTAGAACAGTCCCTGCACAAAATGTCATTTGTAAAGGAATAAAAGTCATTTAAAACTGCTTGCGGCTTTAATGTAATGTCGGGTCCTGGCAATATGGATGAAAATCAGTGAGACAAACACCATGGGTACCCCCCAGTCCATTACCAGGCCCTTTGGGTCTTGTATGGATATTAAGGGGAACCCTGCACCCAAATTAAAAAAAGGAAAGGTGTGGAGCCCCAGGCCCTATATACTCTGAACAGCAGTATACAGGCGGTGCAAACAAGACAGGGACTGTAGGTTTGTTGTTAAATTGAATCTGTTTGTAAGTGTAGCTCCAGCCAAAAAAAATCAATGTTTAAGCTTTTTGGATAACATAGGGAAGGGTTATCACCCCTGTACCATTTGTTTTGCTGTCTGTGCTCCTCTTCAGAAGATTTCACCTCACTTTCTGGCCCAATGACAAATGTTTTTTGAAAATTTGAGGTTTTTAGTGAACAAAGATTGGTGATAAAGCATCAGTGGAAAGGAGAAACGTTTTTCCCATATTAACTCTTACAGGAGAGAATTTCCCTTCCTAGGGGTAGATTTCATCTCACTTCCTGTTGTCTCCTTCCGTTTGCAAGTAGAAGTCGTTTGTAAGTTGGATGTTTGAAAGTAGGGGCATGCCCTATATACTCAGCAGAAATTGGGGCCTTAGGTGTTGGTGAGGGCCTTAGCCCTCAGAGTTACTCTTGGTGGGTGCAGGAACGGGCCCTGCTGTGAAATTTTAGATCAAGAATTGTAATTACATGTCCCTGTTGAACAGGGGCAGAAAAATATGGCCTTGGCCACGGGTGGTGGTGCCCAGAACCAAAAATGTTCTTACAAGCTGTCAGCATGAAAATTGAGGAGGAAGAGGATAATTACTCAGAATAATCACTCAGCATCAGCATAGGCAGTCTTGAAGGGATCTCACATAAAAAAAAAAATCAATTGGTTATATCAGCATCAGGTGCTTGGTAGCTGGTGATCCAAAACGGATTCATTTTTATGAAGGTCAGCCGATCGACCGATTCGGTGGACAGGCGCACCCTGTGATCGGTTACAAAGCCTCCAGCAGCACTGAATGTGCGTTCTGAAAGAACGCTGGATGCAGGACATGCCAGTAGCTCAATTGCATACTGTGCAAGCTCTGGCCAGTGATCCATCCTCAAGACCCAGTAACCCAGAGGATTTTCGGTGGGAAAGGTGTCCAAGTCAGATCTTGCCCCTAGGTATTCCTGCACCACGTGAATCAGATGCTGGCGATGGTTGCTGGAACCGATCAGATCTTGGGGCTGCGGACTAAAAAATTGTCTGAACGCATCGGTCAGACAGCCACCTTCTCCACCGCTCCTTCTGTGACTGACCGAAGCCTCAGCAACACGTTGTCCAGGAGGACCAGGAAATTGTAACCTCCCAGGCTCTGGAAACGCGTTGCACAAACCTTTCTGCAAGGCCTCCGCAACCTTACCCTTGTAACGTGGATCAAGGACGGTTGCCAGCCAGTAATGATCTCTCTCCTTGATACCACGAATACGAGGATCCTTCCGTAGGCTTTGCAGGATCAGGGAGGCCATGCAGCGTAGGTTTGCTGAGGCATTCGGTCCAGAGTCCTCTGGGTCACCAAGGACGATATGATCTGCAGCCACCTCCTCCCAGCCACATACAAGTCCATGTGTTTCTTGGGACTGATCCCTTAAAGAATGCTGCTGATGCTGAGTGCCAAGCTCCACCTCCATGCTGACACAATCCTCCTCCTCGTCCTCTTCCTGTGTGATTGGCAGGCATGCAGGAACACTGTCTGCAGAAAGGGGGCCTTGAGAGGTAAGGAAGTCCTCCTCTTCCTCCCTCTGTTCTGCCTCAAGTGCCCTGTCCATTATTCCACGCAGCGTGTGCTCCAACAGGTGGACAAGAGGGACAGTGTCACTGATGCATGCACTGTCACTGCTCACCATCCTCATGCCCTCCTCAAATGGTGACAGGACAGTGCATGCATCCCTGATCATAGCCCACTGACATGGGGAAAAAAAACAAGGTCCCCTGACCCTGTCCTGGTGCCATAGTCACACAGGTACTCATTGATGGCCCTCTGCTGCGTGTGCAGCCGCTGCAGCATGGGCAACGTTGAGTTCCACCTGGTGGGTATGTCACAGATTAGGCCGTTCTTGGGCAGGTTAAATTCCTTTTGGAGGTCTGCCAGCCAAGCACTGGCATTATATGACCTGCGGAAATGCACACAGACTTTCCTAGCCTGCCTCATGACATCCTGTAAGCCCGGGTACCTGCCCAAGAACCGCTGCACCACCAAGTTAAGGACGCGAGCCAAACAGGGCACATGGGCCAGTTGTCCCTGTCGAGGGTCAGAGAGATGGTTGGTGCCATTGTCGCAAAGCACAATACCTGGCTTAAGCTGGTGTGGCGTCAACCACCTCTGAACCTGCCCCTGCAGAGCTGACAGAATCTCTGCCCCAGTCTGGCTCCTGTCCCCCAAGCACACCAGCTCAAGCACCGCATGGCAGCTTTTTGCCTGATCAGCAAATCAGCACAGGAAGAGGCCATTGGGGAAGAAGACGAGGATGGGGTGAGAGAGAGAGGTGTGGCAGAATCACCACTAGTAGAATTCTGGAGGCTTGGTGGTGGAACAACCTCCAACACTACTGCACCCTGTCCTGCATCCTTCCCAGCTGCCAGAAGAGTCACCCAGTGCGCAGTGAAAGATAGGCAATGTCCCTACCGCTGACCGCCCTGTCCAGCATAGCCAAGACAATGCCTTCCACATGCTGGTAGAGAGCCGGAATCGCCTTCCGTGAGAAAAGGTGGCGTTTGGGAACCTGCCACTGAGGAACCGCACATTCCACAAACTCACGGAAGGGGGCAGAGTCTACCACCTGAAAAGGCAGCAGTTGAAGTGCTAGCAATTTTGCCAAGCTAACATTCAACCGCTGGGCATGTGGATGGCTGGGAATGAACTTCTTTCAGCGGTGCAGCAGCTGGGGCAGGGAAATTTGCCTGGTACAATCTGACGTCGGTGTAACGAAAGCAGATTGCCTACAAGTACTTGGCTGTGACATGCCTAATTCTACACCTTCATTCCTCTCAGTGCAGGTCCCAGAGAGGACTGAAGGTATAGTGGTATAGTGGGGTTGGAGATCCCAGCTGATGAGGAGCAAGGAGAGGTCCTCTTTGTTCTTTGGTGTGGGTCTTTTTGGTACGCTTGCAAAATGAACTGCATGGCAGGTCGACATATGTCTGATCAAGCATGTGGTGCCCAAGCGGGTGATGTTTTGGCCACGCGAGATATGCTTGAGACATATGTTGCAAATAGCGGTGGGATCTGATGCACTCCTCTCAAAAAAAGCCCACACCAAAGAACTTTTGGAATAACACGCAGAGACAGCAGCGCCCTGCACATGCGGAGCTCTGCGGTGTGATGCAGTCAGTGTGCTGCCCTTAAGCTGACCCCTGGAGAGCATCCTGCCTCGTTGGAGATGTGCCTCCTCCTCCTTCTCTCAGGCATCCTCATGGAGTCAGTGACCTCATCATCCCCTCCCTCCTCATCACTGGAGCAAACCTGGCAGTATGCTGCAGCAGGGGGAACATGACTGCCAGATTGCTGTCCTTCTTGGTCACCCCCTCTCTCTGGGCTCACGTTACTGCCTTCCTCTAGCTGAATACCATCATCGCAGCCTTCAAAACGCTGGGCATCCTCCTGGAGCATGTACCCAACACTGTGGTCAAACAGTTCGGGGGACTCCTCAGGAAGACATGGTGGGGCTAGGGAAGGAGTCACTGATGACATTGAGCCGAGGGAAGAGGCCGCGTTGGCAGCTGCTTTGCCAGACAAAGTACCCTGGGCATGGGTGAGAGAGGAAGAGGACGGCTTGGTCATCCACTCTACCAAGTTTTCCGCATGTTGCGGCTCAACACGGCCAGCTGCCAAAAAAAAGGGCAAGCGTGTCCCACGGCCACGTGCTGATGAGGATGCACCGTCTCCACAACCAGCACTGTTGCCTCTAGACACAGAGCCAGCTTCCCCTCTTTTATTGGCTTGTGACTGTCTGCCTCTCCTTGTTAGCCTTCTAGACATACTAATGGCCTGCAGTGAGATGTAGCTGTGCAGAGGACACAGTACACTAACTGTAAATACTGTAGCTGCCTGCCTGTGGTATTAATAGGAATAGAACAACAGCAATTGTCTTCAGGTAGCTGTAAATACTATAAAAACACCTGCCTGCCAGTAGGAAGAGAATAACAGGACCTGATCTAGCTAAACTGAATAGTGTGTACATACACACACACACACACAAATACATAAATACATACACTAAGTTCAGCTAACTGACGTGCCTGCCTACTCTAACTTAAATCAAATGACACTGTCTGTCTCTCTCTCATATATAGATATAGATATATATATAGATAGATAGATATATCTATATCTATAAGCGCCGCAACACACTACACAAGGCTGCCACGCAGGTGGCCTTATATAGTGTGGGTCATGTACTAAACCCCCTGAGCCATAATTGGACAAAGCCACCCTGGCTTTAGCCAATTACGGCTCTCTGTGCAGACGGCGCTGTGATTGGCCAAGCATGCGGGTCATAGTGCATGCTTGGCCAATCAGCAGCCAGCAATGCACTGCGATGCCGCAGTGAATTATGGGCCATGACGCGCCACTCGAATTTGGAGCGAACGGCCCATATCGTTCGCAATTTGATGAACGGTCAAACATGCGATGTTCGAGTCGAACATGGGTTTGACTCGAACTCGAAGCTCATCCCTACTGACCATGTCCATCCCTTTATGACTACAGTGTCCCCATCTTCTGATGGCTCCTTCCAGCAGGATAATGCACCATGTCACAAAGCTCCAATCATCTCACAACTGGACAATGAGGTCACTGTACTCCAGTGGCCTCCACACTCAACACTAGGGATGGGCTTTATGTTGGACTCGAACATTGGCTGTTCACCAGTTCGCCGAACAATTTAAGGTGTTCTTGGCAAATCTGACAGCCGTGGAACACCCTTTAAAAGTCTATGGGAGAAATCAAAAGTGCTAATTTTAAAGGCTCATATGCATGGTATTGTCATAAAAAGTGTTTGGGGACCCAAGTCCTGCCCCAGGGGACATGGATCAATGCAAAAAGAAGTTTTAAAAATGGACGTTTTTTCGGGAGCAGTGATTTTGATAATGCTTAAAGTGAAACAATAAAAGTATAATATTCCTTTAAATTTCGTACCTGGGGGGTGTCTATAGTATGTCTGTAAAGGGGCGCATGTTTCCCGTGTTTAGAACAGTCTGAGAGCAAAATGACATTTCAAAAGGAAAAAAAGTCATTTAAAACTACTCGCGGCTATTAATGAATTGCCGGTCCGACAATACACATAAAAGTTCATTGATAAAAACAGCATGGAAATTCCCCACAGGGAACCCCGAACCAAAATTTAAAAAAAAAAAAAAAAGGACGTGGGGGTCCCCCTAAAAATTCCATACCAGGTCTGGTATGGATTTTAAGGGGAACCCCGTGCCAATAAAAAAAAAAAAAAAAAAAGGCGTGGGGTCCCCCCAAAAAATTCATACCAGACCCTTATCCGAGCACGCAACCTGGCAGGACGCAGGAACAGAGGGGCGGACGAGAGAGCGCCCGCCCCCCTCCTGAACCATACCAGGCCACATGCCCTCAACATTGGGAGGGTGCTTTGAGGTAGCCCACCAAAGCACCTTGTCCCCATGTTGATGGGGAGAAGGGCCTCATCCCCACAACCCTTGGCCGGTGGTTGTGGGGGGTTTACAGGCGGGGAGCTTATAGGAATCTGGAAGCCCCCTTTGACAAGGGGACCCCCAGATCCCACCCCCCCGTGTGAATTGGTAATGGGGTACAAATGTACAATATGGACAAAAAAGGAAGAATTACTCCTGTGCTTGTGAGGGCGTTTTTGGTGTAAATTGGTAGTACTGTAGACAGTAGAAGAACTGAAAGGGATGGTGTTGCATGTCCCGCTGCCCCAACTGACCCCAGGGTGGTCAGAGGAAGACTATGTAAAGAAGGGTGGATGGAGGGCGCATGATCAACCGCTATCATCAAAAAATGTTTAATTTATTCATATATAATGGAATGCAAACATATAGATAATACCAATACTACGTTTCATACAAGCAGGTAACAAAATATGCACTAAAAAAGTTAAAAATAAGTTAAAAAGTAACATATGCCCATGTTAAGGCAAGTATTAATTCACATTCACCTATGACTGAGGCGGAGAGACAGCTTCAGACACCCACGGCTCCAGCATCATCTGAAGAGACATCCTCCCTCCTCTATCCTCCCAAAGCACAAGACTGCCTCCCCCCCCCAGGACGTACGCAGGCTGCAGCCTCTCCCCATACAGCCTTGGAGACAGGTCCACCCCACAGTCCCACACCATCAATTAAAGGAGAAAATACATATTGTTAACATACCACGTAGAACGTTTGGACGTGGACTGGTATGGATCTTAGAATAATTAATTATCCATCACAGGCTATACCTCCCAACTAGCTACTGCTTCTGATGTACACATGTTGGCCTACCGGCTTATACAGACTGTGCTCTGGTTCTCAAGGCTCTGATGAAGAGGTTATCCTAGAAACGACTTTAAAATACTTGCCTTAACATGGGCATGTTACTTTTAACTTATTTTTAACTTTTTTAGTGCATATTTAGTTACCTGCTTGTATGAAACATAGTATTGGTATTATCTATATGTTTGCATTCCATTATATATGAATAAATTAAACATTCTTTGATGTTAGCGATTGATCATGCGCCCTCCATCCACCCTTCTTTACATATTACAAATGTACCCCTACCATTTCACAAAAAAAGTGTCAAAAAGGTTAAAAAAAACCCCACAAGAGATGTTTTTGACAATACCTTTATTAATCTCCTCTTCTTTAATCTTCTTTCTTCTGGTCTTCCTTCGGTGTACTTCTTCTTCTTCATCTTTTTCTTCCTCCGCTCTTCTCGTCCCGCATCTTCCTCCAGGCATCTTCTCCGCTCCGTCCGCCTGATATGCCTCAGTGGGAGTCTTCCGCCGTGTGACGCTTCGGTTCTTCTGACATTTCTTACATAACGGAGGGCGGGGCCACCCGGTGACCCGCCCTCCTCTGACGCACAGGGACTTCCCTGTGACTTTCCCCGTGTTGTCAGAGGGGGGCGGGGTCACCTGTTTACATAAACGGGTAACCCCGCCCCCCTCTGACAGCACGGGGAAAGTCACAGGAAGTGTAATTTTTTTACATAAACGGGTGACCCCGCCCCCCTCTGACAACACAGGGAAGTCACAGGGAAGTCCCCGTGCGTCAGAGGAGGGCGGGGTCACCGGGTGGCCCCGCCCTGTTATATAAGAAATGTCAGACGAACCGAAGCGTCACACGGCGGAAGACTCCCACTGAGGCGGATCGTGCGGACAAGGCGGAGAAGATGCCTGGAGGAAGATGCGGGACGAGATGAATGGAGGAAGAAGAAGAAGGAGAAGAAGATGAAGAAGAAGATGAATACCGAAGGAGGTCCAGAAGAAAGAAGATGAAAGAAGAGGAAAAAAGAGGTAATTAAAAAAGGATTTGTCAAAAAACGTCTCTTGTGTTTAACCTTTTTGACACTGGGCAAGGGTTGTGGGGATGAGGCCCTTCTCCCCATCAACATGGGGACAAGGGGCTTTGGGGGGCTACCTCAAAGCACCCTCCCAATGTTGAAGGCATGTGGCCTGGTACGGTTCCGAAGGGGGGGCGCTCTCTCGTCTCCCCTCTTTTCCTGTGGCCTGCCAGGTTGCGTGCTCGGATAAGGGTCTGGTATGGATTTTTGGGGGGACCCCACACCTTTTTTTTTTTTACATTTTGGCGCGGGGTCCCCCTCAAATCCATACCAGACCTGAAGGGCCTGGTATGGAATTTAGGGGGACCCCCACAGCTTTTTTTTTTTTTTAATTTTGGCTCGGGGTTCCCCTGTGGGGAAATCCCATGCAGTTTTTATCAATGCACTATTAGGTGTATTGTCGGACCGGCAATTCATTAATAGCGGCGAGTAGTTTTAAATGACTTTTTTTCCTTTGAAATGTAATTTTGCTGTCAGACTGTTTTAAACACGGGAAACAATGCGCCCCTTTACAGGCATACTATAGACACCCCCAGGTACGAAATTTAAAGGAATATTACACTTTTATTGTTTCACTTTAAGCCTTATTAAAATCACTGCTCCCAAAAAAACGGCCGTTTTTAAAACTTTTTTTTGCATTGATCCATGTCCCCTGGGGCAGGACCCGGGTCCCCAAACACTTTTTTATGACAATAACTTGCATATAAGCCTTTAAAATTAGCACTTTTCATAATTCATGTTCGTGTCCCATAGACTAACGGTGTTCGCACAAATTTTTTGCCTGTTCAGCTCATCCCTACTCACCACATCTCATCCAATAGAGCACCTTTGGGATGTGGTGGAACGTGAGATTGGCATCATTCCCTTATCTTTACAATTTTGGTCTTTTAGTCCCCTTGCAGTTTGATTGTGGTGTGAAAGTTTTGCTTTGCTAGCCGTGTTCCTAATATCCCCTCCAGATTGATTAATTGCCAGATTCTATCCACACCCAACCCAATATAAATACAAAGCCTTCTTTATGGGGGAACACATAGGGGGGGGTTCTTTAAATAAGTGGCACTTCTGCTCTTGCACTTCAGCGATTTGCACAAAGCAAACCACATCAGACTGCAGATGACCTCAATTTCAAATTATCCCACCTTCTCTGAAACATGCTCTCTTTACCTCTCCTACTCTTCACAATTGTTGCCTCTCTCCTAAAACTCTTTTCTTCACCCCTCTGCTCCACCCCACAATCTGTACATATCACCCTCACTTCTCCCCTCCCCCTATTACTGCACTCATCACCTCTTTCTAACTCTAAGCCCACTCACTAACAAACCCCCAGGATACTGAAGCATGTCCCCTCATACAAATACCTCCCTCACTCTTCTGCTTCCCCAAACCCTGGGCCTCCCTTATATAAAACTGTGCCCAACACACTCATCACCCTACACCCTCTGGCAGTAGTCGCAATCTACGCAATTTAGTCTCTATTCCTCTTCTTCCCAACACCAGCCTCCCTCTCTCCTGTGCCCTCTGGAACGCCCGCTCTGTCTGCAACAAACTCACTGCTGTTCATGACCTCTTTGTCACTAAGTCCTTTAATCTACTTGCTCTCACCGAAACCTGGCTCCATGAATCTGACACCCCTTCTCCTGCTTCCCTCTCCCAGGGTGGCCTTCACTGGACTCACTCCCCTAGGCCTAATGGACACAAGGGAGGTGGAGTGGGATTCCTCCTATCCCCCAGAGCACCTTCCAGGTTATTCACCCTCCCCCCTCTTATCATTCGAAGCCTACTGTATACGTCTAGTCTCTCCTACTTCCCCAAGAATTGCTGTAATCTACCGGCCCCCTGGACCATTATCGAATTTCCTTGATGAATTTTCTGCCTGGCTACCCTACTTTCTCTCTTCGGAAATTCCCACATCCCTGCTAATACAAACACTCCTGCTACTTCTATACTTCTTAGTCTAACCTCTTCATTTGACCTGAAGCAATGGGTACAGGCTTCTACTCACTCTGATGGCAACACCCTTGACCTTGTATTCTCCTACCTATGCACTCCATGCAACTTCTCAAACAAGCTTTTTCCTCTCTCCGACCACCACCTTATTAGTTTCTCTCTCCCCCTGTCTTCCACCACCTTTCCCTCCAATCGCCTAACCATCACCTGTAGAAACTTTCGCAACTTCAACTCCTGTCTCCTCTATTCTGCTACAGACCACCTCTATGACAAAATCTCTCCTCTGTCCTGCCCCAACCAAGCCACGTCCCTCTACAATAAATCTCTGTCCTCCACCCTGGACAAGCTCGCTCCCCTCACTACACGCAGAATCAGGCCTCGACCCCTACAACCCTGGCAAACAGATGACACTAAAATTCTCAAAAAACGTAGTCGCGCTCTTGAGCGTCTGTGGCACAAGACTAAGTCTCTCAAAGACTTCAATACAAATCTGCCCTCCAAAAATACTATTCTTTCCTCCACACTGCCAAGCAAACCTATTTTACAACTCTTATTAACACCTTCTCATCCAGTCCCCGTAAACTCTTCTCTACCTTCAACTCTCTACTTTGTCCTCCACCCACTGACTCACTCACTGCCCAGGAGATCGCTAATCACTTCAAAAACAAGATTGATACAATCCGTGATGAAATCTCCACTTTACAGGTATCTCCCCCAGCTAAGACCCCATGTCAACAGGTACAACTGACACTCCCCCTATTCAAATCTGCTACTACAGACCAAGTTGCTCAACTCCTTTCTATCGCCCACCTAACCACCTGTCCCCTGGACCCTATTCCCTCTCAAATGCTACAGTCGCCCTCTGACTCCATCCTACACTCTCTAACCCACATCTTCAATCTCCGCCTCACCTCTGGCATCTTCCCCGATGCTCTAAAACAGGGGTCTTCAAACTACGGCCCTCCAGGTATTCAGGAACTACAATTCCCATCATGCCTAGTCATGTCTGTGAATGTCAGAGTTTTACAATGCCTCAATGGGATGTGTAGTTCTGCAACAGCTGGAGGGCCGTAGTTTGAGGATCCCTGCTCTAAAACATGCACTGGTCACCCCCATACTAAAAAAGCCGTCCTTGGACCCTACTTATATTAACAACCTACGCCCTATTTCCTTGCTCCCCTTTTCCTCTAAACTCCTTAAACGCCTAGTTTACAACCAACTGAGTGACCACCTCATTAAAAACAACCTTCTTGATCCCCTTCAATCTGGATTTCGCCCTCAACACTCCACAGAAACGGCTCTTTTGAAACTCACAAATGACCTACTAACTGCAAAAACCAACGGACACTATTCTGTACTCCTAATTCTGGACCTTTCAGCTGCCTTTGACACGGTTGACCACCCCCTCCGCCTCAAAAAAACTTTACTCCCTCGGTCTCCGTGACTGTTCTCTTCAGTGGCTCTCATCCTACCTATCCCAACGCCAGTGGTGTATTTAGGTTTTGTGCTGCCCTAGGCCTGACTAAACGCATGCACCCCCCTAATTTAAATACGACCCACCCCATCCTGCCGAGGACACACCCCTTCCTGTTTAAGACCCACCCTCTCATCTGTAAACAACACCCCTTCCTCTTTAGGCTTATTTGGCACCTTTCAGGGGGGAACGGGTACCTGTTTCTGACTGGTACCCGTCCCCACTTCCGGGAGACTGCGCTGTCCCCTCTGAAGTTTGCCCCCCTCCTCCTTCCTCCACTGGGCCATTCAGAAAGTGCAACGCGCTTCGCACATGTGCAGTAGGGAATCGGTCGGTTTCCCTTACCATGAATGATAGTGGCAAAACCCGAGAGCCAATCCGAAAATCGGCTGAGGTGTCGACATGACGGGATCCCTGGACAGGTAAGTGTCCTAATATTAAAAGTCAGCAGCTACAGTATTTTTAGCTGCTGAGTTTTAATGCCATCACGGGGGGGGGGGGGGGGGGTGTCTCACTGTGCCCATCAAACGCAGCCACTGTGCCCATCAAACGCAGCCAGTGCCCATAACACTGACATACTTCATTTAATCATTGTACCTGCTGTCCTGGGGGTTTCCCTTGTGCTCCTCTCTCCTCCTGACGTCACAGCTAGATCCCGCCCCAGTGCCGAGGAGAAGATTTACTGCAGGAAAGCAGTGCAGGGGAGGGTAGGCGGAGCTTAAGGCTCCACCTGTCACCTCCTGCTTATGGGGGCGCGAGCGACACACGCTGCCCCACCCGTCTTGCCGATTCCCGGCTCACACTGCCGCCTCCCGCACACTTGCAGCCCACGGCGGCCGGCTTTCTGTAGCGGCGCCGTGGTGTATGGGCGTGCTTGTCAGAGAGTAGGGGGGCGTGAGATACACGCCTCCACCCTCTGCCAAGCACGCCCATACACAGTGGCGCCGCTACAGAAAGCCGGCCACCATGGGCTGCAAGTGTGCGGGAGGTGGCAGTGGGAGCCGGGAATCGGCAAGATAGGTGGGGGGGCTTTATCTCATGCGGGGGGGGCGGCCCTTTTTGCCGCCCACCGCAAAGTGCCGCCCTAGGCCTAGGCCTTGTCGGTCTAGGCCAAAACACAGCCCTGCCCAACGCACCTTCAGAGTCACTTACAATTCTACTTCCTCCACTCCTCTTCCCATCTCTGTCGGGGTCCCCCAAGGTTCTGTTCTTGGACCTCTTATTTTCAATCTACACCTCTTCCCTGGGTCAGCTGATAGCCTCTCACGGCTTTCAATATCATTTCTATGTTGATGATATGCAAATCTATCTCTCCACCCCTCAACTCACTCCATCGGTCTCCTCACGCATCACTAACTTACTAACCGACATATCTGTATGGATGTCACACCACTTCCTCCAACTCAACTTGTCCAAAACCGAGCTTCTAATATTTCCTCCCCCACGTGCCTCTTCCCCGGACTTCTCTGTCAAGAGCAATGGCACAACCATCCACCCGTCCCCCACATGTCAGGGTGCTAGGTGTTATCCTGGACTCTGAACTCTCCTTTCAGCCCCACATCCAATCACTTTCCAAAGCTTGCCGCCTCAACCTCCGCAACATATCTAAACTACGTCCCTTTCTAACCAATGAAACCACAAAGCTCCCGATTCACTCCCTGGTTATCTCTCACCTCGACTACTGCAACTCACTCCTCATTGGCTTACCTTTAAATAGACTACTCCCCCCTTCAGTCCATCATGAATGCTACTGCCAGACTCATCCACCTTACAAACCACTCAGTGTCTGCTACCCCTCTCTGCCAATCCCTCCATTGGTGTCCATTCAGTGTCCGCTACCCCTCTCTGCCAATCCCTCCATTGATCTCCATTCAGTGTCTGCTACCCCTTTCTACCAATCCCTCCATTGGTCTCCATTCAGTGTCTGCTACCCCTCTCTGCCAATCCCTCCATTGGCTACCACTCGCCCAACGAATTAAATTCAAAATACTAACAATAGGTTACAAAGCCATCCACAACTCTGCCCCCAGCTACATCACTAACCTAGTCTCAAAATACCAACCTAATCGCCGTCTCCGTTCCTCCCAAGACCTCCTGCTCTCTAGCTCCCTCATCACCTCCTCCCATATCCGCCTCCAGGACTTCTCCCGAGCCTCGCCCATCCTCTGGAATTCCCTACCCCAATCTGTTAGACTGTCTCCAAATTTATCCACTTTTAGGCGATCCCTGAAAACTTTCCTCTTCAGAGAAGCCTATCCTGCCTCCATCTAACAACTGCACTATTTTCTCCATTAGCTCATCCCCCACAGCTATTACCCTTTTGTATAACTTGACCCTCCCTCCTAGATTGTAAGCTCTAACGAGCAGGGCCCTCTGATTCCTCCTGTACTAAATTGTATTGTATTTGTACTGTCTGCCCTAATGTTGTAAAGCGCTGCGTAAACTGTCGGCACTATATAAATCCTGTATAATAATAATAATAATAATTGGATGTGCAGCCGACAAATCTGCAGCAACTGTGTGATGTTATCAGGTCACTATGGAGCAAAATCTGAGGAACGTTTCCAACACCGTGTTGTATCTATGCCACCAAGAATGAAGGCCAAAGGGGGTCCAACCCACTACTAGCAAGATGGACCTAATAAAGTGGTCAGTCGTGTGATCAGTTACATATCTATATGGTTACAAATCTCTGCAGTGTCTCAGTATGAATTATTTAGGATATCTGGAAATATTACATCATAAAATCTGGATTGTAGGGCGACTATAGACACCCAAAGTCTAGTCCCAGGACCCCCCCCCCCCCCCCCTCCGATAGCCACCATTCCTTGCTGGGCACACAGACCATGGATCGGCTGGTTCAGGAGGGACCGGACAAATTTCGATCTGTGTGGAGGCCTACCAGTTCAACAGCAGCCGATCGTTAAATTGGCTTCTGCCAAACAGTCCTTTTAGAAAACCTTCAATTAGCCATTCAGCTGTAGCACTGATCTGTGTAATCTGACAGCAGAGGAGTCCGGCTGTCAGAATACAGCGGGGAGGATCCCTCCATCGCATGGATGCAAAAATCTAATAGTTGTGGTTTTATTTGTTCAGCCGAATGGTTGAATGGAAAAAAAAAAAAAAAAAAAAAAAAAAGGGGGGGGGGGGGGGTGTGCGCGCCCCACAGAGCCCCCACCACCCTTCATACCACCACCCCATTAGTCCTCCTAAAGGTGGGAACACACAGATTGAAGTTCAGCAGGGATGAGCCAAAGTTCAATCCGCACTTCCACCCACTCAGATGTCAAGATGTCAAACTGGAAGCAGGAGCCGTGTCCATGTAGCCTCTCCATCCCAGCTGACATGAACAGGACTGCCTGTACACGCATGCATGGAACACCTGTACATATGCGTACACACTGCCCTCCCATGGGCGTACACTGTATTATACGCTGTGTGAATGACACCTCAAGAGGAACTGAACTCTGTAAGCTGTGACCAAGAAAGGACAAAGGAGTATTACTTATGTGTTCTCCCTGCAGATGATCTTTTCTTCATTAACGACTTACCCTGCTTTGTTCTGCTCTGGGTGGAGGCGGCCATCTTGGTAGAGTTGGGGCTTTGCATCCTCATATCAGAGCTGACCTCCAATAACTTGAGATCCGATGACTGGAGGGGTAATGATACAGGTGGAGGAAGCACAGATCCACAGAATGTATGAAGCAGGGAGATCCTTGTACTGCAGCTCTTCAGGTACAGCTTCCTCTCCAGCAAGGAGAACAGCAATGACATCAACAAATATCACAAGACCAGCATTCAGAGGCAGCAGATAGACAGCTATGAAACTACAGGGGGGCCCAGGCATGGGAAGGGCATGGAAACCAGGGGGGCCTAGCCACGGGAAGGGCATGGATACCAGGGGGGGCCTAGCCACAGGAAGGGCATCGATACCAGGAGTGCCTAGGCACAGGAAGGGCATGGATACCAGGGGGGGCTAGGCACAGGAGGAGCATGGATACCAGGAGTGCCTAGGCACAGGAAGGGCATGGATACCAGGGGGGCCTAGGCACAGGAAGGGCATGGATACCAGGGAGAGCCTAGGCACAGAAAAGGCATGGATACCAGGTGGGGCCTAGGCACAGGAAGTGCTCTGATATTTTTCAGGGCAAATACAAGGTAGTTATCCTAGGACACCGTTTAGTCACAATTAACATTTAGCTGTTTGATATTTAAAAAAAAAAAAAAAACAGAAAACCGTCATTTCAGAGTTCAGCTTCACTTTAATGAGATGACTGGGATGCAGCAGATCAGCACAACGCACATCACACAGCCATGTAGTGATTTATCATGCAGTATTCCCTTCCCCCTACACACAGGAGGACCCCCTTATCAGACAATTAACCCTTCCTATGCCAAGGAAGATGGCGGCTCAGGCAGTGATACAGAAACTTTCCGTGTGTGGGGACCCCCCCTCCCCCCCATATAAAGCAATCAGACAACACAGAGCCAGCAATAGTAATGAGTTCTTAGGCCTCGGGATACACAGGATGGACGGTGCACAGAGCAGCCAATCACAGGCCTGTATATAATGTTATACTTCAATGAGGAGCAAATCCAGTGTCAGCCGTCATCTGCAGTCTGATAAATGAAAGCCGGCTTTGGATTGGCTGCTCTGATGTTCTCCATTGGCTGAATACTGATAAATGAGAACTGGCTTGTGATTGGCTGCTCTGGTCCCCTGGCTGAGGTATTATAGGTTTGTTCAGGTCCCAATAAGTATTACAATAATCATTATAAAAAGGCAGCTCAATACAAAGGGATTTATAGAGAATATTTGGACGCAGTGCGTGGAATCGGCTCGTCCCGCGATGACATCATCAGTCACATTGCGGTCTTCTATAACCCACTTCTGAAGGAAATACTTCCAGTCACAGCAAAGCCTCCTTATCAGCACCGCATCATTATGCATGAATTCCGCTCCAGACAACAACCCTTCCTTCCAATACATTTACATCTTTCTCTGCTTATAGTCACATCCTCCGGCTTCCTGTGTGCCGCTTCCCTGAACTTCCGGCCAGGCCAGCGTTCACTTGTATCATCTCTAGTCATGTGATCACATTCCTAGGGACTACATATCCCATCATTCATAGTGCCAGCATGCATGTATGCCCCATTGTGTATAAAAAGTGCCCCATGTGACAGCAATGCGCACAAGACACGCCCTCTGCTCCTCCTTCTCGGGATGGTGATTGACGGCACCTCCTAAGGCCTCATTCACCCGGGCGCACATTGAGATGCAGCACCTGACACCGGGGTGTGGTTCTAGGGCAGTGATGGCGAATCTTGGCACCCCAGATGTTTTGGAACTGCATTTCCCACAATGCTCAACTACAGTGCAGAGTGCCAGAGCATCATGGGAAATGTAGTTCCAAAACATCTGGGGTGCCGAGGTTCTCCATCACTGCTCTAGGGAGACCAAACCGACTCCAAGGCTCCACCCACAACCATGTGACTCCAAGGCTCCACCCACAACCATGTGACTCCAAGGCTCCACCCACAACCATGCGACTCCAAGGCTCCACCCACAACCATGCGACTCCAAATGTTACATAACTTTGCATGAGTGCGACTTGGATAATGAAAAACCTTTTGAAGGTTCACATTTCAGTCTGTGGCACTCAAGTCACATGAAAGTCGGACCAAAGTTGTGCAGAAACCGATTTTTCTTTAAGTCGCACATATTTGAATGGTTCTCATTGAAAAACATGGGATGGGACCTTAGTGTCCAAAATCACACAAGTGGGAATGGAGCCCGACCCAGAACAGGAATGAGAAGTCAAAAATGTGAAAAGTTCATAAACAACCAAAAACAAAGTGTAGAGAAAATGAAGAGAAATCCAAAGTAAAATAATAAATCGGAGCCACAAAATGTGTTCAGAGTGTATCAACCCCAAAATGTAACCGCGTGTTACTGAAAATACTCCGATCACAATAGATCCAGTCCAGTGCGCTCCAACAACCATATCCACATGAGCTGCTGTAATTGTGTGATCCATGACCCCACCCACCTTACCAGAAATGCCGTCCCCCAGATTATAGGACGTAGTGTGACAATGGATCATCCAATCAGAGGGTATCATCAGTACTCCACATCAGACTGGAACTAAGGAACCCTCCTCCTGTGGGAATGCAAGAAATCCCAAACACATACGCTGCTGGCGCCGGCTCCAGCTAGGCGAGGACAACGTCAGCACATGCTCCGCCGTACGTTTCGTCTGAACAGACGCTGTCAAAGGGATTAGCATATCATGCTGACATATAACAGTGATAAAAAATATATGCAAGGTGGGGGAAGCAAGATCCATCCCCTATTTTCAAAAAAGAGGAAATGAATCCCTATTATTACACTTGTAAACCAATCATAATGAATTCCAAAAGTAAGAAAAAAAAAAAAAAGGAAAAATTATATAAAATAAATAATCAAAACTCCAATAAGGGTGTTTACTATTATAATAATGTATTGGCTCCCCCTGCTTGGGAAATCATTAAACACTCAGGTTTAACCTCTTAGTGACTGCCCCACGTACAATTACTGCAGAACAGCGGCTCCTACAGGCAGAATCATAGATCTGTACGTCTTCTGCCACTTCCAGATTTGGGACATACACGCCGCCAGCTGCGGCCCACACCTGCTGTGATTGGACACAGCGGGAGCCAATCAGTCAGGCAGACCTGATATCTGCCAGCACCAGGCGATTGTTCCCGAGAGTAAACAAGGCAGATCACCGTTCTGTTAGTAAGGAAGACAGAGATCCTGTGTTTCTGCTAAGATCTCTGCCTTCCCACAGTAAAAGCACCTCCCCCACACACCGAGTCAGCACTCCTAGGGAACACATTTAACCCTTTGATCGCCCCCTGATGTTACCCCTTCCCAGCCAGTGTCATTAGTACAGTGACAGTGTATATTTTTTAGCACCGATCACTGTATTGGGGTCACTGGTCCCCAAAAAGTGTCAGATTTGGCCGCCACAATACCGCAGTCCTGAAAATTGGCCTGGGCGGGCAGGAGGGCGGGGGGGGGGGGGGGCACCTGGTAGGTAAGTGGTTAGCAGACCACATAGCTGATCAAAATTACCTATTATTTCTGAAACTATTATGATCCCGATCTATATTATGGCCAGCAGAAGATCTTTAATTAAAAATCCACTTTGTTTGTAGCTGGGAGATTCTCCGGATTTTATTGCCGCCTCTCCAGCGAGGAAAAGATTGATCAGCGGGGGAGGCAGAACTCTGGACTGGATAGGATTGGAATACATCTATGAATTGATATATTGTTTCCTTTTTGTATATATTTATTTCACACACATCACTGTATTTTCAGTAACACGGTTACATTTTACACTCTGAACACATCTGTGGATTTGATTATTATTTTATCTTGGACTTCTCTTCATTATACTTGTTCTTAGTATGAGGTACTGATTGGTTATTTCCTAATAGTGTGGGTGGTTTTGTATTAGGGCCTTTGCTCCCTGTTTGAGATCGGAGGGATCTTGAAAATACAAGAAAACAAAAACTAATAGGGTGCAAAGGTCTAATGTATTACCACCCGCACTTTATTAGGAAATAATAACCAATCAGAACAAACTCAGAGGAGCAAAACAGGTAAACCAGCGTTGTGTATATATAACCAGAAGATGGACCTCACATGGGTCTGACATGAGTCCCAATACCAGCTGATGAGTTTCAAGGGGCAGACCCCCTTCATCAGAGCAAAACTCAAAACGCGTCAACTAGTTTTAGGACTCATGTCAGTTCCATCTTCTGGAAGACCCTCCAGTTCTGAGTATGTACTCATTTGTTTGTATTTCCTAGTAAAGTGTGGATGGTGATACATTAGGCCTTCACACACTTTTGTATTTTCTAGATCTCCCACTCTCAAAACAAAAAGGGTGTAAAAGCCTAGTACATTACCATCCTCACTTCATTAGGAAATAAAAACACATGACATGTTTCGAGGGGCATACCCCCTTCCTCAGAGCAAAATTCAGAACACATCAACTGGTATTATAACTCATGTCAGGACCATGTGAGTTCCATCTTCTGGTTTCCCTGGAGATTATATAGATTTATTTTTTATATATAATCTATCACACATCGCTGGTATACCCATTTACTCTTCTGAGTATGTACTCATTGGTTTGTAATTCCTAATAAAGTGTGGGTGGTAACGCACTAGGCCTTTGTGCCTTGAAGTATACCTGTGCGGGGGCTGTGTTTGGTCCCATGGAGATGCCCAGGTGTGCAAACAGCCCCATTCATGTGAATTGGGACACAGTGGCAAGCAGAGTGTGCATTCAGGGGTGTGCACCCGCAGTGTTGAAATTGGGGAATCAATGGCACTGCCTACCCGGGGATGCACAGAACACCTGTGCAGATAAACACGGCCCTCACACCAGGTCTATACTATACTCTGCTCATGTAAACCAAGCCTAAGGAGGAAATTACCTGGAGCAGAGGTGGGTCTTCAGTGCGTTGTCCTCTTGGGTAGCGCCCTCACATTGGCCTGCAGTCTGTGGAGCACCCACTAAGGGATGGCTATGCCTGGGCTCCACAGGATCCTGGAAGCCACTCCGATAATAGAATGCAGAGCCAGCACTCGCACTCACAGGACTCTAGAAGCCAAGGGGCCACTCTTAACCAGAAAATGGGGCCCAAGTCACACCACAGGACCCTAGAAGTCAAGGAACCATTCTGACACCAGAAAGTGCGGCCATCACTCAGGGGCCCGGGTCAAACCACAGGACCCTTGAAGCCAAGGGGCCACCTTGATACCAGAAAGTGGGGCCCAAGTCACACCACAGGACCCTAGAAGTCAAGGAGCCATTCTGATACCAGAAAGTGGGGCCCTTGCTCAGGGGCCCGGGTGAAAACCGTGGATTATCACACATGAAGAGGCTTACAATGTCAGTGTTTTACCCTCAGCAGCTGAAATTGTTAAAAAAAAAAAATTTTTTTAGATTTGGGTTGAATATCACATTTACATCTGAAATCAATCATGTGATCTGATGGGGAAATTCACAATATGAAAACAGAGAAAAAGAAAAACACAAGAATTGGATCCACACCAACCAATGGGAACACTCCGCACTTACTCGTAGAGCTCCAGGAGGTTCGGGCCCCCGGGGGACACATGTGGTGGAATGGGCGCAGTGTTCCTGACACTCGGCAGTCACATGGAGTAAAAAGAGCGGCATGCAGGGGGCGCCGGACGCAGGGGCCCGGCTTCGGGGCGTTTTAGTAAGAAATGCAGAAAAAGGTCAGATTACAAAAAAGAAGGCAGCAGATTCCAGAGTCTCTTGCAGTGCATGCTGGGACAGCGGCCCGGGTTAGTATGTAAACTGGACACATCAATCATTCCTGCAATGGTTTACCTCATCCTGGCATTGTCAGAGGAAAGGCTGGACTCAAATAGTCTGCAGCATTTGGGGGTCTAAAAGTTTGGGGGGAAAAAAAATTAAACAAAAAAAAAAAAAAGAGAATTAAAGAAGGAAAGATGAGGCGGGGGAGGTTATTCGGTTTTCTTGTGATCGGCGCTCAGAACTTTCCTCCGCTGGTGAAGCATGTGGAAGTACAGCTGCGGGAAGACTGGAAGGAAGAACAAAACTTTATAAGAAGCAGACAAATGACAGACATTGTTATCTATTTAGCTAGCTCCTCCTACACATGATGAGGTCACTCCCCTTAAAGCAGAACTCCGGTCATCCCATCCCAACTCCTCTGTACAATGGAGGCAGATCATGGCTGGTGGGAGGGGCCTCAGTACTCCTCTCCAGCGCACTCAGTCCTGAAGTAAGCAGTGGGAGGAGTTATGTAAATATCACAATGCTGTGATTGGTGTCGGGAGGAGTGGGCGTTCCTAAGCAGGCTTCATTTGCATACAGACCACCCAGGTAACACCCACATGGGATGCTGAGCCTCTATGATTGATTGGACGTCCTCTGACCAGGAAATGAGGGTGGAGCTCCAACTTGCTGCTAACGAACATGGCGAGAAGCTCGCAGTGTGCGGTGAAATCAGAGGAAACCTTTTCAGTCCAGGAGAGGAGGCGATACACCTGTGTAAGACTGGAGAGGGGGGGGGGCAGAGTTTTGCTTTAAGAGACCCGCAAGACTTTGATGTCAATACGGTGCATTCATATAAATGCAGTCCTTCTATAAAAAGGCAGCCCATTCATAAGAATGAAGAGAATTCATATGAACGCAGTCCATTCATTTAAATGTAGTCCATTCATAAACAGGCAACCCATTCATATAAATCCAGTCCATTTATAAACAGGCAACCATTCATATAAAAACACCACAAACTAATCTCCTGCGCAATGTATTGAGCCTCTATGTGACTGGAAGCTCTTTTCTTTAACACTTGGTGATGGGTAATGCACTTCGCTGCCCTCCACAGACTGGGGAATGCAAAACACTAGGTGCCTTCTGTTTCTTTTCATGTCCAACCATTCTAATAAATCCAGTCCATTCATAAAAAGGGAGCCCATTCATATAAATGCAGTCCATTCATATAAATGCAGTCCAATCATAAATAGGCAGCTGGTTCATTAAAAAGCAGTCCATACACCCTTCACATAAACACTCCAGGTACGCTCAATGAAAATAAATGCTAAAGGTTTCCTGTGTTTTCTCTGTGATGAGACACACAACTCACCCATTTATTGGGGGAGATTTACTAATACTGGAGCACTCAGAATCTGGTGCAGCTCTGCATGGCAGCCAATCAGCTTCTACCTTCAGCTTCTTTAATGAAGCTTTGATAATAAAACCTGGAAGCGGATTGGTTTCTAGAGCTGCACCAGATTCTGAACTCTCCGGTGTTACTAAATCTCCTCCCAATGTGTATAAATTCCTGTTGTGTAGAAGAATCATTTCTAAGATGTGTTTCTAGCTGAACTCCGGACAGATAAAGTCACAACGAATGTCCTTCATATTCATATCATTCCATGGATCGTTTTAAAGCCGAATTCCAGAATCCTGACCACTTCCCGCTTTTATTTATAGGACTGATTGGGCTCACAGGAAGTGGTCAGAATGATGAAGGGGATTAGAGGAGGAAGCTGGGGACAGCACTGGAGGGTGGAGGTGGAAAATGAAGACTATGGGTGGGGGAGGGACCCCTCTAATATCGGCACGCGGGGCGGTTGTACTCACGGGGGATGTAGGACACCATGACCAGGAGGAGGAAGGTGTAGTAGTCGAAGGAGAAGTTGTACTTGTTGGGGAGTCTGATGGAGTAAAGTCCCGTTTCCTTGACGATGGGCAGTGCGGCGTAGATGGTCAGCAGCTCCCCGGCCACACCCATGGGGTAGAGTACGATGAACAGCGTGTACCTGCCAAACAATCAACATCCAGCTGAACCAATCGACTGTGACAGGCAGACCAACAATGATAGAACTCAGACTCTCCAACCCCCTCCCACCCCCCCCCCCCCACATCCCCACCCCCCGCCCAACATCCCTTTAAGAAATGTTAACGCTGGAGACGTTTCTTGGGCTTCCCCATCATATGATCACTGTGATTGGCTGTCAGAGTGATCACATGATCAGGGGCCCATCTTACTAATTCTGGGCCGGGATCTGTGACAGTGCGGTCACGGTACTCTCAGCCCAACACAGCGAAGCACACAAGCGGCAGAATGAGGCCCATCTCTGTGCAGCCACAGATATACAGCCAGCAGGAAGGGGTTAATTTATGCCTGAAATATGAACTGTCCGTGCTGTGCCACACCCACCTATTAGATTGTACTGGAGACTTACAGAAAGTTAGAATCTGTTTATGAAGTGCAAAGCGGACAGTTCTTATTTCAGACACATCAGGCCAGTCTGTCATCCATACAAATACTGGAGAAATGTGTCCATGTTACCAACAGCCAACCAAATCCCAACTGCAGAGAAAGAAAGAATCTGATTGGCTGAAAACAAAGACATTTATACATGAGGATCGCTGGTTCTCTGTCCCCACCCCACCCCTGCACACCTGGCCCCTCCCCTGCTCACCTATGTGAAACAAAGACATTAATAATTGAGGATCATTGTTCCTATGCCCCTTCATTGCCATCCCGCCCCTGCTCAACTGGCCATGCCAAACAGACATTTACTTCTTAACTCTGCCCACCCCCAGCAATATGAAGCAAAGACATTCCAGTAGTAGGATCACTGTTCATCCATGTTCCGATGCCCCGCCCCTGCTCACCTGGCCCCGCCCCTGCTCACCTGGCCCATTTGATGATGTAGGGGAGATGGTTGAGGAGGCTGAAGGTATAAAACGAGTATCGGATGATTTCAGTGACTGTCCACGCCACAACGAACAGCAGCACCGAGTCCGCATTCTGAACCTGTCACCAAACAGAAATCTCACCAGTCACTACACCACCACATCCTCGGGGGTCGGATCACCTTATGTATAACGTATGTAAAGCTTATCAGTGATATTTTATAAATGCATTTTTTTTTTCCCCAGCAAATACCCGGCGATCCTGCCAATCCCCATGTGTTCCCGCAGCATTCTGACCACAGAAGGGAAGCAGATCTGTGCTGTGTGATCCCTCAGCTTCTAATCAGAGCTGCAGGACACCATGGGGACAAACAGCATGCCTGTAGTCATCCTACCTGACAAGACACCCCCCCCCCCCCCATACTCCACTTGGACTGACTGTGGCTCCTGGCAGAAGATTCCCCTACATCATACCGGAGACTGAGCAACAATGTGGAAGAATGCCATTGTTTTGGTCACCAATCCTCAGGAAAGATGTAGCTATAAAGGGAGGGAGGAGGCTCAGCTATGGTGGGGGCGGCAGAGGGAGGAGGCTAAGCTATGGTGGGGGGCGGCAGAGGGAGGAGGCTCAGTTATGGTGGGGGGCGGCAGAGGGAGGAGGCTCAGTTATGGTGGGGGGCGGCAGAGGGAGGAGGCTCAGCTATGGTGGGGGGCGGCAGAGGGAGGAGGCTCAGCTATGGTGGGGGGCGGCAGAGGGAGGAGGCTCAGCTATGGTGGGGGGCGGCAGAGGGAGGAGACTCAGCTATGGTGGGGGGCGGCAGAGGGAGGAGACTCAGCTATGGTGGGGGGCGGCAGAGGGAGGAGGCTCAGCTATGGTGGGGGCGGCAGAGGGAGGAGGCTCAGCTATGGTGGGGGGCGGCAGAGGAAGGAGGCTCAGCTATGGTGGGGGCGGCAGAGGGAGGAGACTCAGCTATGGTGGGGGGCGGCAGAGGGAGGAGACTCAGCTATGGTGGGGGGCGGCAGAGGGAGGAGACTCAGCTATGGTGGGGGGCGGCAGAGGGAGGAGGCTCAGCTATGGTGGGGGGCGGCAGAGGGAGGAGGCTCAGCTATGGTGGGGGCGGCAGAGGGAGGAGGCTTAGCTATGGTGGGGGCGGCAGAGGGAGGAGGCTCAGCTGGGGGGTGGGGGCGGCAGAGGGAGGAGACTCAGCTGGGGGCGCAGGGAGAGACTCCGCTATGGGGGGAGGGGGGGGGCGGCGCAGGGAGAGAGACTCAGCTATTGGGGGGGCCTCTATGGGGTCCCCCCCAGCTATGGGGATCTTAACTACGCACGGCCGAGGAGACTCCGTTTCGGGGGATCAGTGACATAGAATATAGCTGATGACTCTGGAGAAGGTGATTGAAGGGGATATGATTACAATGTACATATATAAAGGTTACTTCAGTAACTGAAATAAACAGTTTAAGGTCCCTGAGGAGGACGGGGAGGTTGGAAGAAAGGAGGCATAACCTTAGACTGAGGAAAGGGTTCTTTACTGTTAGAGCAGTACAAATGTATAACTCCCTCCCACAGGAAGTGGTACCGGGCTGAGGAAAAAAACATTTACATTATCTCACAAAAGTAAGTACACCCCTCAGTGACATTTTTGTAAATCTTTTCATGTGACAACACTGAAGAAATGACACTTGTCTACAATGTAAAGTAGTGAGTGTACAGCTTGTATAACAGTGTAAATTTGCTGTCCCCTCAAAATAACTCAACACACAGCCATTAATGTCTAAACCGCTGGCAACAAAAGTCAGTACACCCCTAAGTGAAAATCTCCAAATTGGGCCCAATTAGCCATTTTCCCTCCCCCGGTGTCATGTGACTCGTTAGTATTACAAGGTCTCAGGTGTGAATGGGGAGCAGGTGTGTTAAATTTGGTGTTATCGCTCTCACTCTCTCATACAGGTCACTGGAAGTACAACATGGCACCTCATGGCAAAGAACTCTCTGAGGATCTGAAATAAAGAATTGTTGCTCTACATAAAGATGGCCTAGTCTATAAGAAGATTGCCAAGACCCTGAAACTGAGCTGCAGCATGGTGGCCAAGACCATACAGCGGTATAACAGGACAGGTTCCCCACAGAACAGGCCTCGCCATGGTCCACCAAAGAAGTTGAGGTCACATGCTCAGCGTCATATCCAGAGGTCGTCTTTGGGAAATAGACGTATGAGTGCTGCCAGCATTGCTGCAGAGGTCGTAGGGTTGGGGGGGTCAGCCTGTCAGTGCTCAGACCATACGCCGCACACTGCATCAAATTGGTCTGCATGGCTGTCATCCCAGAAGGAAGCCTCTTCTAAAGATGATGTACAAGAAAGTCCGCAAACAGTTTGCTGAAGACAAGCAGACTAAGGAGATGGATTACTGGAACCATGTCCTGTGGTCTGATGAGACCAAGATAAACGTATTTGGTTCAGATGGTGACAAGCGTGTGTGGGGGCAACCAGGTGAGGAGGACAAAGACAAGTGTGTCTTGTCTACAGTCAAGCATGGTGGTGGGAGTGTCATGATCTGGGGGTACATGAGTTCTGCCGGCACTGGGGAGCTACAGTTCATTGAGGGAACCATGAATGCCAACATGTACTGTGACATACTGAAGCAGAGCATGATCCCCTCCCTTCAGAGACTGGACCGCAGGGCAGTATTCCAACATGATAACCACCCCAAACACACCTCCAAGACCACCACTGCCTTGCTAAAGAAGCTGAGGGTAAAGGTGATGGACTGGCCAAGCATGTCTCCAGACCTAAACCCTATTGATCATCTGTGGGACATCCTCAAACGGAAGGTGGAGGAGCGCAAGGTCTCTAACATCCACCAGCACTGTGATGTCATCATGGAGGAGGGGAAGAGGACTCCAGTGACAACCTGTGAAGCTCTGGTGACCTCCATGCCCAAGAGGGTTAAGGCAGTGCTGGAAAATAATGATGGCCACACAAAATATTGACACTTTGGGCCCAATTTGGAGATTTTCACTTAGGGGTGTACTCACTTTTGTTACCAGCGGTTTAGACATTAATGGCTGTGTGTTGAGTTATTTTGAGGGGACAGCAAATTTACACTGTTATACAAGCTGTACACTCACTACTTTACATTGTAGACAAGTGTCATTTCTTCAGTGTTGTAACATGAAAAGATAGAAGAAAAGATGTACACAAATGTCACTGAGGGGTGTACTTACTTTTGTCACATACTGTAAAATATATATATTATATGTCTTCCTCAGTAAGCAGAAAATGCATTAGTATGGGGATTGTTAGAGAATAAAAATATTTATCGGCGTATAACACGCACCCCAAGTTTAGGAGGACATTTTAAAAGGAAAAAACTTTTAGGAGGGAAGTTTAAGGAAAAAAATAAAAATAAATAAAAAAACAAAAAAAACCAAAAACTTACATTTAAATGCCCATCAATGCAGCCTTATCGGTGTTCATCTGTAGCCTTCTCCATCATTGCAGAATGATCAGTGTCCATTTGCGGCTTGCCCATTGTCATATGCAGCCTTGCCCAGTGCAGCCTGCAGTTTGCGCCATTTAAATCTGCCGCCGATGTGTACTCAGCTCGTCACGCTGCCCCGCCTCCCTGCTGAGGGTGAGAAACGAGCGCTTCCGAAAAAGACCGAGCCGAGTATACTGTGTACTCGACTCGCAGTCCCGCCCAGTCCTGCCATTGGACAGAGTGTTATGTCCATCAAAGGAGCTGGGCGGGACTGCGAGCGGAGCCGAGCACTCGGCTCGGTCCTTTTCGGCAGCACTCGCTCCTCATTCTCTCAGAGACAGCAGGGAGGCGGGACGACGTGACTGCGAGTGGAGCCAAGCACTAGGCTCGGTCTTTTTCGGCGGCGCTCGTTTTTTTTGGCACACAGACAGTGGGGATCAGCGTATAACACGCACCCACGATTTCCCCCTGATTTTAAGGGGAAAAAAGTGCGTGTTATACGCCGATAAATATGGTAAATTAAAAAAGGACTGGATGGTTCTCAGCCTTATAAAATGATATAAAACTACAAGCACAGATTTGGTGTATATGTGATGAGATGTACCTGCTGGACGCTGTGTGTGACGGCCCACGTCAGGAAGACTCGGGACAGAACCTGGAAAGCTGTGAGGACCACCGAGGAAGGCACAATCCCTGCAAGAGAGGAGAGGAAGTCACATGATCACCACGTCACATGATCACCATGTCACACACATACAATTATATGTAGAGATACGGATACCTTCCCCCCCATGGATTATTATACAGAGCGCCCCTCAGAGTGAGGATTCTACATTTCATCCACACGTGTCAAATCACAACTAAAGCAGAGTGCAAAAATAATGTCAGAGCGCCCCGCCCCCCCCCCCGCTCCCTCCTCCCCCGCCACACTGAACACACATGGTTCTTGTGATGAACTTATAGGAGAGTTACAATGTAGTCAGATACATACAGAAAAGATACATTAAAGTATCAACAATCGTTTTAAACTGAATTGGTACATTTTTTTAAATATTTTTATTACTATTAGATATAAATAATAACAACATAATGCTGACCCCTTCCCGCAGAGCACATGCACACACGTGGCCCTCCCGCAGGGCCCATGCACACACGTGGCGCCCCCCCCGCAGGGCCCATGCACACACGTGGCCCCCCCCCACAGAGCCCATACACACACGTGGCCCCCCGCAGAGCGCATGCACACACGTGGCCCCCCCCCGCAGAGCCCATGCACACACGTGGCCCCCCCCCCGCAGAGCCCATGCACACACGTGGCGCCCCCCCCGCAGAGCCCATACACACACGTGGCCCCCCGCAGAGCGCATGCACACACGTGGCCCCCCCCGCAGAGCCCATGCACACACGTGGCCCCCCCCGCAGAGCCCATGCACACACGTGGCCCCCCCCGCAGAGCCCATGCACACACGTGGCCCCCCCGCAGAGCGCATGCACACACGTGGCCCCCCCCCCCGCAGAGCCCATGCACACACGTGGCCCCCCCGCAGAGCGCATGCACACATGTGGCGCCCCCCCCCCCGCAGAGCCCATACACACGTGGCCCCCCCGCAGAGCGCATGCACACACGTGGCCCCCCCACAGAGCGCATGCACACACGTGGGGTGTTGTCTGTGTTTGTGTGGGAAGCGTGTTGCACAGTGCGCTCCCCGCACACAGACTGCACTGTCACTGACAGCTTCGGGCCTCGTAATAACGATTGCTGGATGGAAGACACAGGTGTCCCGATCACCTGATCACCATGACAGCCTGTGATTGGCTATCACAGCGGTCAGTCACTATACAGCCCCCCTCAGAAGGTAGATGATAATCGGACTTACCTACTGCACAGTGCACAATCTGAAAAGAGAAAGATAGAAGTCAGCCTCCTCCTGTCTGCACAGAATGATCATTACATAGAAGAGAATGGAAGGTCTACCTCTAGCAGAGCGCCGGTCTGGAAGAACTTCAGCGGCCGCTCTATGGAGTAGTAGAGATTGTGGTGACTTCCTTTGGTGAGGTAAGTGCGCACCAACCCAACGGCGATGACCAACCACCTGCAACACAACGACACGGAACATCAGAACACCCCATGTGAACACGGATTAGACTCGTCCTGTGCGCTGCATTCACATCTCTCCGCTGCATTCACATCTCTCCGCAATAAGTCATCCAGGTGACTCTCTGCTCCCATCTATAAAGAAGAACTCATTAACCAATGAGATACCGCCACCCCCCCCCCCCCATACAATCATCTATAAAATACTTATCTGTGCCTCTCCAGTGAAGAGCTAATGAATTGTGAAGACAAATCCTTCTTTAGTTCCTCTATTCCTGTCTGTCGGCTCCTCCCCGGGCAGAAGCCCAATTTGTGGTCTTATTATTGTTGAGCTCAGTTACCACCACCCCCTGCTCTGCGAGTACCCCCTGCCCTGCGAGTATGCCTATAGGTAGCACGGACATTATTCACCCTTCCATTACCCTAATCTGCCTACAGACGTGGCCCCCCCCCCCCCCCCCCCCCGACATGGTATGACTGTAGCTTTAACATGCAATCTTCCGTCTCACCCCCTTCTTTGTCTCATCAAAAAGCAACAGTGTAACCAGTGAACCAGCGTCATTGGTTGCTAGGATGCAGGCAGGCCACACCCTAGCAACCAATGAAACTGGATTGCCAGGTGGTGGATCCAAAGAATCTGTCACTGCTTGAAGAGACAAAGAAGGTGCATGGTGCGATTCGGGTCTACGGGAGGGGGGGGGAGGGGGGAGCAAGATGCAATGACCGGCGCTGATTGCAGTAGCCCACGGTAACCTCCTTTCCATTTCATTAGAATAAAATCTAGATGGTTGCTATGGGTTACCACAGACCAGATCTGACGATCCCCTCCACCATTCAGTACGACTCACCCGGCTGTCATGATGACGTTGTAGATGACCAGGTATGCCGTGGCGATGGCTCCGGGGCCCCGCCTCTTCCTGTGGCCTCCATCTTCTGACGATCTTCCTAAGGACGGACTCGCCATATCTGTGGGAGAGAGGAGATCAGAGGTTGTCTGCAGAGTATTCCTCCCATTGCTGTATATCTATAGTCCTGTCTGCAGAGTATTCCTCCCATTCCTGTATATCTACAGTCCTGTCTGCAGAGTATTCCTCACATTCCTGTATATCTATAGTCCTGTCTGCAGAGTATTCCTCCCATTCCTGTATATCTTATCCTGGTTCTCCTCCTACCTATCTCAGCGCACTTTCAGCATCACTTACAACTCCATCTCCTCCGCTCCCCTTCCTCTTTATGTTGGGGTACCCCAAGGCTCTGTCCTTGGGCCCCTCCTATTCTCACTCTATACCTCTTCCCTGGGCCAGTTGATAACCTCCCATGGCTTCCAATACCATCTCTATGCCGATGACACACATCTATCTCTCCACTCCCCAACTCACCCCCACTATCTCCTCACCGATCTATCTCTCCACTCCTCAACTCACCCCCACTATCTCCTCACAGATCTATCTCTCCACTCCTCAACTCACCCCCACTATCTCCTCACAGATCTATCTCTCCACTCCTCAACTCCCCCCCACTATCTCCTCACAGATCTCTCTCTCCACTCCTCAACTCACCCCCACTATCTCCTCACAGATCTATCTCTCCACGCCTCAACTCACCCCCACTATCTCCTCACAGATCTATCTCTCCACTCCCCAACTCACCCCCACTATCTCCTCACAGATCTATCTCTCCACTCCTCAACTCACCCCCACTATCTCCTCACAGATCTATCTCTCCACGCCTCAACTCACCCCCACTATCTCCTCACAGATCTATCTCTCCACGCCTCAACTCACCCCCACTATCTCCTCACAGATCTATCTCTCCACTCCCCAACTCACCCCCACTATCTCCTCACAGATCTATCTCTCCACTCCTCAACTCATCCCCACTATCTCCTCACAGATCTATCTCTCCACTCCTCAACTCATCCCCACTATCTCCTCACAGATCTATCTCTCCACTCCCCAACTCACCCCCACTATCTCCTCACAGATCTATCTCTCCACTCCCCAACTCACCCCCACTATCTCCTCACAGATCTATCTCTCCACTCCCCAACTCACATCCACTATCTCCTCACAGATCTATCTCTCCACTCCTCAACTCACCCCCACTATCTCCTCACAGATCTATCTCTCCACTCCTCAACTCACCCCCACTATCTCCTCACAGATCTATCTTTCCACTCCCCAACTCACCCCCACTATCTCCTCACAGATCTATCTCTCCACTCCTCAACTCACCCCACTATCTCCTCACAGATCTATCTCTCCACTCCCCAACTCACCCCCACTATCTCCTCACAGATCTATCTCTCCACTCCCCAACTCACCCCCACTATCTCCTCACAGATCTATCTCTCCACTCCCCAACTCACCCCCACTATCTCCTCACAGATCTATCTCTCCACTCCTCAACTCACCCCCACTATCTCCTCACAGATCTATCTTTCCACTCCCCAACTCACCCCCACTATCTCCTCACAGATCTATCTCTCCACTCCCCAACTCACCCCCACTATCTCCTCACAGATCTATCTCTCCACTCCTCAACTCACCCCCACTATCTCCTCACAGATCTATCTCTCCACTCCTCAACTCACCCCCACTATCTCCTCACGGATCTCAAACTTGCTGAATGACATCTCGGTATGGAGGTCACACCACTTCCTCAAACTTAATCTTTCTAAAACTGAGCTTGTTATATTTCCTCCTTCCCGGTCCCCTCCTCCCCCCGTGACTTCACCATTAATAACACAACCATTGGTCCCTCCACACATGCCAGGGTCCTGGGTGTAATCCTTGACTCTGATCTCTCCTTCACCCCACATCCAATCACTGGCTAAATCCTGCCGCCTTAACCTCCGCAACATCTCCAGAATTCCACCCTTCCTGACTAATGACACCACAAAGCAACTTATTCACTCCTTGATTATTTCCCGTTTCGACTATTGCATCTCTCTCCTTAATGGCCGACCCTTACACAGGCTCCTCCCCCCTTCAGTCTATTATGAATGCTGCTGCTAGACTAATACACCTCACGAATCGATCCGTGACTGCTGCTCCTCTCTGCCAATCCCTTCACTGGCTTCCCCTCCCCCAACGTATAAAATTCAAAATGCTAACCATAACATACAAGGCCATTCACAACATCGCCCCCATCTACATCACCAACCTTATCTGCAGATATCGCCCAAATCGCCCCCTCCGCTCCTCCCAGGACCTCCTGCTCTCTAGCTCCCTTGTTACCTCCTCCCATGCTCGCCTCCAGGACTTCTCCAGAGCCTCTCCCATCCTCTGGAACTCCCTGCCCCGGTATATCTGATCAGCCCCTACCCTGTCCACCTTTAGGAGATCCTTGAAAACTCATTTATTCAGGGAAGCCTATCCCACACCCACATAACTGTCCCTGAGCCACCCCATCAAATCATTCTTTGCAGCTATTACCTTTTGTACCACCTCCCCCTCCCTTTTAGAATGTAAGCTCTACGAGCCGGGCCCTCCTGTACCTTTTGTATTGAACTGTACTGTAATTGTGTTGTCCCCCCTATACATTGTAAAGCGCTGTGTAAACTGTTGGCGCTATATAAATCTCGTATAATAATAATAATAATAATAATAATAATAATATCTACAGTCCTGTCTGCAGAGTATTCCTCCCATTGCTGTATATCTATAGTCCTGTCTGCAGAGTATTCCTCCCATTGCTGTATATCTATAGTCCTGTCTGCAGAGTATTCCTCCTATTGCTGTATATCTATAGTCCTGTCTGCAGAGTATTCCTCCTATTGCTGTATATCTACAGTCCTGTCTGCAGAGTATTCCTCCCATTCCTGTACATCTATAGTCCTGTCTGCAGAGTATTCCTCCTATTGCTGTATATCTATAGTCCTGTCTGCAGAGTATTCCTCCTATTGCTGTATATCTACAGTCCTGTCTGCAGAGTATTCCTCCCATTCCTGTACATCTATAGTCCTGTCTGCAGAGTATTCCTCCTATTGCTGTATATCTACAGTCCTGTCTGCAGAGTATTCCTCCTATTGCTGTATATCTACAGTCCTGTCTGCAGAGTATTCCTCCCATTGCTGTATATCTATAGTCCTGTCTGCAGAGTATTCCTCCCATTGCTGTATATCTATAGTCCTGTCTGCAGAGTATTCCTCCTATTGCTGTATATCTACAGTCCTGTCTGCAGAGTATTCCTCCCATTGCTGTATATCTATAGTCCTGTCTGCAGAGTATTCCTCCCATTCCTGTATATCTATAGTCCAGGAAGGGGGGTGGGGGTCTGGGCAGGATGGATCTGATGTGGCCCTCGGGCCCCTGATAACCCTCCACACTGACAGGCACTGATTGTACATACCTCCTGCTCCCAGCACAATGACATGTATGGTGGAGAGCGGAGTCAGGAAGGAGTGATAAGAGCGGAGGACACAGTCCATGTACTACACCAGAGATAAGAGGAGGAGATACCAGAGACACCAGACATGCCTCATATGACAGCTCCGCCCCTTTATATTCTACACACATATATGATCTATGCACCAAATGTATATTCATGTATTAGAATAGAAATCCACAAGTTATAGATCCATAACAATGTATAATCCTCAGTGCATAGAACGTCTTAGAGTGCTCCGTCCCCGCCCCCCCCCCCTGTGCTCCGTCCACGGTGCTCCCCCCCCCTCCTGTGCTCCGTCCCCGGTGCCCCCCCTCCTGTGCTCCGTCCCCGGTGCCCCCCCCCTGTGCTCCGTCCACGGTGCCCCCCCCTCCCGTGCTCCGTCCACGGTGCCCCCCCCCTCCCGTGCTCCGTCCACGGTGCCCCCCCCCTCCCGTGCTCCGTCCACGGTGCCCCCCCCCTCCCGTGCTCCGTCCACGGTGCTCCCCCCCTCCCGTGCTCCGTCCACGGTGCTCCCCCCCCCTCCCGTGCTCCGTCCACGGTGCTCCCCCCCCTCCTGTGCTCCGTCCACGGTGCTCCCCCCCCCTCCTGTGCTCCGTCCACGGTGCTCCCCCCCCTCCTGTGCTCCGTCCACGGTGCTCCCCCCCCTGTGCTCCGTCCACGGTGCTCCCCCCCTCCTGTGCTCCGTCCACGGTGCTCCCCCCCTCCTGTGCTCCGTCCACGGTGCTCCCCCCCTCCTGTGCTCCGTCCACGGTGCTCCCCCCTCCTGTGCTCCGTCCACGGTGCTCCCCCCCTCCTGTGCTCCGTCCACGGTGCTCCCCCCCTCCTGTGCTCCGTCCACGGTGCTCCCCCCCCCCTGTGCTCCGTCCCCGCTGCCCCCCCCCCCTGTGCTCCGTCCCCGCTGTCCCCCTCCTGTGCCCCGTCCCCGCTGCCCCCCCCCCCTGTGCTCCGTCCCCGCTGTCCCCCTCCTGTGCCCCGTCCACTGTGCCCCCCTCCTGTGCTCCGTCCCCGCTGCCCCCCGCCCTGTGCTCCGTCCCCGCTGCCCCCCGCCCCTGTGCTCCGTCCACGGTGCCCCCCTCCTGTGCCCCGTCCACGGTGCCCCCCCTCCTGTGCCCCGTCCACGGTGCCCCCCCTCCTGTGCTCCCCCATTCACCAGAAATAACTAGAACAAAGCATGTGAATGGACTATGGCCGCCGCATCAGCGTGCGTTCCAACAGCTCAATGTGATACAATAGGACGTCTTTTCTGAATACGCCCAGTATGAGGGGCGAAACATGTCAAGCAAACTGGGCACAGGAGGGACGCACAGGAGGGGGGCACCGGGGACGGAGCACAGGAGGGGGGCACCGGGGACGGAGCACAGGAGGGGGGCACAGGAGGGCAACACATGGCACAGGAGGGGGGCACAGAGCACAGGAGGGGGGCACCGGGGACGGAGCACAGAGCACAGGAGGGGGGCACCGGAGGGAACACAGAGCACAGGAGGGGGGCACCGGGGACGGAGCACAGGAGGGGGGCACCGGAGGGAACACAGAGCACAGGAGGGGGGCACCGGGGACGGAGCACAGGAGGGGGGCACCGGAGGGAACACAGAGCACAGGAGGGGGGCACCGGGGACGGAGCACAGGAGGGGGGCACCGGAGGGAACACAGAGCACAGGAGGGGGGCACCGGGGACGGAGCACAGGAGGGGGGCACCGGGGACGGAGCACAGGAGGGGGGCACCGGGGACGGAGCACAGGAGGGGGGCACAGGAGGGCAACACATGGCACAGGAGGGGGGCACAGAGCACAGGAGGGGGGCACCGGGGACGGAGCACAGAGCACAGGAGGGGGGCACCGGAGGGAACACAGAGCACAGGAGGGGGGGCACCGGGGACGGAGCACAGGAGGGGGGCACAGGAGGGGGGCACAGGGGACGGAGCACAAGAGGGGGGCACAGGAGGGAACACAGAGCACAGGAGGGGGGCACCGGGGACGGAGCACAGGAGGGGGGCACCGGGGACGGAGCACAGGAGGGGGCACAGGAGGGAACACAGAGCACAGGAGGGGGGCACCGGGGACGGAGCACAGGAGGGGGCACAGGAGGGAACACAGAGCACTCTCAGACGTTCTATGCACTGAGGATTATACATTGTTATGGATCTATAACTTGTGGATTTCTATTCTAATACATTTATACATTTTGGTGCATAGATCATATATAGAGGATATAAAGGGGCGGAGCTGTCAATATCAAAGTTGTTAAACAAACGTAACCATCACATAACCGCAGCATCTCTACTTACACTTAGAGGATCATCCTGTATACATCGGTGACCAGTCTAATTTTATTTCCATTACATTTTCAAGAGCACAGACACGGGGCGCACAGATCGCCGAGGACCCCGACACGCGGGGCGCACAGATCGCAGAGGACCCCGACACGCGGGGCGCACAGATCGCAGAGGACCCCGACACGCGGGGCGCACAGATCGCAGAGGACCCCGACACGCGGGGCGCACAGATCGCAGAGGACCCCGACACGCGGGGCGCACAGATCGCAGAGGACCCCGACACGCGGGGCGCACAGATCGCAGAGGACCCCGACACGCGGGGCGCACAGATCGCAGAGGACCCCGACACGCGGGGCGCACAGATCGCAGAGGACCCCGACACGCGGGGCGCACAGATCGCAGAGGACCCCGACACGCGGGGCGCACAGATCGCAGAGGACCCCGACACGCGGGGCGCACAGATCGCAGAGGACCCCGACACGCGGGGCGCACAGATCGCAGAGGACCCCGACACGCGGGGCGCACAGATCGCAGAGGACCCCGACACGCGGGGCGCACAGATCGCAGAGGACCCCGACACGCGGGGCGCACAGATCGCAGAGGACCCCGACACGCGGGGCGCACAGATCGCAGAGGACCCCGACACGCGGGGCGCACAGATCGCAGAGGACCCCGACACGCGGGGCGCACAGATCGCAGAGGACCCCGACACGCGGGGCGCACAGATCGCAGAGGACCCCGACACGCGGGGCGCACAGATCGCAGAGGACCCCGACACGCGGGGCGCACAGATCGCAGAGGACCCCGACACGCGGGGCGCACAGATCGCAGAGGACCCCGACACGCGGGGCGCACAGATCGCAGAGGACCCCGACACCGGGGCGCACAGATCGCAGAGGACCCCGACACGCGGGGCGCACAGATCGCAGAGGACCCCGACACGCGGGGCGCACAGATCGCAGAGGACCCCGACACGCGGGGCGCACAGATCGCAGAGGACCCCGACACGCGGGGCGCACAGATCGCAGAGGACCCCGACACGCGGGGCGCACAGATCGCAGAGGACCCCGACACGCGGGGCGCACAGATCGCAGAGGACCCCGACACGCGCGGGGCGCACAGATCGCAGAGGACCCCGACACGCGCGGGGCGCACAGATCGCAGAGGACCCCGACACGCGGGGCGCACAGATCGCAGAGGACCCCGACACGCGGGGCGCACAGATCGCAGAGGACCCCGACACGCGGGGCGCACAGATCGCAGAGGACCCCGCACAGATCGCAGAGGACCCCGACACGCGGGGCGCACAGATCGCAGAGGACCCCGACACGCGGGGCGCACAGATCGCAGAGGACCCCGACACGCGGGGCGCACAGATCGCAGAGGACCCCGACACGCGGGGCGCACAGATCGCAGAGGACCCCGACACGCGCGGGGCGCACAGATCGCAGAGGACCCCGGCACGCGCGGGGCGCACAGATCGCAGAGGACCCCGACACGCGGGGCGCACAGATCGCAGAGGACCCCGACACGCGGGGCGCACAGATCGCAGAGGACCCCGACACGCGGGGCGCACAGATCGCAGAGGACCCCGACACGCGGGGCGCACAGATCGCCGAGGACCCCGACACGCGGGGCGCACAGATCGCAGAGGACCCCGACACGCGGGGCGCACAGATTGCAGAGGACCCCGACACGCGGGGCGCACAGATCGGAGGATGAAATCCCCCCATAGATTGTAGATGACCAATCAATATACAATTATTGGGATTTTCAGAATAACGATCGACCTTAAAAGATGAAGAAATTTGTTTTTTTATTGGATGTTTTATAGAAGGAAAGTAAAGAAGGTGATTTCCTGAATTGTCTCTTTTTTTTATTTATAGCGCAAAAAATAAAACCCTCAGAGAAGATCCAATCCCAGCAGAAGAAATCTCTATTTGTGGGGAAAAGACGAGAATTTTATTTGTTGTAACGTCACACGATCGTCAGCGACAGACGCCGGGCCGTATCACTAAAATGGAAGGGGGGTAAATCTTCCGGAGGTGAAGTGGAAAAACTAAAATTGTATGAGAACAATATTTGTCCTTCGGATATTATTGGATGAGATGTGGAGAGCGGAGTGCTGATCATCAGACGATCGATCCAAATGTCATCCAATTGTCTGTGTGTATTCCCCTCCCCCCATCTCCTCCTAGATAACAATAGAGGGGGGGAGGGGGGACTCTATAATGTCTTCATGTGACAATCAGCCGTGTCCCCGGAGGGATCATACAAAGAGTGTCAGCTCTGTGGGGGAGGGGGGATCCCCCAATACTAACAGAGGATCTCATCACTGCCACAGAACACCCCAATATTATCTCCACCCCTCCCCCACACCAGGGAGAGAGAGATGGGGGGGTCCTCCAGTGTGTCCCCCCCATCTGTATAATGGGGGATGGAGCTCCTCCGGGGGACCAGAGTCTGTCTGAGGGACCCCCACATCCTCATCACCCCCCATATCACCCCCCCGCATCACCCCCCCCCCACCCCACCATCACCCACCCCACATACCCCCACACCTCATATCACCCCCCACATCCCCATACCCCCAACATCACCCCACATACCCTCCCCCCCAACATCACCCCACATACCCCTCCCCCCCCAACATCACCCACATACCCCTCCCCCCCCCCCCAACATCACCCCACAAACCCCTCCCCCCCCCAACATCACCCCACATACCCCTCCCCCCCCCCCCCAACATCACCCCACATACCCCTCCCCCCCCAACATCACCCCACATACCCCTCCCCCCCCAACATCACCCCACATACCCCTCCCCCCCCAACATCACCCCACAAACCCCTCCCCCCCCCAACATCACCCCCACAAACCCCTCCCCCCCCCCAACATCACCCCACATACCCCTCCTCCCCCCCCCCAACATCACCCCACATACCCCTCCTCCCCCCCCCCAACATCACCCCACATACCCCTCCCCCCCCCCAACATCACCCCACAAACCCCTCCCCCCCCCCAACATCACCCCACATACCCCTCCCCCCCCAACATCACCCCACATACCCCTCCTCCCCCCCCCAACATCACCCCACATACCCCCCTCCCCCCCCAACATCACCCCACATCCCCCCCCCCCCCCACATCACCCCACATACCCCTCCCCCCCCCAACATCACCCCACAAACCCCTCCCCCCCCCAACATCACCCCACATACCCCTCCCCCCCCCAAATCACCCCACATACCCCTCCCCCCCCCCCAACATCACCCCACATACCCCTCCCCCCCCCCCCCAACATCACCCCACATACCCCTCCCCCCCCCCCCCAACATCACCCCACATACCCCTCCCCCCCCCAACATCACCCCACATACCCCTCCCCCCCCCCAACATCACCCCACATACCCCTCCCCCCCCCCCAACATCACCCCACATACCCCCCCCCTCAACATCACCCCACATATCCCCCGTTCAAATCCCTCCCCCTTCAAATCACCCCCCCAACATCACCCCACCCCCCATAACATCACCCCACAAACCCCCCCCTTCATATCACCCCCCATAATCCCCCCTCAACATCACCCCACATACCCCTCCCCCCCCCAACATCACCCCACAAACCCCCCCTTCATATCACCCCCCTCCATCACCCCACATACCCCTCCAACATATCCCTAAACATCACCCCTCCCCCCCACATACCGTCCATTGTTAGTCTCCTCCAGCATAGCCCTCCCATCCCTGTCTCTATTCTCTCCCTGTACTGATCTCCTCACCTCTCTTCTCCGCTCTTCTCTCACTCACACCCGAACCCACTGCCGGTGTCTCATAGGCTCTCAGTCCCTCACTCTCTCCTCTGATTGGCCCGGACCGGTGTCTCTCAGACTCTCAATGTCTCATTCTCCTCTATGATTGGTCGGGGCCGGTGTAGTGGGCGGAGCGAGTTTGGTTGAGAAGTCCTTCAACGATCACGCAGAGCGAAGAGTCACGTGAGAGCGCTTCCACCAATCCACGGCCGTCATATCTGACATCTACCAATCCCAGACCCCGCCCCCGGACGTCACCGCCAGCGACGTCTCCATGGTGACGGAGGAAGGCTGCGAAGGGGCGTGGCGACCGAGGAAGGAGTTCAAACTGGAGGAAGAGGCGCCGGTGTCTTCAATTATTCGACGGGAGGCACTAATCGACAAGACACCGGAGGAGGTGAGAGGATGAGAGGGGGGGAATGGAGGGATTCTTATCACAGAGGGGGGCTCCACTCCTAGTGACCCCAATATAAGGGACACCTCCTCCCCCCCCATATTGTGATCGGAGCTCTGTGTGTACTTCCGGGTATGAGGGGAGGGGTCATGTGATCGGAGCTCTGTGTGTACTTCCGGGTATGAGGGGGGAGGAGTCATGTGATCGGAGCTCTGTGTGTACTTCCTGGTATGAGGGGGGAGGAGTCATGTGATCGGAGCTCTGTGTGTACTTCCTGGTATGAGGGGGGAGGTGTCATGTGATCGGAGCTCTGTGTGTACTTCCGGGTATGAGGGGGGAGGAGTCATGTGATCGGAGATCTGTGTGTACTTCCGGGTATGAGGGGGGAGGGGTCATGTGATCGGAGATCTGTGTGTACTTCCGGGTATGAGGGGGAGGGGTCATGTGATCGGAGATCTGTGTGTACTTCCGGGTATGAGGGGGAGGGGTCATGTGATCGGAGATCTGTGTGTACTTCCTGGTATGAGGGGGAGGTGTCATGTGATCGGAGCTCTGTGTGTACTTCCGGGTATGAGGGGGGAGGAGTCATGTGATCGGAGATCTGTGTGTACTTCCGGGTATGAGGGGGGAGGGGTCATGTGATCGGAGATCTGTGTGTACTTCCGGGTATGAGGGGGAGGGGTCATGTGATCGGAGATCTGTGTGTACTTCCGGGTATGAGGGGGAGGGGTCATGTGATCGGAGATCTGTGTGTACTTCCGGGTATGAGGGGGGAGGAGTCATGTGATCGGAGATCTGTGTGTACTTCCGGGTATGAGGGGGAGGGGTCATGTGATCGGAGCTCTGTGTGTACTTCCTGGTATGAGGGGGAGGAGTCATGTGATCGGAGATCTGTGTGTACTTCCGGGTATGAGGGGGAGGGGTCATGTGATCGGAGATCTGTGTGTACTTCCGGGTATGAGGGGGGAGGGGTCATGTGATCGGAGATCTGTGTGTACTTCCGGGTATGAGGGGGAGGAGTCATGTGATCGGAGATCTGTGTGTACTTCCGGGTATGAGGGGGGAGGGGTCATGTGATCGGAGATCTGTGTGTACTTCCGGGTATGAGGGGGGAGGGGTCATGTGATCGGAGATCTGTGTGTACTTCCGGGTATGAGGGGGGAGGGGTCATGTGATCGGAGCTCTGTGTGTACTTCCGGGTATGAAGGGGAGGAGTCATGTGATCGGAGATCTGTGTGTACTTCCGGGTATGAGGGGGAGGGGTCATGTGATCGGAGATCTGTGTGTACTTCCGGGTATGAGGGGAGGGGTCATGTGATCGGAGCTCTGTGTGTACTTCCGGGTATGAGGGGGGAGGAGTCATGTGATCGGAGCTCTGTGTGTACTTCCTGGTATGAGGGGGGAGGAGTCATGTGATCGGAGCTCTGTGTGTACTTCCTGGTATGAGGGGGGAGGTGTCATGTGATCGGAGCTCTGTGTGTACTTCCGGGTATGAGGGGGGAGGAGTCATGTGATCGGAGATCTGTGTGTACTTCCGGGTATGAGGGGGGAGGGGTCATGTGATCGGAGATCTGTGTGTACTTCCGGGTATGAGGGGGAGGGGTCATGTGATCGGAGATCTGTGTGTACTTCCGGGTATGAGGGGGAGGGGTCATGTGATCGGAGATCTGTGTGTACTTCCGGGTATGAGGGGGGAGGAGTCATGTGATCGGAGATCTGTGTGTACTTCGGGTATGAGGGGGAGGGGTCATGTGATCGGAGCTCTGTGTGTACTTCCGGGTATGAGGGGGAGGAGTCATGTGATCGGAGATCTGTGTGTACTTCCGGGTATGAGGGGGAGGGGTCATGTGATCGGAGATCTGTGTGTACTTCCGGGTATGAGGGGGAGGAGTCATGTGATCGGAGATCTGTGTGTACTTCCGGGTATGAGGGGGGAGGGGGTCATGTGATCGGAGATCTGTGTGTACTTCCGGGTATGAGGGGGGAGGAGTCATGTGATCGGAGATCTGTGTGTACTTCCGGGTATGAGGGGGAGGGGTCATGTGATCGGAGCTCTGTGTGTACTTCCTGGTATGAGGGGGAGGAGTCATGTGATCGGAGATCTGTGTGTACTTCCGGGTATGAGGGGGGAGGGGTCATGTGATCGGAGATCTGTGTGTACTTCCGGGTATGAGGGGGGAGGAGTCATGTGATCGGAGATCTGTGTGTACTTCCTGGTATGAGGGGGGAGGAGTCATGTGATCGGAGATCTGTGTGTACTTCCGGGTATGAGGGGGAGGGGTCATGTGATCGGAGCTCTGTGTGTACTTCCTGGTATGAGGGGGGAGGGGTCATGTGATCGGAGATCTGTGTGTACTTCCGGGTATGAGGGGGAGGGGTCATGTGATCGGAGATCTGTGTGTACTTCCGGGTATGAGGGGGGAGGGGTCATGTGATCGGAGATCTGTGTGTACTTCCGGGTATGAGGGGGAGGGGTCATGTGATCGGAGATCTGTGTGTACTTCCGGGTATGAGGGGGAGGGGTCATGTGATCGGAGATCTGTGTGTACTTCCGGGTATGAGGGGGGAGGAGTCATGTGATCGGAGATCTGTGTGTACTTCCGGGTATGAGGGGGGAGGAGTCATGTGATCGGAGATCTGTGTGTACTTCCGGGTATGAGGGGGAGGGGTCATGTGATCGGAGCTCTGTGTGTACTTCCTGGTATGAGGGGGAGGAGTCATGTGATCGGAGATCTGTGTGTACTTCCGGGTATGAGGGGGGAGGGGTCATGTGATCGGAGATCTGTGTGTACTTCCGGGTATGAGGGGGGAGGAGTCATGTGATCGGAGATCTGTGTGTACTTCCGGGTATGAGGGGGAGGGGGTCATGTGATCGGAGATCTGTGTGTACTTCCGGGTATGAGGAGGAGGGGTCATGTGATCGGAGATCTGTGTGTACTTCCGGGTATGAGGGGGAGGGGTCATGTGATCGGAGATCTGTGTGTACTTCCTGGTATGAGGGGGGAGGAGTCATGTGATCGGAGATCTGTGTGTACTTCCGGGTATGAGGGGGAGGGGTCATGTGATCGGAGATCTGTGTGTACTTCCGGGTATGAGGGGGGAGGGGTCATGTGATCGGAGCTCTGTGTGTACTTCCTGGTATGAGGGGGGAGGGGTCATGTGATCGGAGATCTGTGTGTACTTCCGGGTATGAGGGGGAGGAGTCATGTGATCGGAGATCTGTGTGTACTTCCGGGTATGAGGGGGGAGGGGTCATGTGATCGGAGATCTGTGTGTACTTCCGGGTATGAGGGGGAGGGGTCATGTGATCGGAGATCTGTGTGTACTTCCGGGTATGAGGGGGGAGGAGTCATGTGATCGGAGATCTGTGTGTACTTCCGGGTATGAGGGGGAGGGGTCATGTGATCGGAGCTCTGTGTGTACTTCCTGGTATGAGGGGGAGGAGTCATGTGATCGGAGATCTGTGTGTACTTCCGGGTATGAGGGGGGAGGGGTCATGTGATCGGAGATCTGTGTGTACTTCCGGGTATGAGGGGGGAGGGTCATGTGATCGGAGATCTGTGTGTACTTCCTGGTATGAGGGGGGAGGAGTCATGTGATCGGAGATCTGTGTGTACTTCCGGGTATGAGGGGGGAGGGGTCATGTGATCGGAGCTCTGTGTGTACTTCCTGGTATGAGGGGGAGGAGTCATGTGATCGGAGCTCTGTGTGTACTTCCGGGTATGAGGGGGGAGGGGTCATGTGATCGGAGATCTGTGTGTACTTCCTGGTATGAGGGGGAGGAGTCATGTGATCGGAGATCTGTGTGTACTTCCGGGTATGAGGGGGGAGGGGTCATGTGATCGGAGATCTGTGTGTACTTCCGGGTATGAGGGGGAGGAGTCATGTGATCGGAGATCTGTGTGTACTTGGTATGAGGGGGAGGAGTCATGTGATCGGAGATCTGTGTGTACTTCCGGGTATGAGGGGGGAGGGGTCATGTGATCGGAGATCTGTGTGTACTTCCGGGTATGAGGGGGGGAGGGGTCATGTGATCGGAGATCTGTGTGTACTTCCGGGTATGAGGGGGGAGGAGTCATGTGATCGGAGATCTGTGTGTACTTCCGGGTATGAGGGGGGAGGAGTCATGTGATCGGAGATCTGTGTGTACTTCCGGGTATGAGGGGGAGGGGTCATGTGATCGGAGATCTGTGTGTACTTCCGGGTATGAGGGGGGAGGAGTCATGTGATCGGAGCTCTGTGTGTACTTCCTGGTATGAGGGGGAGGGGTCATGTGATCGGAGATCTGTGTGTACTTCCGGGTATGAGGGGGAGGAGTCATGTGATCGGAGATCTGTGTGTACTTCCGGGTATGAGGGGGGAGGGGTCATGTGATCGGAGATCTGTGTGTACTTCCGGGTATGAGGGGGAGGGGTCATGTGATCGGAGATCTGTGTGTACTTCCGGGTATGAGGGGGAGGAGTCATGTGATCGGAGATCTGTGTGTACTTCCGGGTATGAGGGGGAGGAGTCATGTGATCGGAGATCTGTGTGTACTTCCGGGTATGAGGGGGAAGGGTCATGTGATCGGAGATCTGTGTGTACTTCCGGGTATGAGGGGGGAGGGGTCATGTGATCGGAGATCTGTGTGTACTTCTGGGTATGAGGGGGAGGAGTCATGTGATCGGAGATCTGTGTGTACTTCCGGGTATGAGGGGGAGGAGTCATGTGATCGGAGATCTGTGTGTACTTCCGGGTATGAGGGGAGGGGTCATGTGATCGGAGATCTGTGTGTACTTCCGGGTATGAGGGGGGAGGGAGTCATGTGATCGGAGATCTGTGTGTACTTCCGGGTATGAGGGGGGGAGGGGTCATGTGATCGGAGATCTGTGTGTACTTCCGGGTATGAGGGGAGGGGTCATGTGATCGGAGATCTGTGTGTACTTCCGGGTATGAGGGGGGGAGGGGTCATGTGATCGGAGATCTGTGTGTACTTCCGGGTATGAGGGGGAGGGGTCATGTGATCGGAGATCTGTGTGTACTTCCGGGTATGAGGGGGAGGGGTCATGTGATCGGAGATCTGTGTGTACTTCCGGGTATGAGGGGGAGGAGTCATGTGATCGGAGATCTGTGTGTACTTCCGGGTATGAGGGGGGAGGGGTCATGTGATCGGAGATCTGTGTGTACTTCCGGGTATGAGGGGGGAGGGGTCATGTGATCGGAGATCTGTGTGTACTTCCGGGTATGAGGGGGAGGAGTCATGTGATCGGAGATCTGTGTGTACTTCCGGGTATGAGGGGGAGGAGTCATGTGATCGGAGATCTGTGTGTACTTCCGGGTATGAGGGGGGAGGGGTCATGTGATCGGAGATCTGTGTGTACTTCCGGGTATGAGGGGGGAGGGTCATGTGATCGGAGCTCTGTGTGTACTTCCGGGTATGAGGGGGAGGGGTCATGTGATCGGAGATCTGTGTGTACTTCCGGGTATGAGGGGGGAGGGGGTCATGTGATCGGAGATCTGTGTGTACTTCCGGGTATGAGGGGGAGGGGTCATGTGATCGGAGATCTGTGTGTACTTCCGGGTATGAGGGGGAGGGGTCATGTGATCGGAGATCTGTGTGTACTTCCGGGTATGAGGGGGAGGGGTCATGTGATCGGAGATCTGTGTGTACTTCCGGGTATGAGGGGGAGGGGTCATGTGATCGGAGATCTGTGTGTACTTCCGGGTATGAGGGGGGAGGGGTCATGTGATCGGAGATCTGTGTGTACTTCCGGGTATGAGGGGGAGGGGTCATGTGATCGGAGATCTGTGTGTACTTCCGGGTATGAGGGGGAGGGGTCATGTGATCGGAGATCTGTGTGTACTTCCGGGTATGAGGGGGAGGGGTCATGTGATCGGAGATCTGTGTGTACTTCCGGGTATGAGGGGGAGGGGTCATGTGATCGGAGCTCTGTGTGTACTTCCGGGTATGAGGGGGAGGAGTCATGTGATCGGAGATCTTTCCTCCTGTGTGTACTTCCGGGTATGAGGGGGGAGGGGTCATGTGATCGGAGATCTGTGTGTACTTCCGGGTATGAGGGGGAGGGGTCATGTGATCGGAGATCTGTGTGTACTTCCGGGTATGAGGGGGAGGGGTCATGTGATCGGAGATCTGTGTGTACTTCCGGGTATGAGGGGGGAGGGGTCCATGTGATCGGAGATCTGTGTGTACTTCCGGGTATGAGGGGGGAGGGGTCATGTGATCGGAGATCTGTGTGTACTTCCGGGTATGAGGGGGAGGGGTCATGTGATCGGAGATCTGTGTGTACTTCCGGGTATGAGGGGGGAGGGGTCATGTGATCGGAGATCTGTGTGTACTTCCGGGTATGAGGGGGAGGGGTCATGTGATCGGAGATCTGTGTGTACTTCCGGGTATGAGGGGGGGAGGGGTCATGTGATCGGAGATCTGTGTGTACTTCCGGGTATGAGGGGGGAGGAGTCATGTGATCGGAGATCTGTGTGTACTTCCGGGTATGAGGGGGGAGGGGTCATGTGATCGGAGCTCTGTGTGTACTTCCGGGTATGAGGGGGAGGAGTCATGTGATCGGAAACTGTGTGTACTTCTGGGTATGAGGAGGAGGGTCATGTGATCGGAGATCTGTGTGTACTTCCGGGTATGAGGGGGAGGAGTCATGTGATCGGA